>NW_019775509.1:226953-305610 GCF_001039355.2 Lingula anatina
CACACACACACACACACACACACACACACACACACATGCACATACACACACACGAACACACACACACACACATCTTCAGAAAGAGGTTCAGATCTGGACTTACTTTTATAAAAGAGAAACACAATCTTCTGGAACACCTTCATGAAGGCCATGTTGGCGTAACAGTAGTCCTGGACTTTGTTCAGTAGCGCCATCTGGCTCTTCCCGCTCTTGGTGAGGGCTGCCAGCAGGGAGGTGTAGTGTTTCAGGTGCTTCAAGGCCTGGTCGGCAACAACCTCCTCCTTCTTGTTCCACTCCACAGAGTTCATGATACGACTCCAGACCTGAGATAAGAAAGTGGGTCTCCACATTACTACTACCATCATGATTTATGAATACAGGGACTGATTAGTCTTTCTTACTGACAATGTACAGTACAAATGTAGCAGTGAAACTGTACAAGTGTTGTTACTTTACTGAAATTACTGCATTATTATATGTAAACATTAGTACAGAGGGTTGTTATTATCATTTTTTTTTGTTACAAGTATATGAGAGAGAGAGAGAGAGAGAGAGAGAGAGAGAGAGAGGGGGATATGTCTGATTGTTAAGTTCCAAAATAATACTTAAATGTCTGTGGGATATAACATAATTTGTTGCAGCTTGGGGTTTTGTGAGCGAGGACAAATAATCACGACAGGACCCTCAGACTCATTAGATCAGTGATACCTCCATAATTAGTCAGGAATCAAAATGTGATCATCATTGGGCTTGTCCTGGATACTACTGACACCTATCAGCCATAAGGCAACCAATATTTAAAAATATTCATTATAGCAATATGTATAAACCACTTACCAAGACAACAGCTTCCTGCTCAGTTATAGCATGTTTCTTCATCTGTTCCTGCACCAGGACTATGAGCTGAAATATAGATGGCACTGTAGGCTAAGGCACTGAAGCCTAGATGGAGCCCCATGGCATTAAAATAATTCCAAGGCAACCAAAGGTTTGGTGATTTTGAGTAACCATACACATTTAAAATCAAACATCAATTATCACAAACTAAATTTTACAATTACGTCAACAGTCTTTTCTCACATTAAATTTTTAAAAGCTATGTTGGTAAAAAGATGGCAACTTTGGGGATTTTGTTTCTGGAAAATTTACGAAAAATTCCTAGCCTTACCTCTTTCACAGGTTCCTCATCCTTGATCATTGTATCTAAAGCCTTCAGCAATTCTTTCTTCATATTGGTGCTCTGCTGGACTTTCTGGAATATCAACACATCAGCTTTAATGTCTCAATCCATTAAGAGAACGGGATAAAAGTAACCAGAATTTTTTTCGTATTTTCTTTCCCTCCTTAAAAAAAAAACTGTACACAAGAATATATTTTATTCACGAAAGATATTTTTAAAGATATAAAATTGGAAAATTGGGCAAAAATAAGGAGCCACTTTTGCCGATGAACTTCAAATTTTGTTGCTCTACGTCTCAGATTTATTTATTGATAAATGTTCAGACTCCCCACCTGAAACTCCACAACCTGTTTTAGTCCAGCATCCATGAAGTGAGCAGCAAAGTTCTCCGATGTTCTTTTGTTGATTGGAATCAGTTCCTAGAAAGAAACAAATTAAAAAATAAATAAATAAATAAAATAAATCTGTTGTGGGGATATCCACATAACCATTATGCTAGTTACACATATGGAATGGGGCAAAAATTAATTGTCCATTCCTTGATTCCTTGGCTTTTAAGACTTTTTTTATGTCTATAATTACTATAACTACAGAAAACTTACCAGTAGTCTACTGTCCAACCCAGCCTTCTTCATCTCTAGATACAGTATGTAGTCCATATATAACTTACCAGTAGTCTACTGTCCAACCCAGCCTTCTTCAGTGCACCACTGAGGTGAGCCATGTCCCTCTCCTGAAGAACTGTGGCAAACAATACTGTGGCAAACTCCAGTGCAAGACCTGAAACAATGGCATAAATTAACAAATAAATTATCTGTGTATATTCAATCCAAACTGCTGCTACATATGAGTAAAAGAGTACTTCACCTAAATGCTGCTATAACTTCATAAATGCATATTCAACCCAAACCCACTGCTTCAGTTCAAAGTAGACATACTAACAAATTACCTGCATCAGTTTAATGTTAATACCTGTGACAGCTGTTACTTTCAACACTCATGTTACAAAGGTAAGTTGGGTTGAAAGTGACATGGTAATTACTTACTACACTTGGGTAAGCAAAGGAATATCTTGTACAATCAAAACACCTTTTTTAGCCTACTACTAGGGAGTATTTAGGTTCTGAAAATCAATAATGTATATTTCTCTTTTTGTCCCCCCCTCCCCCCACCCGAGTTGTCTCTTTTATATTTTATCTCTACCTCTGCTAAGGAATTCAAGTTTAACCTCTGTCAGTCTATTTGCTCATTTGTCACCTAACTCAAAAAGTTACGGACAGATTTTGATCAAATTTCTAAGACAGATTAGAAATGAATTTTCAACTTAAAAGTGATTCCATTTCGGTGATGATCCAAAATTAAAATTAATTCACGCTTAATTCTGAGTTAGTTATTTGTCATGGGTCTGTGCTTTCTCCCTGAACTCACCGTCCTTGACCAAGTGTTCATCAAAGAGATTACTGAGACACTGGGCACCTGCCAGGTTAGAGGAGATACACAGACCTATCATCATGGCTATCTTCTTCCTCTCCAGTTCTGAGAACCCACGCAGGAACAACAATAGCTGAGGGGGAAAAATCAACAAAAACATATAATGTATTATGTATCAAATGTTCTGAGAATTCTTACAAGAACAACAATAGCTGAGGAAAAAAATAATAATAAACCTGTAATATGTATTATGTATCAAATGTTATGAGAACCCTTGCAAGAACAACAATAGCTTGAGGGGAAAAATAATGCAACATTTTGATATTATGTATCAAATGATTGAATAAATAAGCAAATAAAACATTCTCATTGCTGGTAAGTGGATTTTTTGGCATCATATTAAAAAATTGTCATAGTAACTTTTAGGGCCTATTCCTAACAAGTTAATCTTTGGATTAATAGATGCACAGCCCACTTGAAAGCTTGCTGCACAATCCCCTAATGGAAACTGCAAGGATTACACTGTAAGCTTTCAGGTGGGTCAGCCATATTTGATCTGCGGATCTGATGGTCTGTGGATACAGTACACCCACCTTCCTGAGTTCTTCATCAAAGGATTTCTCCAGGTATTTGTAGCGCCTTATAAGCTTCACGAACACCTGGGAAAGTTGAGAACATTGGATATATTTATTATGTATTTAAGTGAAAAAGGTACAGAAATATATCAGGCTTCAAAAAGTCAAATATTCTATCTCAATACATGAAAAACAGACAAAAATAGTTATTTTCTATCAATCTATTTTCACTCGTTTATTATCATCATTATCATTTTATTTAATTATTTTTAGGAGGGGGAAAGATACAAAGAGAAAATATGTCAAATTGTTCATGAGAATAAATGAAACATTTTAAGGAGTTCTAGACCCACCTCGTGAAACCCCTTGAGGGATTCCACCGTGTCCTCGGCAGCAAACACGCAGATGTTACTGCACGACTCCTTCCCCGGCTTGGCATCTTTGATTATACTACCCCCAGGGGCTGAAAGTGGGGAGAAAATCATTATCACTATTGTAAATACATGGACTTCTACTAAAAATTCTATTCTATTCTCTTTGACTTAACCCTCAGACTCATTAGATCAGTGATACCTCCAAAATACTTTGTCAGGAATTATTAAATGATCATCATCGGGGCTGTCTTGACCACCAGAGACACCTATCTTCTGATAATACTTATCTCCATCCACTTACCTAACAAACCACCGGCAAACAAGATGTCAAACAAGGCATCCGCATACCCGCGATAGTTCAGTTTTGACCCGGCGCTGTCCAGATATTTGGAGACCTGGAATCAAATGGAAGAACTCCGCAATTTACAAGTGAAACATACAACAAGCCACTGTCACATTTCACAAAGAATCTCCAGATCAAGTTTTGGTCATAAGTTCCTTTGTGAAAGAAATTTTGACCAGAAGCTGATGTTAAACCTAAAATCATGGTCTTTTTTAACCAAGAAAAATTGTAACTGCTCCAATTATTCCAGAATTCTAGGCCAATAGTTTCTCAGTTTACATTGCTGGGGTAGCGCTAACACTCGCCAATTTAGCCAAATGCTAAAACTGACTTAAATTGGCTAAAGAAAAAGGTAACAAATTGACAAAAATGTGGTGATTTGGCTAATCGAAAAAAATTGCTAGCACTACTCCAGCATTGGATAGGATATTTACGGAATTGAAATGGACCGATTTTTGTCAAGTATTTTTGTCTAAAAAGGATAATTCTGAAAATGGGCAAACTTGGTTCTACTATGACTGAAATCATTTTCATGCTATGCCAAGATATTACTTTGAAATTAATGTTAATTGTAACTCAAATCAGGCAGGGTTTATAAATATTTTAATTAATTTTGCTCCCCAAAATGCAAAACAATGTCATTCAATTTATATTATGTAAAGCTGCATAAATCCTGGTCAGGAAGTTAATAAACAGTCAAGCGCATGAACTTGGCTGACAATGCTTCAATGTAGCCACACAAATCATAACTATACATGAGATCCTCCAGAACTGTGCTGAAGAATATCAAGAGTACGGACCATTAAAAAAGTAAAGCGCCACTCAAGGTAAATATGCACCATATTACTGATGTTCAGAAGTCCAGATGACCTTTGCACTCCACAGTGTACATGCACACACGCGTATGTGAAAACATGATCTTTGCTGAAATTATTCTAAAACTGGGAACTTACTGGTATGTTTTCTGATTTTAATTAAATTTCTGTCATGTAAGTGATATATTTCCAACCACTGGTAATAATTCCATACTTAAGAGCTTGAATCTTGAGAATCTTCATTCTGGATAAATTTTTGTATAGGTTTTCGAACCATTTTCTAGAAAAATCAGGCCAGAACAAGGCTTAGGTTGGAGGAAGGGGGGGGGGTGGGGGTGGGGTGGGGGGGAGAAATAGAATTCACCTCAAAGACCACATTCAGAACAGTGGACTAACTAGTCCTAGGGTAAAATATGGCCTACCCACTTGAATATAT
This sequence comes from Lingula anatina, assembly GCF_001039355.2. The sequence goes on from NW_019775509.1 coordinate 232,108, forward strand.
ACTTCTCCACGGGGAATCTATTCGGCATCTATTAGCAGACAGCAAGTTTTTAGCGGGTCGCCAAAACTGCCCCTCAGACTAGTTAGTCCACTGTTCTGATTGCAGCCTTAGAATTTCATGTATGTGCGGACGCGCACACGAATTGGAAGGGAGTTTCAACCATGGCCCAACTCTCCTGCATGCTGCTAAGTTCTGTAAACGTTTGAGGTTAGAAAACAGTTCAGATCAATCCAACAAATTTAACTTCCATGTCCTCCACATGCACCATGTTAGTAGATCTTTTCTCAAAACCCACATGCGAATGGGTGCATGTTGGCGTTCGCATGCACATGCATGCCCTACCTCCGGGTGGCTGATAACGGGGCCAGCAAAATCAGGATCCAACGCTTTTAGCGCTTTCTATAAATAATACGAAAAAAAAGGAAAGAGAAAAAAGGAACCCCTAAAACACATACTTCAGAAGAGAAAATAAAACACTGACTGAGCTGCAAGACTGAACAGATACTTTTTGGAAAACTTTTTATCTCATGTTATTTATTCATTCATTCACTCCTTCCTGCCTTCATTCACACACATTGACCTCAACTTTTTAACAACACAAATCCTTCTAAGTATGAAAACATTACCAAGACAATCCCCACGAGTGACATGAATGAAAATTGGGGCCCCATCCTAGTGATATATACGTAGTCTGGGATGTTGTTATATAGGGACCATTCCCAAAGATATTTGGATTGATCTATCTCCCTGAGGAGTCTCACCAAATTGCTATCAACTCAACCAGCTTAAATGTCTGTCACGCCTAGTAAAGCTGTTAGGCGATAATTACCTTTAACCCCCTAGCTGATTCGGTGGGCGTGACAGACATTTAAGCAGGTTGAGTTGACAGCAATTTACTGAGACTCCCCAGGGAGTTAGACCGATCCAGATGGATCGATCTAGGCATGGGAACCCAGTCATAGATTTATACATACAACTACCAATTAACTGGAAAGTATACAAGATCCCTGTCACTGTTCTTGTCATCAACAGACCACACCAACACTCACTAGTTCTAGATTTCCTGCTTCATTTAGCCCTTGGACAACAGTGTCGCGGAATCCAGAAGGATCGTATTTCTCTTTTTCATCTGTGGATAAAAAAAGCATCACAATGACCATGTAGACTCTTAAAGAAATATAAATTATGCATCAGGAAAATGCGTTAACCATTGCTAAAATCAAAAACCTGGCCCATAGCAGAAAATCCTCTAAAGATTCTTAAATTGTTAAGATTATAACTGTGAAGATGATTTATAAAACAGGGGCGATTCCAGAGATCTTGTCTGACAGTCTTCCAAATTATCTTTCTTGATCCATCCTCAATTTTGACCATTTTCCAACAGGAAACATTAGATACCATCAATGTAAACTTGAAAATTTGACCATCTTCCGGAAGACCCAGAAGACCCCCTAAATCCGCCCCTGCAAAACAAATCATATGTCCTACCCCTTTTCCTGGTCTTGATCTTTTGACCCGAAAGTGTTGGTTTTTCTACTTTCTGACTCATACAAATTCCGAGGTGGATTACAGGCAAGTAAAATTAAAAAAACAAGTGGAGTCTGTCTTGTGATGTATTCTAAAAATAGAAAATAAATATCATGAAGATTTCAAATAAAAGTAGAAACTGTAACATGTTCAAATGGAGAGCTGAGCCTGATCTCCTGTTAGCCAAAATGCTAGCTAGACCAGTGATAGTGATTGCTCCTTTCTATTTGAAATGTGAACTACAATAAAACAAATCTTAACACTTAGAAGTTGTCTTGTGTGCTATATAAATAGATCCCCCCCCCCCACACACATACTAAAAATACAATAATATTTGTTCAAGTCACATGATGTCAGTGAGGTGATGATCATATCAATTTCTTAAAAATACTGTAAAATAGGCCAGATGACATATGCAAGTTTACTGCATGTGTTAATAAACTGAAATAATAATAATGATAACCCCAATGAGTAATACTTAACTTTTTGTATGATGATGACTCATAAAATACAATCAACAACAAAGACCTCCTTGTCTCAAAGAATTATCTGCATACCAAGGAGTTAAAATTTAACACTGTACAAAACTAGCCATGTGTTCTTTTAGCATCTTATCTACAAAGACGATTACGTTTTCATTAATATATATATATCTTAAACTTTAAAGTTTAAGAGTCAGTTAATTGTTCTAAATGGGGACCCTTTCAAGACAAACTGAAGATTATCTCACAATGCGTGTTTGAACAGTGTCTGAATCAAGGAACAAACTACACCATATTTCACCTCTACAAAATAAATGAAAACAGAAAACACAAATGATGATCTTTAAGAGTTACCAAGATGTGTGAAAACATTAGAGGTGGGAATAAACAATAATTCAATTTTGAACAAGCTTTGTGTTCAGTTATCCTGGAAGTTATAACTGACCAAAAAAATCATAACTAAAACCCATTCGCCTTTTGACAGGTATCTTACACTATAAGTCTGAAGTAAGGAAAGTTGTCTTACACCTTCTCAAGACCAAAAACTAAATACTCGAAGACAGGGCAGTGAAATATGAAATTCTCTCTCAAACGACAAATGGTTCAAATCTACCCACTTGTCAGCCGAAGTAGCTCACTATAGTGCCATTCACTGCAATTTTTAATCACAGTTTAGTACTCGAGATATATACCTTTATGATTAAACAAATAATATATCTACTTGATTTAAAACATGTATGACTCCATTCAAATGGAGACAAAAACCTTTGAAACCAAGTGTGATTCGGCTTCAAATTTTAAGTAAATGAAAATTACAAAATCCACAAATCTTTGCCCAGAAACATCCTCTTAACTAAAGAAAATCTTCACGCTATTTGGTATATAGATACATAATCAAATAGTGACAATATTCACATGTAAAATGCTAACAGATTTTACTTCGCACGTTTCCTCACCTTTGTTGACGACAAACAGACAGAATTCTTGCGAAAACTGGGGCTTGTCTTGTGACGCAGTGCCATCTACCGGTCAAAAAATAAGCATGGCTGCTCGAATCTTAGCACGCTGTGCTCATAATACAGTCAAATTTAAACCTCAGGTAAGTGCCTTGCTAGTGTATTGCCTAGAAATCATAGGTTAGCAATACTACTTAGCTAATTCTAGTTTTACATTTGATACTCTACACACTAAAAAAGTTGGCCTATGCATTCATTACTGGTTTTAAGTGGCTGTCAGCCTCTTTAATAATTTCTTCAACCTGTGGTTTTTAAACGTAAAAACCACCGAAAATTTTTTCAAAATGCTTGTCCACATTATCGCAAAAAACTTACCAAAATCGGTAAAGTATTTTTAAACGAATTTAATAAAATCGCCTAAAATATATATCATTTATAATTTATTTATGTTTATATTTGATAATTTTATCTGTATCAATTTTGGTAAATGTTAAGGTTGTTTCAATCCATAAAAATTTTCAGATATACTTAATATATTAGAAATATTTTTCTGCAGATTTTTTATGCTGGCTGTAAGTGTTCGCTGTCACCATCCAATACAATATGTGAGCCCAGTGTGTTAGGTGGGGCTGTTTTTGAACAATCCCGACTGCGGCACAACCGGTGGAACCACTTCAAATTTAGGAAACAGAGGAAAATGAAAAATGCTAAGGTGATTATAGTTTATCCAGGGGGTTCAGTAGTAAATAACTTATACAGATAGTTTGGTCTCATTCATTTCAAGATATATTCAAAGTTATCCACAAGTGTATATAAGTAAATGTTGGTCTGAACTGTTAAGCAGGTTTTTCATTGTCGTAAAAACAGCCGCCTTGTTTGACGTAATTTGAGGACTATAAATTTATCTGGAGTCAAAATAGATGGGCATTTGGTCTAAGATCCCATTAGTTTATGTAGATAATCCAACTCTGCGGGGACTCTTGCTGAGTGCAATCAGCTTAACTGAATAATCGACACACCTCCTGGCATTGAGAAGAGCAGGGCCCCGTAACTCTAAGGCATTGCACATTGCGAATAGCGATATCACATAGAGGCTACAATGTATTATATGGGCCGAGTATGGACGAGTTATGGAATCGAACTGCTTGCGTTTAGTTGCAGTGTGCGATGCTTTCGGGTTATAGTGGCCAGGTGCTTATCCAAGTATTTTGGAAACAAGAGGAGGCATGGACTCTAAAATTGAAGAGAAGTTTTCAGGAAATCGTCCCAAAAATGATTGTGCTTTAAAGCACTGTAAATGACATGTCAATTATGTTATTTTCTACCCTTAAGTATTTCTTTTTTGTTTTTGTTTTGGTCTGACAGAATTTTCAAGCTTGTCAAATTGAATGCCTGACAGATTTTTTGGCCTTTCGTAAAGTCTGAGATTTGACCTATCTTTTAAAAACCATTTTGAAAATGCAGCTAAAGCATTTATATCATACACAGACTGGTGGGAGTTATTAACTAACCCTCCAGTCGTTAAATTTTTTTTTACAGTTTCCTGAAGAGGATGGTGAAATAGACGATGATGGATTTCCCAGGACAGAAGAGCAAATTGAGAAAATGAAGGAAAGGGGAATTCCTCCACCTAAAGATTTTAATGAAATACCTCCATTTGACCTTAGTAGCACTGGTGAGTTGTGAACATGTATGATTTAGTTTTCCACAACAAATTGAAACTATATGGATAAAAAAAGAAATTATCTACAACTTACGAATCACTGTTTGACCATGCACTTGTATCCGATCATTTATATTATTTATGATAAAATAATTAATTTCCAAATGACTTGTCAGACCCTGAGACTGCTTTGTCTCCCTGTACAGAAGGAAATATAGACGCCAGGCACATTAATTTAAAGGGATAACAACTGTTTCTTTTTGGCCAAAAAATGAATTTTCCTGGAGTAATCAACTATTTCCTATACTTACCAATGGTTTTTGAATCCATTTCTACATTCAAAGTCAGTTCCTGTTTTTTATTCTAAAAAGTTTTTTTTTTTTTTTTTTTTTTTTTTTTTTTTTTGCAATAATCTCTTAAGAGATTATTACAGAGTATAGCCATCTATGGAGGTCACATGGTCCGATGGCAAGCACAGATTTCAGAATAATTGCTCTAACTACCAACTTTGTGGTAAAATAGTATTGCCTATATATATTATATTTCTATTAGTTATTTACAATGTCTTTACTGTGAAATATAGATCTTGTATGAAGATTTATCTATTTGTTTTTGTTTTGGTCTGTATTGTGAAAGATGCGACTCTAAAGTTTACTCTTAATATCGTATTACATAATAAAAATCTGCCCCTTCCACTGATGAGCCTGCCTCTCCCCCCCCCCCCCCCCCCCCACACACACACACACACACTTCCCCCATAGATCTTGCTGCTTTAGGGTTTTATATCTTCAAAGTTCTACCAAGACCTATGCATGATTTACAAGCCTTTTAGGGTGAATTTTTATTTTTTCCAGTCATGGTTATGGATCCATATGTTCCTCCAGAGGGAGATGGCAAGGTTTCCATATTGAGCAAAAAGGTCAGTTAATGCTATGAAATCGATATAATGGCTGACTGAAAATTTGTTTTAAAGATTGTATTACTTCCTACAGAGTCATGCTGTGGTCTGTATAAGAAATAATAAGAAACAATGTTAATCCCTTGGTGCATTTTATTAGGTCGCATTCAGAACAGAAAATCCTCGGACTTGTAGATCAAATATGGCCCACCCAGTCAAAAGACATGCTTATAATCCCCTGAGGGTCTCCCTGCCTGCAGGGGCATAGCAATTTAACCTCAGGGTCTCCGAGTGTGGTTGCGGCAAGACCATCAAGGGATTAGGCAGCTTCCTTTGATATGGGGTTGGCCATATTTAGTTCCACGTATCAGTAGGTCCGTGAATCAACTTTTCTGAATGCAACTTTACACAATCTAGATGGCAAAAAGGGAGAATTGGATGTCAATCATTGATAGCCATAAAATTAGGATTGCTTTGATGACATTTAAAGTGCACTTGGTGCATAAAAACATTTTGAATAAAAGCAGGGTGGGAGGCATTGTCTGTATTTTCTTCATGTTTGCTAAATGGTAAGATTATTTTAGCTAGAAAAGATGCATGAAAGTTTGGTTTCTGATTATTTTTCACCAATTTGTCATGAATTCTGATAAATGATTTTCTGGTATCTGGTTTGAAACGGAAATCATTTATTTATTTATTTTTATTTATTTACTTATCAATTTTTGTCCAGGGAGCAAAAGACAGGATGGAGAAACTAACCAAGAAGGGTACCCAGATCCAGCACATCCGGAAGATCAAGAAGTACGAACCTAACTGGTCTGCCCCCGAGTTTGCTGAAGAAGCAGCAGAGGTCTATAGAGAGGCACATGAACTATTGATGAAGTAAGATGAGATTTAAAAGAAAAGTTTTTATGATTTGTTCATTCATCTATCCAGTAATTTATTTATTTGGTTATTTATTTATAAATGATAAAAATAAAAATAGCAATAATAATAACACTTGTTATTATTGTTATTAATAATAATAATAATAAATAATAATGATAATAATTGTCATAAAAGTATGAAATAAAAAAATTAATAAAAAAATCAGTTGCGTTCATTGAAAATGTATTGCTGATGGGTAGAAGCTTCTTGGTTTGTGTGGAAGTTACCTCTAGGGATCATTGTCATATTGATGAAATAGGTATTTACCAACTGACAGTGACTGTTGACTGGAGGACCCTTCTTGAGCACTTGTGACTGGCATTTTTCACAGTTAAGGCAATTCTGGGCTTCCTCTGTAGCATTACCTTACCAGATGGTAAAAGTGTGCCATGCATGATTATTTAATATGTGTTTCCTTGCCAAACTTAACGGAGTGTGGGCTGCATCATGGTGTTTCAGTTGTCTTAATTAAAATTAATTAATTGTCACCAGGTTCCCATGGTTTAATTAATTAATTTATTTTAATAAACTTAGTTATTTATTTATTTCAGCTTCCAAGACAATGAAGAGAGATTGCATGATCTGATAACGACCAAAGCATGGAGTGTAAGTAGACAGCTTATTTATCCCCTTAAACATGAGATTATATGTTGCTGGTGGAAAATGATGGCGGGATTAATACGTCGCTGGTTTGTGGGCAACTGTTACGTTCACGAAATTCATATCCCGTCGTCAGATTAATCTGCATAATACAAACGCAGCTCTTACTTAGTCAGTGCGGGAGAATATCATAAATAGTTATTTAAGGCAAAGTTTGCTCATTTATATGCCCTATAAATTTTTTTACAACAGTTCATGTAATTTAAGGGATAACAACTGTTCATTTTGGCCAAAAAATGGATTTTCCTGGGGTAAACAACAATTTACCCATTCTTACCAATGGTTAATGAATCCATTTCTACATTCAAATTTAGTGCCTGTTTTTTTCTAGAAAGTTTGCTTTTTTAGTAATAATCTCTGCAGAGATTACTATAGCCATCTATGGAGGTCACATGGTCGGATGTCAAGCACAGATTTTAGAATAATTGCTTTAACTGCCATTTTTGGTGGTGAAATAGAATATATATTATTATATTTCCTTGAGTTGTTAACAATGTTTTTATTGTGAAATATAGATTTCACACAAAAAGTTGTTATCCCTTTAAGGTAACTGTTCTGCATGTTAAGCCAGCTGAGATGTGCGTTAGTTTTGATTTCTCAGGCACCAAGCCAGGGGTGATTTGTGAGCTTCAAACGAAGCTGCATTTTTGTTGGGAAAAGGTCAGTTTTGTCTAGGTACACTTAGTTTTTATATGTACACTGAGTACAGTAATGTTCCTATATGGCTAGCATACTGGGGGGTAAAAAGAAATAGGGGATTACTGGCTACATATACGTACAGGTAACAATCTAGCCATTGCATCCCACTGGTAACAGAAAACTCTCTATTTAGCATCCGAGGGAGTTTATAAATAGTCTGAGTAAAATGTGAGAGTTGAAATATATATTGCGGACATTCAGAATATTTTACACAATATATAAGGTAATGGCTGGACCATTGCAGTGGAAAAAACGCCAGTTTTTTAAATCATTAAAATACATTTCTTTGAAGCATTTTAGTCTTTACTGTATAGAATAGAAATTTTAGGTTGTCTTCTTTTTAACTGTGTTGCTACCACTCAATAGGAATGTTCTAATTTTAAGAATATATTTAATACTTAAAATAAAATACAGTATCTGTAATTATTAACAATTTGCCTTCTTGAAAAGATGGAGCCATTACCGCATTATATATGTATATAAGTCCCTTGTGCTTTGCATTCAGAGGATCAGTCTTCTTATTACTAATATTACAAACATGACACTTCCTTATTACAAAAATAAATAAATAAATAAATAAATAAATAAATAAATAAAATGAAAATAATAATAAATTGAATTATAAGATAGATTGATTTAGAAGTAAATAAAATGAAAATAATAATAATGATGATGAAATGAATTATAAGATAGATTGATTTAGAAGTAAATAAATAAAATGAAAATAATAATGATAGTGAAATGAATTATAAGAATTATAAGTTATTCAATTTCTGGAAATGGCAATTATTTTCAGATTTTTGTAAGATGTAATGTATATTTAAGACTGACAATGAGTACATAAATTGGCAAGACCAGGGGAGATATATCAAAATACATACATTATTACAGTACAACATTGTGTCGTGATGTTTTGCCATTTTTTGAATTGTGAAGTATCCATAACCTATTTATTTTTATTCTCATCTGAAAAGAAAAAATCAACCATAAATTTAAGATGTAATTTCAATAAGAGAAAAAGTTTATCTCTGTCGTGTTAGGCAGCAAATGACCATGTAGCAAAACAAAAGTTGTAGAAAAATGAATATCTTAAAAGAGATTACCCATTTATTTCATGGGTAATCGGCACCCGATGACCTGAAAAGATTTTATCATGCTATCAGACCAGGGTTGGCTGAAAGTTGTAACTTGCACAGTTTCCTCAATTCTGTCAAGTTAGATGTGAATTAATGTTAAATAAAACTCTTATCCAACTATTATTTCCTGGTGCAGTGACTTTAGTACAATGGCTCTTTGTTCAGCAGAGTTTTTTAAAGTACCTGGTTTCTCGTTTTCTGATGTTTTAGACCCCATTCCCATACCTACATCATTCCCATACTTAGCAGCTTAAGGGGCTTAGATGTCTGTCAAGCCTACTTGAGCTGCTTATTGATAGTTTTAATTACTCCCTCACAGCTTTATTAGGTTGCCAGACATCAGATCTGCATAAGCTCAATGCATTTTGGCCAGTAACCCTTCGGAGATGGGTCGATCTTGATAGATCGATCTAGGTATGGGAACTGGGTCATAGATCTGAATCAAAGAAAGGTCATGGTGTTACTTTTTTGGGAGAGGGGGAAGGGAGACTTGCTGAACCTGTTCTTAGGCTTCACTGGTTTTTGTGAAATTGGTGATATGGGGTGGATGAGAAGTGTTCTGTCCCCCCATTCCCTGAATCTTCCCCCCTCCCATCCCCTCCCCCTCTCAAAAGTCACTCATTCTAACAGACCACCCCTCCTTGCTTAATTGTTTTTTCTTAAGAAATCCAGTAACCAGGAGAAGAGGCCAGTTTTGCTCAAGATTAGATTGAAAGATTTTCTTTTTATTATATTTTTATTTTTAAGTTTTCATTTTTTATCGTTAACTGGTAACTGATTTGCTATGGAAGAAAATTATGGTAAAGTATGCATACACCACTGATTTTGATTTATTTTCTGGTGTTATTTTAATACATTGAACAAAATGTCAGTGAGAATTTACCTGTGACGTCAATAGTGGGTTGAAAATCCAGGCATCTCTAGTTAACACCTGAACTGATTAAAATGCTAAGAAAATGACTGCAAATAATTACAAATTATCATTTACGTCATTTTAGGCCACACAGAATGACATGCACTTTGAGGAATTTACATATTTCAGAGGCAGATTTAGGGGGGCGGGACCCCCTTTGATTTTTGGGAAAAAAATCACACCAATGGTCCCCTCTTGAAATTAGAATTTTGACTGGCTGAATCAGTTTTAATAAGCCATACCAAATGGCACTGTTCGCCCTCTGAAATCCCAAAATGTGAAGCCAACCCCCCCCCCCACACCAAGGGGTTTTGGGGGTAATCAGCTTTGCATCCGCGGACCCCCTCCCCTTCAAATAATCCTGGATTTGCCCCTGTATTTTATGTATTAACTAAAAAATGCATCACAGCAATGTTGACCTTTTTCATTTGTCTAATTTTTCTAGGACATGACGCATGGTCTCAAGTTCAAAACTTTGAGATGGGAATTTGTGGAGTCCGTGGAACCACCCGTTGTAGTCCATGTGAGAGTAGCCAACATGATAAATGATGATAATCTGTATGGTCAAGTCACTGTAAGGCTCCACACAAAACAGGTAGGTATTAGAATACTATCAGAATTGTACAGGCCCGTAGCCAAGGGGGGTTCGGGGGATTGGAAAGAACCGCCCCTTTTGCAGGGAAAAGGTCCACTCTGGGTAAAATTTGATCTAGGTACATGAAGTTTTTATGTGAAAAGGTCCACTTTTTCAGAAAAAGAACCCTCCTTTTGAAATTGCTGGCTACGGGCCTGTTTTATATTAATTTTCTACATTGTATGAATCAGAGATATGTGACATAAAGGGGTGGATTTAGGCCATCTTCTGGGTCTTCCAGAAGACAGTCAGATTTTCAAGTTTACATTGACGGGTATCTATTTTTTCTGAAGAAGTATGAATAAGGAAAATCAAGCAGCTTTGCAAGATACGTAAAACAGAAAATATGACTTTGGGAGATTTTCAGTTGTGGATAGTATATATCTTAAATAAAAATAGAAAAGTAACAATTGTTCTTGATAACTTATAGATGTAAATCAGTGATTTTTGTCGATATATTTCATTCATCTGCAATCTTTTTTTTCTTTTTCTTGTCATCATGATAAGTAAAGTATTGAATTCAATTAAATTTCTGTGAAATTTACTGGAGTAATTTTGTAAATGGAAGAAACTTTTTTTTCAGATTTTAGCCCTGTATGATCGCTTTGGCAGACTCATGTACGGCAGCGAGAAGCAAGTCAAGGATGTGTTAGAATACATCGTGTTTGAAACCCACTTGATTGATCCACATAGACGATGGCGAATTCACGCCAAAATCACCCCTGAGTGGGTCAAGCAAACGCCGCCCGTGGTGTTAAGAACAAACATTGAGCCTGAAGAAAAAGAAGAAGAAGACGATGAAGAAAATAAAGAAGAATCTGCACTGGTGGAAGGGAAATCATGAGAAAAGAAACTTGTTCAGACTGAAAAGATAATTTTGGGTCTTACTGATAAAAGATTTTGTATATAAAACTTTTGACACTGGAGAAAACTGGATGTATTACACTTAAGAAATTAACTGCGGGGCTTAAGTGTCCAGAAGTACGTGTATAGTTCACATTCAAACTAATGTATATTCTTTTGTTATATCATGTATTTGAAATATATAGCAGGTTAAGTGAACAAGCGCTTGTACATGAAAGAATTTTTCCAAAAACAAAAAAGAAATAAAACAACTATAATAATTATTTCAGTCTGTAATGGTTTGTTTTACTTCTGGATGTGTAAGTGTATATGTACCAGTTGATTGCTTTTATAAAAGATCGTTTTGTTGACGCCCAACTTTCTTTTCTGCTGTCACCGCGCCTCTGCCGTATTTAGTATCACGTCAAAGGCATGCTGTTACTTCAGAGGTGACTTGCCAGCGTCCTTTGGAACTCGGGATGGTTCATTGATGAGATATGTAAGAAAGAAAGAAAGAAAAATACACCAATTTAAACTGAGGTTAGGACAAACGGGTGATAGAACGACGTAGCGGAGTGCATTGGGTTGTGTAGTTTTCCTATCGCTATCTGCGTTAACTGTGCCTTGCACGAGCTTGCTACTCGCACTACGTCATAACATGGTGAAAAACACGGGGTGAAAAGGGAAAAATAAGGAACTAAATCTGATTAATTGGCATCTAACTATATATGTACCTATATGTCAATAACTGGTAATGTAATAAACTTGGTATTTTTAAAGTGATAAACTAGATCAAAAAAGTTGTTAAGTAACGATATTACGTACCAATATGACAATAACTAGTAATGCAATAAACTTCGTATTTTGAGGTTTTCGGAAAGTGATCCAAGTCGGGGATTTTTTTTTTTCAATTTTACGCTACGATTCACCCTTGCAAAATCTCTAACCTAGATATTTGCCAACTATGTTACTTAACTTGAGAACGTATAAGGATATTGTTAGTTTTCCATGCAGTATCTACGCTATGGATGTAAAGTAAAACTAGGAATGGTTGACGAAGTAAAGTAAAGCAAAGTAAAGTAAAGTAAAGTAAAAGGTTCTACATGTATCTCCCTTCTCTCCTCTACCACAGAATAATCATCTACAGAGGGAGATACATGCTTACTGGTTAATTTTATTTTTAATTCAATTTAAAAACACATTTTTCGCAATTGCACTTTTCAATTCTGTGACGTGGCAGATTTAAAATATTTATGTAAAGACAGGCGTTGGTTTAGTTTTACATGGAGTTGTAACTTGATGTGATTCGTGCATCCGCTAGGAAAGTATTAGATCCTGAGACTGTGTTTAGTACCTTCAATCCCGACTTATTATAATCCGTAAATCAGTAGGCTACCATACTAAATCCTGTTATATCAGATCAAAAAGTGGACGGTGACCAAGAATATCGCGCCTCTGTCGTCCTCAAATCATGGGTCAGCGAACTTGTCATTGAGGATAGTAACCTGTTGTTGGACTTATTACTTTGGGCGCTGTCATTTGTGTTTATGAGTCAACACACCGAATTAGTGATTTTATTATCTATAAGTAATAAACTGCTATAATATCTGTTATTGCCTTAAAAACAGTTAATGCTGCAATGATGAGCCCGGAGGGGGGGGGGGGAGGTCATAGACGTTTCGTGCTCCTCTTAAATAATTAAATTTATTATTGAATTTATAATTTACACCCCTCTTACTTCACTGCATAGAAAAATTATGTATCCGTTAGTCATGTGATCAACTCAAGATGTCACGTGGTGCATAACCAGTGATAATCATTATACATTGCGAAAGGCCATTGTGGAAAGAGCCAACCTGTTGTGTGATAAGGGGATTAAAGACGAGGTTCACTTTTCAGTTAGTTGTCCTCATTTTACTGATGAACGTGGTGAATTTTTTAATATTGCCAGACGTTTAATAACAATTTTGATTTCTTAAATGATAACGACAAGTTCTTATTTTTGTAGTGATTATATGGTAAATTAAGACCCCATTCCCATAGATTTTAGATCAATCTATCCCTGTGGGGAGTCTCGCTAGATTAATGTCAGCTAAGCCGGCTTAAGCGTCTGTCCCGCCTACTAAAAGCTGTAAGGGGGTAATTAACTATGGTGCGCGTTCGGCTGACTGCAATTTAGCGTGAACCCCCAGGGACTTAGGTCGATCTAAATCCAAATCTCTTGATCGATCTATATCTCTGGAAATGCACCCTTAGTTACCGAAACCTGCTGCCGATTTCTACAATTAAAAACTTTTATTTAAAAGTAACGTTTTCATGTGTATTTTAAGCCATATTCAGCTTCTCATAGTATTACATAGAACTACCATGTTTTATCGTACTTAATTTGTATTTCTTTTTTATGGGTGAGACTTAAATAAAATGACTTGATCTTGATCATGTTAATCCAAGTACCAGTACGGAAATAAATTGAATAGAATATGCACAAGTGGCAGCCTATATACTAAAAAATAAACCACCGCTATGTGGGTAAGTGGCTAGACGAGTTTTTCTGTGTGCGAAGGGCGGAGTTGTAGACAGAACTCTCCACCTCTCACGTTCATATGTCCCTAATGAACTTCATGTGTTCCACTGCTGTCTCGGTAAAGACGTTCTATCTTTACTGCTGGCATGTGCGGTTATATCTCTGTTATGAAATACATCTTACTAAGGGCTCGTTTCCGATTAAATTATCGTTCTATGTAACTCAACTCAACTCTGCGGGACTTTCCAACGTACTCGTATAATCTTCAGCTTTTCTGTATTCTCCTCAACGCCAGGAGGAGGCGTGTTAGCCTGATTGCATTCAGCGAGAATCCCCGCGGAGTTAGATCGATCTACGTGGAACGATAGTATCATTGGGAATGCGCCCTTAGTCTGGACATTAGTGGTACTAAAGCGTGCGAATTCGTCATCAGTAATTATTTTTGTAGTTATTTAGTTGTTTGTTTTTATCTTTGTCTGCGTGATTTCAATGGAATTTGTGTCACGCCTTAAAATTATGCATGAAAACGCGCCCGACATGCTTCACGAATTTTGACTCACGTATAAAGATAGCTGTACTAACAACTCCGAGATATTATTAGAAAATCTTCAGAACGTCAGCCCGTGGTACTTCATGTATAATTTTAACGCTACCATGCATTTATTTACGATAATAACGATAATCTAATAATAGCATTCATTATGTCTCATATAGCGCATTCCATGATTTATTTTAATGCACTTTACAGGTATTGATATAAAATTCTAAAAAATACAATAATAAAATGAAAGAAACTTAGTTAAAAGTTTAAAGAAATTAATCATAAAAATCTTTTTGAAAGATGAGATTTTTTTAGATACTTTAAAATCCTCATCACTTTCATCTCTTATATAAAAAGGAAGTTTGTGCTATAATTTTGGGGCATAAACAGCAAAAGCCTGGTCTCCATAAAATTGTTTACACTGTCTCACTATTTTAGTTTCAAATTGTTGTAAAAAGAGCTTTTTGTTTCCCTGTGTTTTTTAAACAGATGAATAAGATCTGCAATGTAACTTGATGTGTTTTTTAAGCATTTAAAACAATACACAAGACTTAAAATAAAATAAAATTAATCGCCGGATTGGTAGCCGATGTAGATCTTTTAAGAGTAGTTTGTTTTTCATCTTTTAAACCAGTCTAACTGCTGAATTTTAATTATTTGGACTTTCTAAACTTTACTTTCACTTGGACAAGTTTTGGTTGTTGCCACGAGAAGTAAATTACGGATCACCCCTACTCTCAATAGTAAAAGAGATGCAGACTAACAGATATTATTAATATGCTTTTCAAATTTTCCAGATGTATCAGAATTCACAAATCTCTCACAATGTCAGATGCTACCACAGACACATGCAAATGCGAACATTAGTTGTTGCAAAGTCAAAGGAAAAACAGATAATATCAGTTTTACTGTCAGATAGAGCAAGCTTGTAGGATAGCATCCCCACCCAGACCTCGTCAATTTTCTCAAAGGCTGACACCGCAGAGTAATCACACTATGTCCACGTGCAATAATAATAATAATAATGGCAAAAAAAGCGAAAATAGGAAACATGGACATATACACCGCTGTTGCTTCTTGCATTTTTTAATTTTGAAAAAAAAAATGAAAATCAAAAAACGTAATTAATTTCAACGACATAAATCCATTTTTGTCCATATACTATTAAATATACAGACCTAATGCATTTTGATAGCGTCTAGGAGTTTTTTCAACTTTTGTTTGACAGGAAGCCATAACAACGGCTCTCCATTTGTCTGGCGTAAAAAGCGTTTCATGATTGTTATGAGTGCAGCACGTGGAAGTTGTGTTTAATGGTCGTCTGCGTTCAACGATTGGCAGCATCGGTTGCATGAAATTTCTCATTGGCGTCTAATCTGTTTTTCTTTTCTTTCCATTTCCGCCCGGGTCCTAAATGCAAGGACAACACACAAAGACGAGGTTGATTTATTTCAACATATTTAACTCCGGGGTTTTTAATGCTTTGGAATAAACGCCCCGTCATACTTAAACGCTGACAGATTTTTTGTCCCAAAATGAGTATTTGCAACGAATATATCATGTTCTGTGTTGTATAAATTTGATTTTTATGGCCACGAAAAAGTCGGGAGCTTCCTGGCCTCATGACACAAATATATTTATTACGTGCTTTCGGATATATATCATCATCATTTATAAAGTTATCGTCCGCGTAAATTGTATGCATATTTGTTAACATCAAACATTATTTTCCAACTTGCTTTGACGCCTGATTAGACTAAAGACGCAGGTCAGCTCAATGCCCCTTAAACATGTAGTAAAGCGTCTGGGTCCTTATTTTTGACAGACTCCTGTTTTTTTTTTTTTTGACCCCCAGGTCTGGTCGGCACCGCATTGAATTACGCTGGCGAATAATCATGCAATTAAGTACATGTCTTTATTTTAAACTTTTTGAACATTCACTCAAAAGAGCAAGATGCAGGTTTACTTAAAAGATCGGGCCAGAAAAAAAAAAGAATTTCACTTGTAAGCAGTCCATGGGTTCATAAGAAACTTTGGTTATGCCTTGCTGAAATTTCCAATGCTAAACACCAAAAATGTCTGTTTACCAATTTGCCAAATTCTCCTGCAGAGAGGAAGTAAGTTTCGCATGCCCTCTGATACCACTGCACTTATGAACAGTCGATTCAGCAATTTTGTAACAGACTGTTGGCGACCCCTGTGGGCAGAGAGTAACTCCCCGCCAGAAACGATTCTTAGGGACCAATTAACAGATTAATACGCCTCCTCGCTTCCAACATACTCGTACAGCTCTGTTGTTTTCTAGCCAGCACCAGGAGGAGACGTGTTAATCCGTTAATCTGATTGCATTCAACGAGAATCCGGTTGAGTTCTTGCGCACTAACTATTGCGACCTGACACATTCTGAACGGGCCATTACGCACTTGGTCCGCCTCTCCTTTGCGCAACGCTTTCTTCACACCCTTTCTCCTTATTAATATCCAGATCATAATACGCTTAAGTTAAAATACCTGTGTTTTCTAAAACATAAGGATAATGGTTTTTATCTGATCGTGAATATTGATAGGTAAATAAAAATGACCTCGGGTTAATCTGGGAGAAAAGCAGGTTAACCGAAGAAGAGGAAGTCGTAAATAATGAGTGCGCACTTTTTCTGCGTAACAGGACCTAGAAGTTATAAAAGATAAACGGTAGTTTGGATCATTCTGCAAAATCACACCGTCATTTCCGAAAACCTCTCCCTTTTTTTAAAAATCGTGTTTGCTTTGTCTTCGGGTTCCGTTATTTGACACGCTGTATCCAAGGCGTAACCCGTCACGACCACGAGCACTTTACGAGAAGGCTGCTAGGAAACGGGCGGGGCTTGCTAGGCCTAGGGTGTAACGTTTACAGTCCACCTAGTAAACTTGCGTGCAAACGTTTACTCTCCAATATAACTGACATTTATTGTATATGTCTTGTACGCTTCGCCAGTAAGTGTAGCACCTCATCGCGGTCACAGAACCGCCTTGTGCTTTTTTTCCTTATTGCCCAGCCGCTTGCGGTTAACTACACAATGAAGTTACAAGTAAGATAATGACTCGCCTGTATGTGCGACAATGCATAGAACAAAATGAAAAAAATGATTCACGCTGAGTGGACATAATGAAGCGTATCCCTTCCTCGTATTCTATAATTATTATTTTCATGGAATACTTTTGATGTGTTTTTTAATTCTTGAATGCACAATTGGCGGGAAGCGAGACGTGCATCGTTAACCAAGCGTAACAAGACATACAAACCAGCTTATATAACCGACTTTATGAATAATATTCAGGGCTTTAAGAATGCTACATGTGTATGGAAAAATGGGAATGAATATATAAAAGCTGCAACGTAAGAAGAGGACCTAAAATGACGAAAAATTGTAAAGAAAATTAAATGATTTATCATGCTGTGTAATTATCATATGATTAATCACGCCTTCAAAGTGAGATAAAACAATAATAAGAAACAGGAATTTCAGATAAATAGCCGTGTGCGGGGGAGGTGGGCCAACCCAAGAGGACAATTATTCGTGGACAATTAGTTTTTGGGCGGGTCCTTATCTCTGCGGCACCTTAGGCATATCAACAACACAATTACAACAACAACAACATCAGCAACTTGTAAATACACCTCTCCCAGTGTGGTATTGGGATTTTACTGGACATAGATATTCCGATGTACTTGCTTTACAGATATTAAGATTAAACAATGGAATGAACAAAGGGTAAATAAAAACTCAGTGGACGGGCCTTACTAAGGTGACAAACACACGTTACCTCAGACAGAGAAATCTGTAGGGGTGGGGGTGGGGGTGGGGGTGGGGGTGAGGTGACCGCCCACTCTGTGAAGCAGGCCACATGGTGATGATGAAGACCCGCTATTAATAATTTAGGCTCAATTTACATGTCAAGCAGATTATATGTAAAGAACTAAAGACAACGGCTCTGTATATCCTCTGATTGACTTGGGGCTCGGGGAAAATTGTGCACCATTTTTGTGACTTGGAGTAACAGCATTGGGGGCACATATTAATTGTTCAGCCCCTCCACCCCCCCCCACCCCCACCCCCACCCCACGTCAAAGAGAAAGCTATTTATGAGAGCACGCACGCATGCATACACAAAGAAATTAAACCAACGCGAGTACGCATGTACCTGTTTACGCGCACGGTTACGCCCTTTTTAAAAAACCGCTTTGCAAAAGCAAAAGCTTGAGAAAATAAGGCCCAATAAACACAAATTCCCACACCAAAGGGGATAATAGAATCTTTCAGATATAAAGACCCCGATATAGGGTGATCCAAGTACAGTGGCTCTTTCTCTGGCGATACTTGATAGATGTGACTTGGTCCGAGTAAATCACCGCTCTCTGCACGGACCATATATACTGCGACGTCTACCCTGACCCGGAAATAAAGCAATGTGTTTACTCACGAAAACCACTTGGGGTTGGTTAGGAGGGTGAAGGAGGGGAGTAAATTGAGCCCCGTTTTGATACGCTGTCACCGGAGGATTATTCATACCGTGACCGTAGATAAAAACAGTTATCTTCAGCGACGCTGGGATTAGATTTATCAGCGAGGAGAAGAGTTGACAAGGGTAATTTGACTTCGGGATCGCGGAGAGGGATCTTTACAGCGTCTTTAACCACAGAGGAGCAAGGGAAACCGTAGACACGCACAAAACGCTTAATGCACTCTTAACGTCACATAAGAGATATCACTTTGAAGACACATCTGAAATCTAGCGACCACTAATAAAATTTTCAGCGTCGGAAGAGGACATAGTAAGTTCACAGTGTCCAGCAAAATGACATCGCTTAAAGAGGTGACTTGCGTCGCTGTAGTCCTGCTGAATTATGCTGTTTGCTCAGGTAAGAGGACACACATGCACTTGTTAGCCTAATTATTCTGTTAGCACACATTTTGTCGGTTTGTCCAAGGGCAGAAACGTGACTGACATTCTAAGACACGTTTTTCACTCATCTAATAAGTTAAACGGAGCGAGCATGTTTAGTTTGCGATTTCATGTTATATTATACTTGTCATTTGTGTGAATTTTCTCTTCCAATCAGGCTATCTCTTCCTCTCTCTATCTCTTTCTAACACACACAAATCCACACACACACACACACAGAGAGAGAGAAAGAGAGAGAGCGAGAGAGAGATTTGTTTTGCAGACTATCAGTCTTCACTGAGGACATCTCAAACAAGTTTGATCCAAAATTCAGAAAATCTCTTCCCATTTTTTTTCTAAACCAGCGGAGCTCGAATCAGTGGCGCGTGGCCGTGAACTTGGGGAATTTTGTATTGAACTGCGTGACTATTTCAAGCTAAGTGCTTTAAAGTATACATAACACACCTGCATGGGAAATTCCCGACGTCTTTTTCTTTAACGATCCAATGATCAGAAATCCGTCTTCTTGGAAAAAAAAATCGGGGTGGCAAGACAAATAGTGTATCAGCCTCCGCCCCTTCATAATCGAATAGAAAGAGTGTCTTAGCAGGGCAGGGGGTGGGTAGGCAGATTAATATGTGCCACACCCCTCTCGAAATATTGGAAACGCCAATGCTGTCAAAAAGTTGTAATGTTTATTACATTATTATAAATGATTTGTAAATAAAACATAATCCGAATGGAGCAGTTGTACAGTAAAAGTCAGCGCTGTATTTAATTAAGACTCATCAGTAAATTGTTCACTGCGTTCATATCTTGATGTTCTATGTTAAAGATAACCTCTAGCAACTGGTGCTTGTGTCTGCATATAAGATAAGGAGAATATTGTGCACGAATGTGTATGCGCTGTTGACATATATATAGGATCGTTCAACAAGTTTAAAGACAAATAGCATGCACTCAGAGCACGGGTATATTTGGTGATTAGGACGAAGTCGTATTTCTCTATCTAGATCTGCCGCACGCTGGGTCTGCAGTTAAAATAAACCTGGTTAGTTTTCTTTTAAACAAGCTGAAGCGCAACTGAATGTTTTTTTAGTCCTTTGTAAGTAAAACCGTGTTGCGGAACATGTGAAGAATTCACATGCTACAATAAGATGAAGTTTAGCTCAGCGTGAAGTTGACGAAAACGTGAAAAAAAAAAAAACATCATGTAAAACAACATGTTATAGAGCATTTATTGTCAAAAACATTAGAAGAGCAAGTGCATCCGAACTTATCCCCTCATAGCCCAAATAACCGGGAAGTACAAGGAACTGAAAGAGGAAGAGAATTTTCTCATAATTAACATATACCTTAAGCTCAAGCTTCCGTCTTATAAACTAAACACTGGGTAGAATTACAGAAGGTACACCTTGTTCAAAACCCAGCAGTGTTGACATTATCACCACGCAGAGCCAAATTGGTTGTAAACGAATGTTTTTGTTACGCTGTTTTTTTATGTTGCTCACTTCACGTGGCCGTCTACACGGTTTAAGGCATGAGGTTTAAGTTAACATAGCGTCTGATTCTCATTGGTGGAATAATGGGTCGATTTATTCGTACAAGGTAGTCCTTTTATTGGTTGGCCAAGCACGATGATTTCTTGTCCGTAAGTTGTCCTTCTACACACGCTTTTGGGTCGTGGATGCAATATCCCACTACCAAAACACATGAAAAAATATCATTTTACCAGTGTTCAATAGTAGATAAAATTAGACCTGTTAAAGTAAAACTTGTTACTATCTATATAGATGAAATTTCCATGCGTTGAGGCGTTTTGATACCTGTTCCAATAGACCCGTGCATTAATAATGCTGCAACAAGGAGAACAGGGGTTTCATGGTGGCTGTTTTAATCTAATGTTTTTATCTAATTGGATCGCAAATGAACATAATTTGCTCTCCCTCTCGTTTCCTTTCGTTTCTTCTTCATTTTACGATAAATAAATAAACAGCGACACTCTACTTCTGATTATTAAGGGGCGGGGATTGATAAAGTATTTGTTCCCACCCCGATTTTTTTTTTCTTGGAGGAGGGATTTCTGACTATAGGATTTTTAAAGAAAACGACACTGGGAATTTCCCATACAGGTGTATTATTTGTACTTGAGAGGACCTAGCCTGAAAGAGTCACGCACTAAAACGGAAAATCCCCAAGTCCACGGTCACGTGCCGCTGATTCCAGCTCCGCTAGTTAAGAAAAACACGCGAAGAATTTTTATAAATTTTGGATCAAGTGTTCGAGATAACTGCAGAGTAGACAGATCGTCTGCACAAAACAAGTCTCTCTCTCTCTCTCTCTCTCTCTCTCTCTCTCTCTCTTGTCCTTTGCCTGTGGCATTTTTCGTTTTGATACTCCATGCACCATCTATGCACTCCCGATATGACAGATATATTCATTACATACATGTATAGCTGTCATTTGAACCCTTGGTGGCTTCTCTGCACTCTACCAATGTGTGTGCTATCTTTAGACCTACTATCTGGCCTCAGCATCTCAAATAGTCCTTTGTCACGTCCTATTAAGCAAAAATGTTATCTGTCATCGTTTCAAACTACAAAATTAATATGGTGCACTGATGAATGCAGAGATTGTGCTCACACAACATACGAGTTTTCTATGCATATATGCACGTGGAGTTCAAAACGTGGACTTCAAAACGGCGCGTTAATAATTAGTCAAAATGTCTTAATATTTCTAGCGTCTAAGAAATGACAAATGGTTATCGATTCAGCAGTATACCAGCGCGTCCATCCCTATAAACTTTATGATATGCTCTCTAGAGGTGATTTGTTTTTTAAAAGGATGAAAAAAGCGTAAATATTGGGAGTGGCCCATGTCACGTGACCGTTACGGTGATGTCCAAGATGGGAATCGACACTTAAAGAAACCTGAAAAAGAAAAAAAAAATGTCTAATAACGGTCTTGGCAGGAACGCTTAATTGTCTTTTGTGGGAGTTACGCCCCCATTTTGTCCCTATGTCCTTCTTGAATATTGGGCACATGGTATTTAAGTAATGGAAATGCCCCCCCCCCTCCCCCCACCTCTTCCTCGCTCTAAAACCATGGCAAAATGAAAATACATGTTTTCACCTCGGATTGCATTCTAGCTTATTGATGAACATTGCTTGTACAGGAGAAGTATTATCAAAATAGAACCTTTAACATGTCGCCCTTTTTGTTTCTCACGATTCAAAAATACTTCAGACACAAAATGTTGGAGAAGTTGTTGAAGAAAGGCAAGGACGACCGAGACAAGGATATGGCGCTTAGGAAAAGTTCATTTCTAAGTAAAGTATGTTCTTACAGTATAAGTTTCCAATAATTAATTATCACGACGCCGTGCGATAACGATACAAAAGCGTTGACAAAAGCATTACCCGCACCTCTCTCTAATCACGTGCTGCTAACTGACACCAAGCGAAAGAAAGAGCATTCTTAAAATTGGGTATTTTTGAGTTTATAAGTATTATAAGATTAGTATTTCTGACATGTTACCCCTTTGATTTCACTCTACGGGAACACTGACGCACGTGGAAGTTCTTTTATTTTCGAGTCAAATTGTTTATTATGCATACATACTGTTGAGGTAATCTTTGGACTATTTACTTTATAAAGAGACCCATGATGTAAACAAAGAACGGTTAAACAACGGTTGACACCGGTCGTCAACAGGTCGTTCAAAACAATTAATAATCTTTATTTACCCAAAAAGTGAAAACACTGGTTCTAAGAATTAGAAAGGTTATTAACATTACAGTGGACAACCGCTGTGTCATCTTCCGCATTGTCGTGAAGGCCTGTCACCAATGGCCCGTCACCAGCGTCTGTCACCAGACCACAATTACTCACACAGTGACCCCCCCCAAGTTGACACTTCACTCTGATAACATGTTAATCCTAGCAGCGCGTGCTCCTCTGTTTGGGCGAATGTGTGTTTTGTCCAACTTTTAGCACAGACAGATGGTTGTCTTTATTTTGTTACATTAATGCAGAAAGCAAATTAATTATTTTTTTAAATTAAAAAAAAAATTAATAATGAATTAAGTGCTCCACTGTTTGGGTGAATGTGTGTTTTGTCAAACTTTTCGGACAGATCGACCTTTAAAACAAAGTCTTATTTCAATAACAAACATTTCAAATCGAATCAATATTGTTTTATTTCCTTTTATATCATATTTGGCATTTTGTAAACACACTTATAACATTGACATTGCGGGAAACTTTATTGTTGATTTACGTTCTTGTATTTCACATTGGTTGTGGTTGAATACCAAGTGAAAACATATATAACCTCAAAGTTAACCGCACTTTATTATGACCTCGAAAAAGACCATTCGAACCAGCTCCAAAACAGGAAGAAATGACCTGGGCACGTTTTAAACCCCGCGTGCCCAGCACGATCTTCCGCGCTGAGCTTCCGCGAAGTCAGTTTACGTAAAAGTCCGGAAACAGCCGATGTTTCGCTTCCGAACACATCTGATTGGCCTGTTTGTTTCCTTGCGTTGTTCGATACGGTTGAGGATATAGAGTGTTTTGATTAGCAAGTGGCACGCATAATTTCTGACCCGAAATATTTGAGGTGGCAATAGGAATAATAGTTTACGCTTCGTCACACTAAAATATTATCTCTGTTGATCGAGCTAAACAAAGGGAAGAATTGGAACGAACCTTATTCAGCAAATTTCTGATTTAAAATACGGTGTTTTTGGTCTGCAAACACAACTGTGCAATCGCTCTGTACTAGGATTAGTCTCTCTTATCAAGGTGATACACACCAAAAATACAACTGAAAAGCTCTTTATTATTAACATGTAGGTATTAGTCATCAATATGGCGACGCTGTGTTAATTAAGCTTCTGTTTTTGATTTACTGACCCAGGGCAACTTATCAGACGGTACTAGCAGGATATGCGAGTTCATGCAATATTCAGTAAAACTTGTAATGAAGAAAGAATGCCAATAAACCATTATCCCCGAAGGCAAGGTATCAGAATTTAGAATAAATAACATTTTAAACCCGTGAATAAGTTAAAGGTGTTCCAAGATTGAGGTAATTAAAGCTTTATTGTGTCAACCCTGTCAAAGGTGACTCTATTAACATTGTGTGTCAGTGTTCCCGTAGAGAGAAATCAAAGGCGTAACGTGTCAGAAATTACCGCATGCTTGCTTATACTCTCACCACTACTAGTCATCAGACATTAGGCTTTACATTTTTGTTTATAATTATGGTAGAGTAACCGGCTTTTCTAATTATATGATTCCATTTGTACGATTTAAAATGTAATGAATACTGTTTCGTTTTGTACTTGATTCATTAGTAATTCTTTTAAATTAAAATTATTATTTTGCATTCTGCATTATTAAAATAAAATAATGACAACTGGCCTTCTGTCTGTCGGTCAATCCTTAAGAATGTCTGAATGATAAACACTACCACAATTGTGTTCTTTGTCAGCCAGCACGAGTGTTTTCACTTCGTGTTTTCCTCTTCCTTTTTTGTTATCAGACCATCTTCACCTTATGGTTGTCGCTTGTTAACCCTAAGAAAACTGTCCGTGGGTGTCCTGTCAGTGGGCTCTGTTTTTCAGTTGCACCCTGCAAGACTGATAGGGGGAATGTTTTACTTCCTCAAAGCCCGTAGTAACCAGGGAATCTTTATCTGTTTAATACGAACAGTATATTAGAATTAATTCGAAGCGGGAGGCATTGGTGAACAGTGAATGTATAAAGGAGTTTTATTAACAAATTAATTCAGGTGCTTTGAAAAATACAGTTGATAGAACAGTTTTTTCGTATTAAACAACAAAAAATAATATCAATATATCAAAAAGACGAGAGAGAGTGAGAAAAAAAGAGAAACAAGCAGAACAAAAACAAAGCAATCAGCATATTAATCAATATCACATCTTCATCTTTTAAAATTAACACCCACATTGATGTTTAATGGGCAGCTGGGTAAATTTTCTTAAATTCCTATATATGTTCTTCGCTAATCAATGCAATGTTCCTATCGATATTTTTTCATGTATTTTTCTGATCTATTACCCAGTTTGGTCAAGCTGCCCCCCTATAGTGAGTAGAGCGGAGTGGGGAGCCAATCCCCCGGTTCAAGTCACCAACCTCACCCTACCCGTGGAGTACATCGTGGTGCACCACACTGCCTGGGACAGGTGCTTTACAGAGGAGGACTGCGTGAAACAGGCCAAGAGAGTACAGGTAGATAGGATACTAGAATACGCACACGCACGCACACGCACACACACGCGCAGGCAGGCAGGCATTTATACACACACGTGCGCACGAACGCACGCACACACATACACATAATATTAAGCCAGTTTTACGGAATATTGGAATACACATGCGCATACACGCACGCACGCACGCACGCACGCACACACACACTCACACACACTTAATAATATTCCAGTACTGTTTTATAAAGTTTCTCCTCTATAAAATTCTACATAATTTCTGACAGTCACATTGTTGATTCCTCTAGTGTACTGTTACTGAAAGTGTACAAAGTTTGTCCTACCTAACCCAATCCCCCCTCCCGCCGAGATTATTGTAACCACAATATAAAATGGCCATCTCGCAATCTCATAGGTGTGAAAACGATTCCAAAAACGCGGAAGTCTACTCCCCTTACTAACCAAGTCGCGGGCAATGAGAGAGGACACGCTATACAGATGCATCTAATGACCAAGTGAACGTCAAGAAGACCTACGCTTTTACGCATGTGTGCTCATCGTTTTGATAAAATAGAGAACATTTGGAATAACATCTTGTTTGTCATGAAATCATGAATGAGAAGAAATTGTTTGTCTTAAAAATTTTTGATCGTGTGTATGAACGTGTGACGATACTCCCACACCGATGTTTGGGATTAATTAAATATCAAATCAGATCTACACATAATCACACCCTCCTGTTTATGACTGTACTGCATATGAGATGGATACATAAAACCACAGGCGATAAACATAGGTGTTCCAAAAACGACAATTATATTTTTTTTTTACATCAAAAGTAGTAAACAAGTGAATCAGAGCCTCAGCAATAATTGACCGGGAATGATATTGATAAAGAGTAAAAGAAACCCTCTAATAACAATTTTCACCTAATAACGGCCATTTGCCTCACAGATATGCTGTACCCCAATTATACCTGTAACAGAATATAGACATTTGTCAATGGTGGGACAACTAGTCGCTGTGCGCAGATTTCTTGGCACTGTAAGCTCACGTTAATATGAATATAATGTGGATTTAATGAGTGAATGGCAAGATTGGTGTCTTTTAATTCCTCCCCTTCAGATTTAACGTGATAAGGAATTCATATATATGCGACTAAGATTTGGTTTGCATGTATTATACTGTTTGAAACTGTGACCGGGAAACCACACAAATTTGGTGCAAATGGAAAAATTGTGAATTATGAAAACTGATAAGAATTATTGTTAATTTGCGAAGCAGGCCGCCCTAGAAATGGGACCCAACCCTGCACCCTGTAGCGACCTAAATCTTTATCTTATATATCCACACAGCACTTCTGTCCTTTATAACCGTGTGCAGCCATAACAATACTCTTCATGGAAGGATATAGCTCAGCCTGATAGGTATTTAGATAGATACCCTTGCCGAGTAACCATTTCAATTCTTATCTGATTCCTCGTCTAAAATGAATGAAAAATCTAATGTGAGTAATTATCCCTAATATCTCCACTTTATGGGACCACAGAAAATTTTATTTCAAAGTGTTTCGTCAATTATCCATGCTTACTTTAAATTTTTGTAGTAGGTTGATCGTTCGAGTTTTCAGACAAATTGCAACAACTTTTCCTTAAAATTCATGCTTCACAATTTTTATATTTTAAACCAGGAATTATCATGGTCCATATGTATAACCAAAATAAAGATTAAAAATATTGAAAGACCAATTATAGACCGGCTGAAGTCTCCCAGAGGAAGATGCAACGTCGTCAACTTTAAAAAATCGGTCCAGTAATGGATTTTTTAAAATTTAAAAACAGTTATATCATAAATAGACTAATCGTTTCTTCATTGTGTCTAGGACTATCACCAGGGAGACAAAGGGTGGTGGGACCTCGGGTACAACTTCATGGTGGGGGAGGACGGCCGTGCCTACGAGGGCAGGGGCTGGACGTCCCAGGGGGCCCACGCCAGGGGATTCAACTCTAAGTCTATCGGTAAGTACAGGTGGATTCACGTCAGGATTATCTAAAACCGAAAGTGGCGTTAAATTGCTTAATCTTGCAGATTGAAAAAGGTTGCAGAGAAAACTCCACTGCGCATGCGGTCTGGTCACACGATGACGCGTTTTCGAGATTATCTGGTTGGAGATGACCTTCAGAAAATGCAGTTTTACTGAAAATAAGATGTTTTGATATTTCGTGGTATTACGACGACGAAATATATTTCAATTATTTTAAGTTCACGATGTATGGTTGATATTTGGTAAATTTCAACAGTAAGATCGTTAAATCGTTAAGTGTGACTTACGACTTTATATCTAAAACGGAATTTAATCATTTAGACATAACACAAATTTATATTATAACAATATTAAGATTTGATTAAATTACCAGGTATTTGGGTTGATATTCAAAGTAATAATTCTTCATTTAGGCATCACTATATTTGGCGACTTTCGCTGGGACATGCCCAAGAGAAACGCATTAGAAGTGGTGAAGTCTCTCATCGCTTGCGCCAAAGAACAGTAAGTCGACAACAGATGCAACAATTAATTATTTTTCAACACAGATTTTGAAAACAAATTATCTCATTTAGTAAAGTGCATTTGGATTCTGATGAAAAACTCAGTTCTTGTATATTTTATGTACTGTTGTAAAATCAAATTTCACTCTCTGTCTCTAGTACTTCTTATAAAACTTATGAATACCATCAGATCAGCAATCCCGACAGGTTTTTTTAAAAGCAAAATGGACCTTTTTACCTCTTGAGTTGAAATTACTTTATTCAAAGCGGAAGTTTCGCCATCAAAAAAGGGGTTCTTTAACATCACCAGAACGCCACTAGCATAGAATTTATATGATATTACTGTTCGGAGCCAACCATTTTCGGACATAAAGGGTCTTTCTTGAACCCCCTACCCCCACTCTGAACGTCACTCCATGCCTTCAGACCTGACAACTAATCCTGTTTCGTTTTTATTTTCACAGGGGCGTTATTCAGGACAACTACACAGTGATCGGTCACATGCAGGCAGCCACGCCCTCCTACACGGAGTGCCCGGGGGGAGAACTGCTCTGTGAGATATCCACCTGGGACAACTGGGTAAGTGGTCAAACAGGTTCTCTATCAGGCCATTTACTATAGGGTCCTATAGGACGTCCAGTGGGAAATTGGCCCAAAATCCTATAAAGTTCTATAGGACTTATCAGTATGTTTCCTATAGGACGCCCTAAAGTATGTCCGATATAATTCCTATAAAGTTATATGGAATTCGTATAGTGTCCTGTAGGAATCAAATATAGCCTTATAGAGTCCTTTAGGATGTTCTTTAAAAAAAAGTGAAGGCCACTGGCACCATTTCATAAAAGGACTCAATCACAGATTGATCGTAGAAAATATGGATAAATTTTAGTGCATATATGTGG
The DNA here is from genome assembly GCF_001039355.2 of Lingula anatina. The sequence continues at coordinate 261,121 of NW_019775509.1, forward strand.
CATCTTGCATTAGTTTGAAAAAGACAGTAGAGATGAATTGGCGTTTTAGACATAACGTTTTCCTAGCGTGATTATGAATTCACTGTCTTACCAGCTATCTTAAATACATAAAGAAGTTTGGCAAGTGAATTGTACAAAATGTTCATATTGTAGTTTTGAATACAAAAATATATGTTTTCTTTTCAGAAGCTAATCAGAAATTAATTCAAAAGAGTTACCAATTACATAAATACGTGTACTTTTATAAATATGTTTTCTCTTTTTAGAAACCTTTCCAATTCAATGGTACCTTCACATTCCCGGCAAACTGTTCAGAACCAAGTACGGGTCCTTCTAACTCTGCAAACACGCATGCGCACTGTGCCAGCTATTCTCCGATCCTCTGTGGCTTCCTGTCTGTCCTGCTTCTCAGTTTAACATTTTCGTACTCTCGAAGCTGCTGACCTTCACCTTGACTTTGTATAACGCACGTCACTGATTGGTGCCATTTAACATAGCACAATGGAATCAGCTAATGTCTGCGAAGAAACAGTATACTTTCTATCAGTATATACCCAGTTACTGAGACCATACCCTGTACATAATATCAGAGCACATGTTATAAATTTGCTATTATTATTATCATTTTACTTCAAAGACCTGAGTGCATGCCAATACTAGTCATGATTTAGGACATGTTCAAATTAGCCAATGGTGTGCCTTAATGTGATCTCTAGCGCTGATGAAGCAGGTGCTTGTTATGGCTGAGAGTCAATATATATGTCAAATATATAAATGAATGATTGGTAGTATTAACCATTAAAACTGCACACAATATCTGTGCATAGAAATGCTGCATATTATTTATAGCATGGGCTTCACTGAAATTGTAACAATTTTCATTAAAAACCGGTGATGATTGTTTCTGCTAATAGAGGTCGACACAATATGCATGTCCCGCGATGTACATATACCATGCTTGAACAAATCAAATGCCAATGCGCTTCAAAACGACCATGTGCCTGGCTTGCAATGTGTGTTGCGATATGTTGATGTTAGGTGTGTAGTAATATCACATATTTATGCATTTTTTCAACAATCTTTACATCATTTTTGTCTCTGTGGGCATTTTTCTCAGTCTGTGTATAGCGTAAGTCGAAGATACAAGGGAATCTACAAAGCTAAAATTTCCGAATAAAGTCAGGCCTGGTAATAATAGGATATGGTATAGTATCAGAAATTGTGTGAATAAGCTACACGCTCAAACGTTTATGTGTTGTAAAGTTTTTATAGGGGGTTGAATAAGTTTAAAATGTGAATAAGGGTGATTTATTTTAGATTTATAGTTACATGGAGTATAAATAAAGATCTTAGTATAACAAAGAGCAGACCACACTTACCCCATGAGCCAGTAGTTTTTTTTTTTGTATATTTTTGAAAAAGAAAATTGTAAAACATTCCATTTGTATTTTGTATAGATAGAATTGTATAATTTAAGGGCAGGGAACATCAGAGACATGTTTGAATCTATTCTTATAAGACAAACGACAAAACACATTGTGTCAAGTAATATTTGTTTGACGTATAAAAATATAAATAGCAAAAACAAGATATAAGAAAATAAACTTACACGTGTTGAAGGTAAACATCCATTTTATGTGTCATGATTATTCGTTAATCTCTCGTGATTCGAAGATTTTGTCTTTATAGTCCTTTCCAAACAGCTAAAAAATAACATAATTACCTATTAAGATATGGTAAATGTATTCAAAGCACCAAAACACAAATAAAATTATCAAAATGATGCAGAAATGTGTAAAAAGAGGTGAATTAACGGGGTCACTGGCTGTCTATAGGGCACACACAGCGAAAAAAGCATGTATTGTGGTTAAAAAACAGGTGTAATCGTAGTCATTCATACGCACAAAAGACGATCATAAATGTCAAGATTCTTGTCTTGAAATGCAGAAAAAATTGCATCCCACTTCATGGATCAACGTGACATCTCCTAAATGGTACTTCAAGTGTTATAGCTATAGAAAACGGTTTTATCCAACGCTATTTAAATAAGAAAGATTTGCAGATGAACAATTTGATTTTGACCCAAATATTTTTTTTAAAAAATGTCATGATTACGATAAATCAGATGGTTAGTTGACAAAAAAGAAAGAAATACAATATTTTCTATTGTGAATGTTTATTCTCAGGCGATGTATGCGATTCTATAATCAGTAGAAGTAAATGGGGTGCACGACCGCCAAAGTCAGCGGAAGTCAGTATGACGTCGCTTCCGGCACAATATGTCGTCATTCATCAAACCGGCCTGGGAAGATGTTTTGGCGACTGTAGCTCTAACGTGCGGCAGGTTCAGGTAGGCACTTTGTGTGAATTCGTTACACAGTGATATAAGAAAAAATGTACATTTAACCATCATAAAATCGTATCAAATATTAACCATATTAGTCGTAATTAAACGTCTTTCTCCTGCATTCTCTTAATGTCGTTAATGTTAAATCATTGCTGGGAAATGTTCTTTGGTAATCTTTAGGCGTTGCACCAGGATCAATATGGTTGGAATGATATTGGTTTTAACTTCCTCGTCGGAGAAAATGGAGGCGCTTATGAAGGCCGAGGGTGGTATAAACTAGGACAACGTGAAGAACATTTTGACTCACGCTCACTGAGTAAGATCATGATACCGTTAGATATAATGCATTATAGTGTATATTCATATCAGATTTCACTGCCGATGTCATTCATCCTATAGACGTTTCAGGCAGTAATAGGAAATACATAAATAAGCTTCCCTACCCAATTTTTAAGCGAAATGTATTCTTATATACCTATATCATTAAAGTATAACGTCTAACTAAAAAATAATTGATTTTACCGGCCCTCCCCAACACAAATATAGTACCGGTTTGTTTCCAACTAGATTAATCTCTTCGTTTTTCAACAGGTATAGCATTCCTTGGTGACTTTGAGAACGTGACTCCTATGGCGACAGCTACCAATGCAGTTAAACGTATCATACGGTGTGCCATTAAAAAGTGAGTACTCACTGCCGCTAAATAATTCTTTTGGAAACTTCAGAGTGTAAAGCTTCTAGTAAGCCCCCTACTCTTTTCCAGTGTGACAGGAATGGAAGTCCGCTAGGAACCGTAGTCCGTCTCTCATTACCTTCTACAGGTGACATTCGTCCCACATACTAACCCCAATACTACGAATAATCCTAAGCTGTACTAATCACTATGGGGACCCCGGACTTCCATTCCTAGGACTACCATTCCTGTCACTCACCGTAGCATACATATGTCAGGAGAAAAGAAAGGGTGTTTTTTATTTGATCTCTTGACAATGTAATTTTAAACGATATTTTTAATTCAAAATGTGAGAGGTGGAACATTCTTATGTAAAGTGTATTTCTCCATACAGAGGTATCCTTCGAATTGACTACACTCTCATCGGATACACACAAGCAGACGACATAGGACAGACTGCGCCCCCTGGCGGACGTCTTCTTTGCACAATATCAAAGTGGGATCACTGGGTTGGTAGTTTTATGACAATCTTCAAAATGTTCAAACCTTGTAAGATACATGAAAATGTCCAATTATTTTATGTCTGTTGCTTTGATTTCTTAGGACAACGGTTAGTTCATTTTTTCATTATCACAATAAAAGATGAAATAGGAGCTGGCGTATCGTTGTCAGACAATATTATTATTATGAAACTCTTTTTAAAATGTGAACCTGATTCTGTCAACGCACAGTATCACTTTGAAGCAAATAATAACTTGTATCTTTAGGTATAAAAATTCTGTCAACGCACAGTATCACTTTGAAGCAAATAATAACGTGTATCTTTAGGTATAAAAATTCCATTTTTGTAAAAAATGTTGTACAAGATATTATCGTTTATTACATTGTTTTCGTATCTTGAAAATATTACGAATGTATGTTTTTGTCATCATTTGTATATCATTTCAGAGACCTGAGCAGTATAATGGCGTCTTCCGGTTCCCTCCACAATGTCCGCGGGTCATCAGTCACGACCAAACTGTGAAAGCTGCAGACGCCTCTAAAACGATGACAGTAAATGGTGAGTCATACAATTTTGTAGGATCAGTAAAATACTGTTACATACGTGCAAACATCAAACATATTTTGAGAAACAATGTAAATTACAAAGGAAGGAATGTAAATGAATAGCTTCGGTATTTGATTAATTTATAAAGTAGAAATTTAATCCAGTAGTAACAGCCTTTCCATCCCATTGATTTCTCATAGACGACTGCCCGGATATAGTAAGCAGAGCTCAGTGGGGGGCCAGACCCCCTACCGAGATCACGAACCTGACACTTCCGGTCCAGTACGTTGTGGTACACCATACATCCTGGGACCGCTGTTTTACTAGGGAGAACTGCAGCGCAGAGATGAGGAAAATACAGGTGTGTGATCCACAAAACCTCACATGTATACTGGGTACAAGACGTGTTATATAACTAAAATAATAATATCAATATAACTTAATTTTCCTGGAATTTTAAACCATTTCATATTATCAGCAACTGATGCTATATCCAAACAAATAAGAAGAAAATTGGAATTTTGATAAACTATTGATTTTCATTGATGACATTTGTGCAACATTAACAGCAATAGAAACGTTTTATTTTTCTAGATTTTTCACCAAGATGTTCGTCAATGGGCAGATATCGGCTATAATTTCGGTGTTGGGGAGGACGGCAGAGCATATGAAGGACGCGGCTGGTATAGACGAGGGGCGCACGCGCGAAGAATTAACGGTAATTCCATTGGTAAGTGTAACATAAAACTAATTATGGTGTTACATTGGATTGAAAAATACCTTTTTTGCAAATCTACAAATCAAAATCGACCATAACTGACCTTATATCAATCAACTTATGCATTGTTTGTCATTGCCATTGTCTCTATGTTTAAATGAATTTCATTAACTTGCATTATACAATATTAACTGCTATTGAAAATATTAAGATTTTAGACTATAAATAAGTATTGTAATTATACGACGTGCGTTAATGCATCTCGTACTACTGAAAAAGGGGGAGATACAAACGCTGTTAATATTGTTTTTACAGGTATTGTTGTGATGGGAAATTTTGAAGACGTAATACCTTTGTCGATAGCTACAGATATGGTCAAGAAACTTATTCGTTGTGGGGTTCAAAAGTAAGGACAAAGATTATTGGTGAAATGCACGCACTGTACATCGTAAATGTGTAGGAGTAAGATTTTCATATTCAGTATGTCGTGCAGCTCTGAAATAATGAATGTAATTGCCAGTAAGGTATTTTTTTCCAAAATTCCAAGATGCTTATTACTATAGTACACGATACATGGACAAAATGCCAGAGATAACTTATATCGTGAAGCTATGAGTGTAATATTACTCCTTTAGAAAACACTAAAGAATATCTCGTCATAAAAGTATAGAGTCTGGTGAAAATAAATCATTTGACAAGTTGAAACAGGCGGTAAAACAAGCAAGTTCGGTGGCAATTTGTTTCTCTTATACTTATCAAACCGCCAATCTCTCAATGTCCATCTTATTTGTCTCAGGGGAGTCCTGCGACCTGACTACATCCTGGTAGGTCACCGGCAGACAGACGACATTGGCCACACCACGTGTCCTGGTGGAAGTTTTCTGTGTGAAATCACAAAGTGGGATCATTGGGTAAGAGGATAAATCTGTATCCACAGCTGGGGCTTGTTTCGCTCTAAGTGTTTAGTTTGCCGGGCTCAGTTTAAGTGGTTTTATTCAGATAGCCGACTACGCAAAGTCGACTTTGCGATATTGATCCAAGAGCTTTTTAGAATGATAGGGTGGCAGTGAATGTATTTGAGATACACTGTACCGAAATACACCATTTTCAGCAATGAGGATGTAATTTTAGATCTTGTTATGACATAAAAAAAGACAAAAATGGATTCGAACAAGTGTCTGTGACGTCCTACCAACCGTGGAAGCACTCAAAACCCCCCTCAGCTGCTATGCGTTACCGCATTAAACGTCATACCCAGTGTACAAAGAAATAAAAGGTTATTTTTATAGCTCTGTCATTTTATCATATGTCATGAGCAAATGTAGACATGTTGAAAAACCCATTTATTATCACGTGTTTTGAATCGTTTTAGCAACCATACCAGTTCAACGGCACTTTCCATTACCCCTCTCAGTGTCCTAGAGCGGATGACGTCACAGCAGTGTCAACGGGCTCTGTACAGTACTCTCCCACCTATGGTAAGTATCTGTACCTCATACTGCTATCAGATAGGAATCGTTTATTGCTCACCAATTTCAGCCCGATAAGATTTCATTTTCAACAACATCCACTTTAATTTTTGATGAAGCAAATAAATGAAAAACATTTTGATTGGATTCTTAATGTCTTTTGTTTATAAGCAATATTTGGTCTAGTTGACATTGGACATAAACGAAAAGTGGTGAAAATGTGAACAAATACGTTTCATAATATTCAGTACGCTATTATTTCGCCCAGTATACCTTAGATAAGCAAGCCTGATAGCAAATGTCTGTACAATTTCCATTATATCATAATTTCAAACGATTTATGTCCATATATATTGTGGTATAGATATTTAGTTATAGCGACATAACTTCTTTTCTAGGTAACTGCCATGCTGTGGTAGACAGGGCAACGTGGGGAGCGGAGTCTGCCACTGACGTCATCAAACTCCAACTTCCGGTGAAATACGTCATAGTGCACCACACGGCGGGGAGGAGGTGTTTCACTGAAAGAGACTGTGTCTCCCAGGTCCGGGGAATTCAGGTAATATTTTCCTTAAAAAAATTTATAACGTGCGTTCAATATGGGTCTAGTTTTTATACAGAAAATATCGTCAGTTGTGGCATTCTTTGGTGGCGTGTTTTATATTTTTTATGAAAAATGTATGACTGACATTTACTTCGAATTTTTAAAGGACACTTTGATAGACGTAGCTTTTAAAGTAAATAAACCTTGAATGCATTTATAATTATGCCCAAGTAGCAAGTGATACAGATTTCGTACAATAATAAATCTTTTTGTTTATAATGTATACTCTGATCAGGTACACAACCTTGTATTGAACTTCTTCTGTAAATTTTCATCAAGTGAATAAAAAAAATCTTTGTTTCAGAGGTACCACCAAGTCACCAGAGGCTGGTGGGATATCGGCTATAATTTCCTGGTAGGAGAAGACGGCCATGTTTACGAGGGGCGTGGCTGGTTTAACCAAGGAGCACACGCCAGGGGTTTTAATAGCCAGTCGATAGGTATGCTATACCTTATATAGTTAAAAATGAGTAGATGTTATTTAGATTCTATTGAATTTAAGTACCGTTGTTACTGGAAGGTTATTTAACACTTTAATGACAACTATTAAATTTCATGATAATTCTAATACTTCTCCCTTATTCATCAAAGTACGGATTTGTTGTACTAGTTAGAAAAAATATTTAGGTCTTTATTATCAAATTTGCTTGTCCTGCATTTATGTTACTTTGTTATGATAAATCGGTTTAAAATATGATTGTATTCTTTAGGCATTTCCATAATGGGAGATTTCCGAAAACATTCACCCAGTAGAAAAGCCATTGCAGAGCTGAAGCAACTCATCAAATGTGGTGTTGACAGGTAGACTTCATACATGTGGTACCTTTACAGAGATACACATTGTATATTTTTGAAATATTTAAAATTCAAAGTACATTAATTAGAAATATTAAGATATTTGTTGCTAATTCGTACAATTTTGCCAGAGCAGAAAATAGTTCACAATCAAAACTGTAATTATAAGTACAAGACTGGTGATTTTTGGAAATAAATTTTCGGAATTTTGAATAAATTTTAATGTCCTACTTTCCTCTTATTCTAGGGGAGTTATCCAAGAGAATTTTACGCTCATTGGACACAAGCAGGCAGCAAAACCAGGTTATACTGAGTGTCCCGGAAGTAGCTTATTGTGTGAAATTGCACTATGGGAGCACTGGGTATGACGTCACGCTTTTGGTAGTCATACCGTCATCGTCCTTGCACGCACATTCTCCATATAATGTACAACTGCTTTTAGAAAACGAACTTGGCCTGTAATTGCCACTGGTTGTTATAATCATAATGCACAAAAGCACAGAAAAATAGTTTAGTTTTTTTCTAAGTTAGTTATACTAAAATTACGCCATCTTTAAATTCTTTAGTGCAGCATCTTAAATCAACTCCAACATACCATACTGTACTTACATGTTCACGTTCCTGTTCTCTAGTCATGTTTGTCTTTTAGCTTTTTTGCTTTGTGCATTGCTTTTATTATTAGCAGATAATGGCATGCACTTGCTGCTTTTAAACAATGCTCTGCATTACTCTGCATTAATCATTTCGTATTTCTCATATTATTAACCTGTTTTCATACTCCTTTATCATCTTCAAATAATGTAATTATTACATTTTTGCCCGTTTGAAAAGTAGTAAATGTTTAGACAAATGAAGGTAATGCGCTCACGAATATATATTTTACAGTGGAATTTCATATTTTGCACGCTTTGAGAAGGCTAAAACAGAACAAAAACAGCATGCAAATATGTTTTATGTTATAAAAAGTAACTGTATTCTTTTATTTCTTTTCTCTTTCAGGAGCCGTATCAGTTCAACGGGACTTTCTCGCGCGTGGAATGTTTAAACACACAATCAAGTATATCCGGAAGTAGAACTATTTTCAGTTACACAATAATGCCATTCATATCGACATTGGTTGCTTTAATATATCTGAGGGCATCTTAGCTATTCAGCGTGAGGGAATGGGACAAATTGCACTACAGTATGAGAAATGGAGACTGCAATGGAAATATAAATTTATACAAGCTATGAGGCAATATCTTTAGACCACCCACTATAACACTGTAAATACACGTTTTTCATCTCATTATTCCTTGTAACTATGGTGGTAATGTTCACATTTCATTTATCTAAGTTAATGTTACGTTGTTTAATCAAGTTTCCAATTATTTTAATTGTGGATAAGATCTTCGGCGAGATAATATGGTTTTATACCGTTCTGAAATATCATTATGAATTCTACCTCGTCATTGTGTTCGAGAAGGGTTCAGTTACAATCATTTACCAAGAGAAGACAGCGATGAGATGAAACATAGGAATTTTACCAGGCTCCCTCCCAGCTCAGTTTGTGTAACTTACTCGAGTAGGAAAATGGGGGAACCCAGAAGCAGGCTGCAGTTTGCATGCCGAAAACTCTCAAACTGCTTAGCAGACCGCACGTGACGTCAAGGATTTAGTGAACATCACAACCAGGCACATCTAACACAATACAATTGTATGGTAGACCTAAACAGTTGAACTATGTTTTATTACAAATTTTAAAGTTGCTTGCACATATTCATGACATGGTCTGACATCATAAACATGCTACATATCAGGACATGTAGAAACTGTATTCAAAACATAATTTTGTGTATATACATGTTTTTTTTATCATCAAAAAATCTAGTCTATCGGTTTGTTGGTACACATCTGTGTTTCATATTATTTATCCGTACTGAAAAACTAATCCACATGTACCAGTAATCTAAACATCAGTCTTACCAAAAACGTAACTCTGTATGTTTTGATCTGGAAGACGCATATTGAGGGGCTCGTATCCTCGAATATACCGGCACTTTCTGACCTCGTCCCAAACGTAATCCGGATCATCAAGTGGATTAAGTGACGCAACGCTATCTACGTCACTTCCGGTTTCCTCGGCACCCGGATCTGACGCAGTTGTAGCGTCAGATTGGGACTTTGTAAAATTATCGTGCTTACTTTCGACTTTGGAGTTATCTAGCTGTTTAAGCCAGTTGGTGGTCTTAGTATAAACGTCTATGGAGGTTTGGTGGGCGGCAGTCGCTGGGGAAGAGACGGGAGTCCCCGGATAAGAGCCATAAACCAGTGTGTCATCGGGGGAGTCCGTCCGAGAGGCGATACGGGTTTCATTCTTATCCAGTCTGAATATGACACGTTTGGCACTAGCACCCTTCCTAAGCGACGGTGGCTTTTTTACAAGGCTCCCCTTGGCACCTGTTGCGGAAGACAGGTTTGTAACTCGTGGTAGGGTCACTATGTCTGAGCCACTGAACTGAGCTCTGTTCTCAGTGGGACGGTTCCCAAGCTGACTCTTGGTAGCACTCTCGTCCATCTCCAAAGACCTGGTTGTCGATGACGTCGACGGTGATGACTTAGCTCTTAATGGTGACGTCATAGCTCTTGGAGTAGCTCCCAATGATGACGTCATAGATCTAGAAGGAGTCCAGGTATTTTCTTTACGAATACGTGTCAGGTATCTCGTCACCCTTGCTGGAGTAAGGAGGGAGTGAGAGCGCGTAATGAGAGGGCGTTCAGTGTCAGACACATCCGGGGTGCTGAAGCTTCTTTGGGGATAGATTCTGTTCTTACTCAAGAAGTCTATGTACGATTTGTCTATTTCTTGGTAAAACGCTGAGCGATTGGTGTTACTCTTTGTTAATGTAACAGTGTCCCGATTTGCCGTGGGCCCTAATTTGTCGTTAAGCTCAGCTGAGTTGGACGTACCAGTCTCATTTTCCTGAGGTTTTTGTTCTTCGGTGCCATCTCTAGGAGCTGCCCAATGCTGTTGCTTAGCTGAATTTGTAGGGGTACCGTCGTTAGTGAGTCGATTATAGCTAATTTGATTAACACTCTGCTTCTCACGAATCAATTCATACTGTTTACTGACTTCGGTACGGGAGAAACCAGCGAATCCCGGAGCACGAATATATCTCCCCTTCTGCACTTTCTTGTCTGAAATAGTGTCGTCACTGCCTTGGTTCCTGTAACAAAATATCCATTGTGTAACGTGACGTCACAAACCGTTGACCAACCCACAACTATATATTAATGAAAATAGTATTTTTTATTCGCAAAATAAAAGCTCGGAAAGCAAAATATAAACTGTGATTTTTAATGGTTGGCTTTCTGTTCGTTATCGGTTTGGAATTCACATTCTCGTTCTACTCTTTTTCTTGGATTGTTTGTCCCTCAGTGGCTATAACAAATATAATCAAGCATTGCCTTTCCGTCAAAAAAAAAAGCAGTTTTCTAAGATCCAATACTTTTCATAAAAAAAATCTCACACGATGATTTAACATTATTAACGTGTGTCAATATAATGAAGAGGATATTTAGACCAAGATTAAAGAATGACGTGCAAAAGAGAGACCTCACCTCGGCATTGTATAATTATATGTGACGTTTTTCCCACCGTAAGCGGTCATCTTATTGTCGTGGGCCACCATAGGCTTAGAAACGTCCCTGGCTCGATTATCATCTGAGAAATTTCCGTGACCGTTCTCAGAAATGTGCTCCGTACTTTGACCTGAAATCATTAATTAAGGCGGGTATGACTATGAGCAGCAATTAACGACGATGAGGAACAGGGCCTGGCCTTACACACGCAGGCCGTATTGATTCACAGCGTGTTACAAAAATATTTCCTCTCCCAAACTATGACAAGTTATAAAAACACCCCGTTATTTGCTACATTGTAACCCAAGTACAGAATCAAATCGCCCTGGTTCTAAATTAAAATATAATATATGGTAAGATATCCTCAATGTTTTTCAAAGGTCTTGTCTGGCCGTACTAATTTTAATGTAATTATAACAAAACTGCGACACACCCTGTAGCCGCTATCCGCTGAATAGTCAAACACAGTAAATAAAGTCTCCACATAGCCAGTCGATAAACGTCACAGCCTGGGTACTGACTATCACTGTGAGATAGCGTTATGATAACATCCAGGGACAGTGTGTTCCTTAGTTACACTAATCGATAATCAATCGACTGATTGAGATACCGTGTCCCGATTACTAATCAAATGTTTGTATTCATTACGCGTCTTTTCGTAATAACGATTTTGTGGACTTGCTGACTGTCATTCGTATTGATTATTTCTTGATAATCAACTGGTGGCGTCGATATACCAGTGAATAATTTCTAAACTGTGAGCATTTATCTATAATTACACGTGTAACAATGGCGATTACTTGTAGACAGCGCATAAAAAGGGTCCATTCTTTTCACTGTATTCACTCGGAATATCATCAAACAATTTCCTGACTTATCGACTCATTTTGAGACTAAAAACTGTTTAACCGTTTAAACAGTTTAACCGTAGACCTCTACTTGGTTTTTTTTTCAGTGCACAGTACGCATTTGTAGAAATAAGAATAACTGATAGAGCAATTAACAAATCAATCACTCACTGTATCAATCAATCTATATATTTTTGCTCTGATAAATCAATCAACTAATTAATTCAAATCAATTTCTCAATAATAAAGAAGACGCTGCAAAAACACTTACCAAATAAGAGCGCACGCTTATCCCTGCGGACAATCCTTCTTTTGATTTCCCTCATTTGATCAACGGCGCGGACGCTCTTGTCTCGCGTAAGCTTCGCGAGTTGTTTCCGCAATTCTTTCGTCTCTTTCTCAATGGCGGTTTTTGCTCTGAATTCCTGGCCCTCAAGATCGAGGAGTTTTTCCTCCAGCGTCAGTCCTGCCATTCCGGAGCCATTACAATTCGTTAAAAAACGAGTCCGCATCCCTGATTTTCTGCGTGAGTCAGTACTAGTTTTACCACCGCTACTTAACGGGATATCCATAGCCCGAAATCAAAAAGCCAAAATATCAACTGTGTTAAAATGGTAATGCGCTCTTACGCGTTTCTTTTAAGTTTTTCAGAACCACTGTAGAATATATAAATGGATGCACATCAGAAATTGGCATCTTGGCACCTTGGTTCCCTTTCCTGCAAATGTACAGTCAGTATGCGTTGGTTTTTCTAATAATTCTGGTGTCTTCTGGCAACGAGATTTAATACAAGTTGGCGTATCTGTCACCTTTTGTGTGGATCAAATAAGAGGACCAAGATAGTTAACTGTCTATCTGTGTTTATTATGACTACACCTCTTGATCAGAGATACTATAGTCGGATATCTATCGTCTTATCGTTTGAAATCAAGAGTTGTCGCAGCCTTAGGAGAGAGAGGCACGTTTACGCTGTGCTCAATTAAAAAAATTCTATAGAAAGTAAAAGATTGTTCAGACCTTTTCTGAATTCTTTTTCCAGTCCTGTTTATCTCTAGATCATTATTGTAATTACGTTTTTTTATTTAAAGCAATATCGTAGCCTTAAAATACACCATATCTACAGGTAGGGTCTAAGCTGTTATCATTATCACCTGTTGGTGAAACATTCTTTCTGTATGAATTCAATATACCATGATTATAACACTGCATTTCACTAAATGTATAGCAAAAATAAAATAAAAAATAAAAAGGGAATTTAAAAAAACTGCAAAATTCGAGACTTTGCGTCACCGGTCATATTAGCAAAATATTATAATAAATGTCTTTTGGGTCGCACGAAAGGCAACTACGATTCTTTTTAATATAGTGTATGAATGCTTAAATGTAAAAATTAAGTATATGGTAATAAGAGAAAAACAACAGAAACGCGATCGCAACTTTTATCGAGATATATTTCGAGGCAGTGGCCCGTTCCTGTGCCTTAGTGACCTTGGAAAAATACGTACGATTAAACCAAAGCATTTTCTCACGATTCACGCGCCAGGCAATCTAGATATATCACAGATCACTGCATTGGTTTTCGATTAGCTGATAAATCAATAGATAATGTTCAAAGCAGTAGAGGGGATGGGGGGTGGGGGGAGTGAAAGGCACCTGTCTCTGCCTGTCGAACATATTGCGTGACCTCACAAGGACCTTCTATTCGGCTCTATGGTCACAACGGATGTGGAAGTTATTTTGAGAAGACGTGAATTTTTTTTCCAACGTACACCACAAACATTGCACAAAGCGAGGTTTCACTGCTAATTTTGATTTAAAAAGTCAAAGATATGATCAAAATACATTTTAAACCCTTAACAAGAACATTTTCATATTAAAAACCTCTAGCGCTTTATTAACGCCTATATTTGGCAAAGTACCTTTTTGTTTCTTTAATGCAGGTTTTATTTCTTTTTATTTCTTATTCCCGTATATTTCGAAATGACCAAATGCACATGAACAACAAAAGCATCAAAACAATGATCACGATGGTGGAAAATATAAGTTGGTTTCATAGTTACTAATTTCAATTATTTCGCCGCATTAGACCATCTCAGCCGACACGCTGCAGTTTATCGTCTCACCCGAGTGTGCTAATTATTTCTCTGCATTGATCCATCATCTCACCTAACACACTTCAGGTGTGTTTTTTTTCTGTCATCTTGCCAACAGATTGTAAGGGAGTGTTTGTACTGTTGTCAATTCCACCGTCACGTGACCATGTACGTTTTTCTTGGGGTGCGACCTTGTGAGGTAAATATTTCTTAGGACCGAACAGGAGGAAATAAAGATCGTCTGCACTGCCAAATTGCACAGGTAAGTGTGTATGTAGTCCGTCTGTCGGTATCTTCGTAGCAAGTTTAGTGGAGCGTGTAGAAGTGTCACTTGTATTATTTTTCACAAAAATATTCGAGTCCTTCTCCTTACGCGTATCTGGATCTTATGCGATACAAATCAAATGAAAAATCACTACATAGGCTACATAACGCACATTCTTATCCCAGTTAATTTAACCGTGTTAATATTTTGACTGAAAACTTGACAGAATATGATGGCATCTAAAAAGTCAGTTTACATGAGCCATATGACATGACAGCATTTGGAATGTAGAAAACCGTTATTATATGTGGCTGTGAGTGTCATATGAACCGAGTGGTTGTGCGTGGGTCTTATCAGAGATATGTGAGCTCTACTCAAATATTCTATTAACACCACTAAAAACCCCAGACGAAAGGTAATTTGACATCAAATCTTGGCATGCGTTCGTGTATGTTAAATATCGTCGTTATTATTGCTTTGCGTCTATTGTATGTAGTGCTTTTTTTTAAACACAAATATGCCTGTAGTCAACTTAGGCTATTCAGCGGTCAAGTTATTGTTAAAATGCCGTGAATACTTTTATTGTTTTCATTGAAATTGTGACCTCAGTGAGACCAATTCTCGCCTTATTTTCCGTCTCCGTGAGCAGTGAGATATCGATTATTAAGCTCATTCACTCGATTCCTGTGTATCGCATATAAAATTTAACAAGGTGAGCGAATGCCTTCCCATGAAAGCATTGCTACAATATTCAGCTTAATAGGGAAATCCAAAAATGTTGATAAAAAACCTGATCTTCACCTTTCGTGTTTCAAATACCTTAGAATGACCCAAGAAGGTACACGTTTTATCCGTTTCTATACAGGTGATGCGAGTTCAAAAAGGAAAAAAGAGGGGTTATTTGACGTGTCGTATAATAATTTAAACATTTAGAACGTTTGTGGTCTTTTATTTCCTTTTACATATATCAAGCTGTAGTTATCATGAACGCATCCTTCAGGCTTATATTGGTAGTGTGGCTGAGCTAGGTGAGACAGTATACACCCACCGTTCACACGAACGCGCCGGACAATAGCAAGGAAACTGCCATTCTTTCAACGATTGATCCGTTATGCTCGAATTAAGATTTCTTCCATTTTTTTTATATTGCACGCTTCACCCTTGATGCCTTCATCACAAAATATTTTCTTACCGATTTATATAAACGATGCAGGCGTAAGAACAAATACATACCTAAATACTTTATTTATATTTTGACAGTCCCTATAGGCCCTATTATGACCATTGGAACTTATATGTAGGTTGTTTTGAGTGCGGCTTTTAGAAAATATCACAATTTTGTCTTTTAAGCATATTAATTAAAATATTTTAGTGAAAACTTTAAGTTTCGTGTCATGGCAGTGCTGAGCAAAACGATAATGTTGATACTGTAATTTTTCTTTCTTTTTTCTTTTTGGTTTTTTATCCTCAAATTGAAAGGTGCTGCCCGCATATATAACCAACATTCTGAATTCATAATAACCACATTAAACTCATTCAATGACGTGATGATACTTCAGATATAACTGTGGTACAGTAAAAATCTTATACGGAAACTAGTCCGAAAATAAATTATTCAAAGCAGTGAAAATAATCCACGATTGCCTAAAACGAGGCTGTCGACACAGCGTGATGTCATGCGAGATAAGCATTGACATAGGCCTAAGGTGGAACTGATCCAGTAGGACACACACTGTCACGGCGTAGGGATTTTACGTCGTTTTTTCACGCGCCATTACGTTACGTCGCGTTCGTTTTGTGAAACCATGAAAATTTGACCTAAAAATGTCAACATTATCTGCAGAAGTAAGTATCTAATACTTCCAATCAGATGGTATATTAATTGGGTATTTAAACTTCATACCCATGTAATATTTTTTTTGGTAATGTTTGATTTGACCGCGTTTATGTTTGTGAAACTCACATGTCGCGGTTACATTTTCCCTTGACAACATCGTAACTTTCATCAAAATTATTCGGACTAAAAATTTAAGAAAATCTATTGACTAAACTGAAGTAAATGAGTCGGTGTAGGTCACACAGTGCAGAATAAACAACACCCCCTATTAACAAAACTATATAGGCCTACATGATACATTGTATACATGTGTAATCTTGATCTTAAAGTTGGGGGTACTTAGCATACACCTTTGAGGAAAAAAACGTGGAAAGTATAACTTCTGACTTCTGTTGAAAATCTATACCTACATCATGATAATCTTCTAATGAAGTTTACATGTGTGGGTCAGAAATTTCTGGAAGTTTTGATACAATTCGAAACCAGGCGCCCAATTCACTCCACCTGTCCACCCTCAGGATAAAATGGCGGGAATTCTAATGAAAATAGCTAGCGGTAGTTCAGGGGAACTCTCGAAAAACGAGAGGTATAATTCGTACTTTGGTATTTAATGTCAGATATATTTTTCCTATTTCATGCAATCATTGCCTCTATAAACTGAAATCCTTATTTGTGATCAAACTGAACCTAAGAAATGTGTAATTTGAAGGCCCAATCTGCATGTCACATGATTTGTGTCACATGATATTTACGAATCAAACCAGTTCAAGGTCAATAGTTTGCTGCTTAGGAAGAAAGTGTGGATCATCAGAACCTTATGTGAAATTTGAGGTTAGTTCGAAACTTTTTAGAGTGAATAAAGGTGTTTATTTGCTCGAAGGACGGCAGAAATGGGTATTTTAGGGAGTAAATTTGCACTGATTTTTGACAACTTCTCAGATTTTCTGTCGAGACTGACAATTAAACCCAAGAGTGTACGGGATTTTCCTTTAAAACTTGTAAACCTTGATATGTTGGCAACCATTTTTCGCAATTTAAGCGAATTTTATATTTGTTAACACATTTCTCGCATTATATATATAGTCCCTCCCTGGGCATATGCGTTTTTGGTTTTGTAAAAAAATTCCATCCTTTGTGTTCAGAGCGCGATACTGAGAATTCTTGATGGTTAAATTGATAAAACTATGCCCTTTTTGCTACAGAAGAACAAATATTTATTCATTTTCTAAAATATATAAGTACAAGTCACAGTAGATTTTTGCAATAGATATTTACGTGCCACATACTCATTTTCAACGATTCGCCATTCTCGTGCTATTTTGTTACGCGGACGTAGCAAAAGGACAATCATGACGTGCCGAAGTACACCCCATTTGGACATTATGTGTCCTACTGTCGATCGTGTTCAAGGTAGCAACTAGAAACTAGGTACTAGCCCCTGGGTTGAACACATCTCGCTGACACTGTGGCTTATAGCGCTCGGGTGATTGTGAAATGTCTCAGTTATTATTATTATATGGATGTCAGCTCAGAGATATAGTATACATTATCCGCATAACTCAGTTACAATAGAATGATGGGGCTATGATCTATGCTTTACTGCTCTGAGGGTCCCATTGGGGGGTAGTGATCACAGTTCACAAGAAATAAAATCGTCAGTTCGCAAGTTGCAGCAAATAAAACTTTAGCCATATCTCAGTGATGATGAGAGCCGATTATCCTTAAAAAATTACCGGGTATAATGACATTGTTTAATGAAGGGCGAAGAATAAAAGGCCTCTTTCGCGAGTCACTGGAATGGGGTGCTTTATCAATCACGCTAAATGATATGAACTTTTGTCGCATCTCGGGAAATGAATAGTGGCTTTCACGTGGAACGAAAATACCCAAAGGGACCCTCGTTTACGATTGTGGTGAATGACGATATTTCGATTCCACATATGAATATTTTAAGCTTCCAGGCATGTTTTTATCACCGCAAACGAAAATTGGATCAAGGAATGCAGCAATTATACTCCAGCAAAATTCGTTTTCTCTTTTTAGCATATCCGAGCCAGTCAATATGGAGACCAACAGGATTCTGTGCCTGGGTAAACTTTGTGTGGATATTATAGCGGAGTGTGAAGACTTCCCACAAGAAGACAGCGACCAAAGGTAACATCATCAAGAGTGGGGTGCAGGACTCCGTTTTTTTTTTTTTTTTTTTTTTTTTTGACAGCATTCACGGCCAGTTGGTCCGCGAACTAACAGATTCTCGGATCAAATATGGCCGACCCACTTGAAAGCTTGCCGTTTAATCCCCTAATAGACACTGAACAGATTCCCTGCATGGATTATGCGGCACGCTTTCAAGCTCTCTACAGCTTAATGTGGAGGAATGGAGTCTTTTCATTTAGTAATTTTCTCACTTATTTCGAGCCCCTTTAACTTGATCGTTATTATGACCATATATATGCGAGTAGGCCTACTATGTAACGTACGTACACCTACTAGTATATTACATGGGGTTCGTATTTCTCTAGTCGGAACTGTTTGTTGTTATTCTTCATTTTAACGACATTGCCTACCAGTAGTTTGTGTCAATATAATTCCATATACATATATAATTTTTAAATCTGAAAAGATGTAAGAGACAACGCTGGCAACGCGGAGGGAACGCCAACAACACCAGTACGGTTCTGTCTATCCTGGGAGCTCCGGTGGAGTACCTGGGTACGATAGCGAACAGCCACGAGCTAGGGTAAGTCCTACACAGGTATCCAAACAGGTAGATTGCTGTATGATACCAGCCGTTTGATTGTTGTCACCTGAGGCGGTCGTAAATGTGACTTTTTTCCTCTTCCGCCGCAGAATCTAATAAATACATATGTAGGTCCGAGACTTTATGCCAATACTGCTTGAGGGTTTATATTTTATATATAACGGCAGCTAGAGAGATTTACTTTTTAGATAAAAACATGTTGGAAAAAACCCCAAAATAGTAAAGGACTATTTATTTTTTAAATATCAAATTCAACAGCTTATAACTGTGACGGCAAGTTCTAACGTGCGTTTATAATTAAATCAATTAATCTAGCACTCTGAAGTGGTGATTTTTAGATGATAAATATCTTTTTTTTTGTCAGCTTTCTCCGTGACGACTATCAGCGTGCTGGTATTATAATAGACAACTGTGTTATAGTGGACAATTGTAGCTGCCCTGTCTCCCTCGTACTGCTCAGCTCGGTCTCAGGATCAAGAACTATTATTCACGACAGCGGGTAAGACAGTTTCCAAACCGGGGACCCAATTCACACACACACACACACACACACACACACACTAAGAAAAAAAACGTAATTCTGCAAATCCTAAGCGGGTCTCACAGCCCACATGAGAGTCTGCCCGTGTAAGGCCTCTAGCTCAACTTAGTCATCTTCGGTAACGAAGGACAGCCTTTTGATGACGATGAACGTCAAAATGTTCCCTCAACTTCATTTCAGGAACTTTTGTCCACGCTTCATGATGATAAAGGTACACTATTTGTGATTTTCCCCGTCAAACAAGTTTTTTTTTTCCTTTTAAAAATGTAACTGTTTTATATTTCAGGTCTCTACCTGAACTGACACACAAAGACTTCCAGGTCGACCTCGGTTCCTATGCCTGGGTACATTTCGAGGTAGGTTCACCGCTAACCTGTGAAAATAAATTATTATAAATAATAAAAAATAAAAAAGTCGTATTACTTCTAAAATTCTAAGATGTACTTTTGAGTGCGATATACAGGCAGGTTGGGTTGCTTTGCCTTATTATAATTCAACTTTTCTCCCTTAGATTAAGGTACATATCATGATAGAGCAAAATGATGAATTTTCTAGGTTTTAGCATTGCTACCATGGTACATCCAATCCGAAAACGACAGCGGTACTGCCTGGACCTAAATCACCGATTTAATATGAAAACCATTTTTAGAGTAACTACCTGTAGGTCCACAGATAAGACAAGCCCTAAGCCAGGTGGGGTTCGAGGAGTTCGAAGACCCCCCCCCCCCCCCTTTTGCCGGGAAAAAGTCCCCTCTGGGCACTAAGGTTTCACGGTAAAAGGTCCACTTTTTCAGAAAAAAAGAACCCCTTTTTAAAATTGCTGGATGCAGGCCTGTAAGGACATTATTCGCGAGCGTTGATTATCACAAAAATATGAAATCTAGGCGTTCCTCTTTTCAGGGGCGACCAAGCGCAGCAGAGCAAGTGAAGATGCTGAGAGATATAGATAATCACAACGCGGACCTTGAAGAAAACGACAGGATAACCACCTCCGTGGAGCTAGAGAAGAACAGACCGGTTTTAGGTAATACATGGCAGGGGCCTATATAAAAAAAGGCTGTGAGGGGGGGAATGGATTGATATATACATGTGTAGGGTGTATATGTGGGAAAGGCAAGAGAGGCCTATTAAAATGATCCCTAAACTACAAATGATATAAAAGAGCATGTGATTTCAAGTAACTCAAGGGCGTATTCCCAGAGCTTTTAGATCGATCTATCCCCGCGGGGAGTCTCACTAGATTACTGTCAGATAATCCGGCTTAAATGTCCGTCCCGCCTACTACAAGCTGTAAGGGGGTAATTAACTTTCGTGCCCGCTCGGCTGACAGCTATTTAGCGTGAACCCCCAGGGAGTTATGTCGATCTAAAGTAGATCGATCTAATCTCTGGGAATGGGGTCCAACACAGGCAGCATTTCTGAAATGCATCAAATCCTGTTTGTTTTCCTTTTATCGCTGTGCCAACCACGGCCGTCTTATTCGCCTTCTATTTATTTATATATGAACATGAATATAAACTTGCATATGAAGATACAGATATAACTGTAGAACGATCCACCATATTGAATGTAAAATGTTCATGGATTATTTCAGCCCAGCTCATTGACAAAGCTGACTACGTGTTTATCAGCAAAGACTATGCCAAAGCCCACGGATTCTACAGCAAAGAGGACGCAGTGGAAGGGTTTGTGGATAAAGTCAGAGAAGGGTAGGCAAATCTGTCGATTTTTAAATTAAAACTAAAATCTCTTTGTGCATGAAGGCAATGTAGATGACAATGATGATATGATATTATTCGCGGTTTATTGCTATGAAAAATTTACAAAAAATTTTAGCTTGAAGCAGGGCGCAGCATGCCCGCATAATTTTTCTTGAAAACTACACAGACTCTTATGGAAATACAAATGTAATATCCAGTACAGTCCCGGAGTATGACCTGGTGGTCGAAAATCTGGCTATCCTTTTTCATCAAACCAGACACGTCATGTTTAAAATCTTGCCACGTGCCCTTTAAGGTGTTGGATGTCGAGAAAATTAAATTATTTTCCTTTAGATATTTAGTTCTACCGACACAGTGTAGGATGTCATATTGATTATATATTCATCGCCGTATAACTTGTTTTTATTCACACAAAGTGATCGCAGTAAAGTCAGCATACACCTTAGTTCCCACACGGTCCCAATACCTGCCAAATATGTACTCAGCACCATTCGGCAATTTGAAATCGGAAATTTAGTGGAATTTCGCAAAAATTCAAGTTGGGCGAAGTTCACGAGTCTCATAAAATACCAAGTGAAAATCAAGTAGCTAGCAATTTCAAAAGGGGGGTTCTTTTTCTGAAAAAGTGGACCTTTTTCCATAAAAACTCCATGTACCTAGATCAAATTTTACCCAGAGTGGAACTTTTTCTACCAAAAAGGGCGGTTCTTTCGAACCCCCTGAACCCCCCCTGGCTACGGGCCTGGCTTTATATTTATATATCTATCTCTCTAACAGTTTTTGCGTCATGATGGTTTTTACACGTTTCAGAGCGACGGTAATATGCGCGTGGGGAGAGGACGGCGCCTGCGCAAAACCGAAAGGAGAGCCAACCATATCTGTGCCCGCCATTTCACCCGGAACTATTATTGATACTCTCGGAGCAGGCGATACTTTTAATGCGGCTATGATACACGCACTCTGCAAAGGTGCAGTGCTGCAATCCGCTCTAACATTTGCCTGTAAAGTTGCTGGAGAAAAGTGTGGAATGAAAGGCTTTAGTGGCTTGCGATACACAGATCTGTCATTTGAAGCAGAGAGCGATGGTAGTTCTAGTGGCAGCAAATAGACACGAACATATGCAGCCTACTTAAAGAACTTACCTTGTAGGCCTACATGTATTTGGTGATTTTAAAACTGTAACACATTTACCCGGATTGAAAGCCAGTTCCCATCCATAGTGTGTCGAGTTTAAGGTGGCGTGTGCGTTGTAGTGACACCCCCATAACGTTACTAGTCACCTTTAAAGGAGGCTAACCTCATCATCGATCAGCACTAGTAGTGCCTTTATATAATTAGGCCTATTTTTAGCGCCTCTTCCCCGTTGTTATTCATTGTTTATTTATTATATTTATTCATTGTTTATTTATTATATATTTATTTTTTGCATGATTGCCACACAGTACTATTCTGCCCTTCACCATGGCCACGGGTTGGTTTTTTTTTACTAAATATTCACAGATATGTCTCTGGTTAAATGATGGGACTTTTATTTTTTTATAAATTTGTGGAGATAATTAACCCATTTGTTTATTAGATCTTAGTTGTAAGTATTATAAGGGTGATATCACATTACTTATTTGACATTGGTGTACTTTTTTCCTCCTAGATTCAACATTTTGTATTGATATCTCTTATTACATGTTTATTGTAGGAAATTAGAGACATGCATTGAAGGTATGGACGATATTTGCCTGAATTGGTGCATTTTGCACTCGACGCATACAATCGGGTTATGACAATGGGGTAATTTTACTGACATAAACGACTCTTTTCTTGAGCGTTACACATAATTTTTCTTATAAACTGTCTCTAAGCAGATTTGTTTGCAAGTATTTTTTTTATTATTTTCAGTAAGTACGAAGATTCTCCACTAGGTGTGACAATGTGCCAATTCTGAATATATATATATATGTGTTGCATTTATTGGAAAGGTGAATAAAGTTTTTCTTTGGGTTTATTTTGCGTGGTCCAACCTTCCAGATCACATTGTTGAAAAATAGACTCATGCACTGTTTCATTAATTTGTACACATCATCTCATGAAAGTGGACTTCTCCTAGTTTTATTGGCTCTTCACTGCCGTCTACGAAGAGATTGGAAAAAGCCTCCGTCACACAGACTCACACATCGTACTACAGTAGCTGGGTCGTTCCAGCTCTGTGGGAGATTCTTGCTATTTAAGTGTAATCAATGGAATCAGCTTACTCAGCACGACAGTTGATTTCCCACTAGCTGCTCGAGGAGGCGTGTCAAATAATTAAGCCGATTCCACTGATTGCGCTTCAGCGAGAATCCCCCTGTAGAGTTGGGCCGACCCAGCTAGTACGATGGGTTTATCTGAATGCGGTCATAGACATCGGATATTTGTTGGAAAGAACCTACCAAGATCGCCCGGCTTGGTGATTTGTCTTCTAGCTAATTTGCAGCGTTGATATTTTATATGAAATGTACATTATGCTTTGGGATGTATCATTCGACTACAAAGTGCATCAAATAAAAATGGGTACAAGGAGCACTTACAGATGACAAAAAGAAAGAAATGATCTATAGTAGACGTCAACCCTGCGCGTTGGTGGTTTGATACGCGTATCATAGATATGCTTGTTTATAGGGTGTACCGACACGTCGTAGTATAGCACTTTGTCCCTAAATCGCGTTTTTATTTGGGTCCAGATTGACAGTTTTGATCTAAACAGCTGCTGTTTTGTGTTTAGAACACGACCCTTTGATCTAAAACTTTGCCTTTTTACAACCATGCAAGATTCATTTACACAGATCTTCGTAACGAAATTGCCATTTGTGACTTGGAGCAGCATGTCGGTGAACGCGATTTCCGAATTAGTGACTTGGAAGATAAATAAATAAATATGAAGAATGAGACTGAATCAGCACCAACTCCTATCAGTAAGTCGCTAAAATAATATCAAGCGCTTTCCGAGACTACAGTTAACCTATGTGGCACAAGTGCATAAAATTTGTCGTTATCCTCCACCACACACCGCCATTAACTTTTTTCTTTTTCATGTGTACATCCCCCCCCCCCCCCACAAACACACACACTTATGGCATGCTAGAAGCATGAAGTCATGAAGATCAAACCGTATGACTAAGGCTCTGTTCTCACAACTTTTAGATCGATCTATCACCGCGGGGAGTCTCACTAGATTACTGTCAGATAATCCGCCTTAAGTGTCCGTCCCCGCCTACTACAAGCTATAAGGGGTAATTAACTTTCGTGTCCGCCCGGCTGACAGCTATTTAGCGTGAACCCCCAGGGAGTTAGGTCGATCCAATGTAGGTCGATCTAATCTATGAGAATGGGGTGTAAGTAAAATATTGAATTTACTGAACAAGCAGTGGTGCAATATGTTGCTGACGACAACTACGCAAACTAGTACTTTGTTTGATAGTTCGTGACAATATTCAGTAACGTTAAGGAAATGTCTGTTGTGTTGTACCCAAAAGGCAAATGTGTTCAGACGTAATGTTTTTTTTCTGCCAAAATCGGTATGTTTCTGATGTTTATTCTACTTATAACTGTTAAATAAAATGTAAATTCGTTCAAAACTATTTTTATAGGGGGCGCCAAATATAATTATTTTAAATTCGTTCACAATTATTTTATAGGGAACGCCAAATATAATTATTTGTAGTTCTACAGTAAACGCAAATTTGTAAGATGACTTTGAAGCTATGATTTTGATGACATTTTGTGTAGTTGTGCGGTCGCATATTAAGAAAGCTAAACGGTAATATCTTTCTCATGTCACCCCTCATTCTTTTACTACTACATGTCGCATTTATTTCTAGATTTCTTTTAATTATTCAAAGTCGTTTCGATCACAAATTTCCTAAACAAAGTCAAAATCTACTGCGTTTCATTCTTGTTAATTAACCCCCGACGTGCCAATTTTTGCAGACGTGTCTATATTAAACTGTATCAGAACGTAATAACACAACACGTCAACGTCTAATCAATGACTAGTTCCCGTTTACTGATTTAGTATACATAAATGATAGTTAACTATGCAAAACATCCATCTGTTTCTAATCTATAGCAATCTGTGAAACCAACACCTAACCAAAAACTATATCAACAGCGAAAAGTACTTGCGAAAACCAGCTACTATAATTAAACTGAAAAAGCATAATTTATTACCGACGTCTTACTAAGAAACATACAAGTTACCAAGATATTCTAGAAGTATAAACTTGCGTTTAATTCGTTGACTTTTCATGTCGTATATCGTCTGTAGCACCAAAGATGTCTTAGGACTAAATATTAACACACTGTCATAAATTACAAGACCAATTTACTTATAGACTGTGCCATCTACAAGTGGTGCATACTGGCATTTTTGCATAAAAAAAGAAAGAAAAAATTGTGCCATGTTTTCATACTTCATTCCAGAATCTGACGAAATATAATCTAACTAAATCTCACAAACAAATAACAAGTTTCAAATAGTCAATTCATTCAAATGCTTGCTCCTCGACAACATGTCCAATTAAGACTTAAATAAAAAAAACTGTTTTATAATCCAATATCAAGTGCACATGAAGTAAAAAGCCTACAAATGTATATTAAGAATAAATACTTTTTATGCAGCAAACATAAGTGAAGCTGGACTTTTCCAATCTCAGATTGGTTAGAGAAACGATGTGTGTCTGTATATTTATATCAACTACTTATAAATGTTGTGCTCACTTTCTATATTGACACGCACATAAAATAATAATATTGATAATCAACAAGAAAGCTCAACTAACAGAATAAATAAACTTCCCAACTAGCACAATGTACATCTTGCACAACCAAGCCAACATCAGGCGATGTTATAAACCAACGGTCTTTTATCAGATAAAATTTTTACTTTCACAATGCTTTAATTTTTTTCATAATTAGTAATCACCCATTTTAAGATAAAATTAAAGCACTCTTATGCAATATTTTTAAACAATAAAATCGTTTGAAAGCTGACAAAACATTTGGCTTTTATGAAATCCTTTTACGTGCCTTGAATAATATAACACAGGAATAAAAAAAATTTAACATGAAAATAAAAAGCACATGCATATGTTTTAATATTTCAAAACAATATCAATAACATGGTACATAAGACTGCAAATACCAAAAACTACACTTCAGCTAAACTGTCTCTATAAAGCAAGTAATCCCAAAATTGTTGAGCTTGTTTTGTGTAAATTTCCTATGCTCACAAATGATGCAATATTGACTGGACTTCATTGTGAGAAAAATTCTAAATACCTGAACTTTTTTTTACAAAACTCACCAAGGATCAGTTTTACAAACATTCTTTTGGACCAAATCTTTTGGTCTAAAACAGTTGCCATGTCTTTGTTGCTCTAAATTGGACTTATTACTTAATATAACTAGACTTCTACTAATTTCACTTGGGTCAAAATATATAAAACCCAACAGTCAGCCTAAAGTTCTCTTGTGAAAGTAGTTGATTCAAGCACAGTAAAATGCTACATGAGTACGTGCACTTAATTTGGTCCAGACCTTCCGTATGAATGTGCGCTGAGATAGTACAAAGTCTACATATACTACATCTACTGGTATTGTATATGCTAGTATATATATAATATATATTTAAGTAACACAATATAAAGATACTCCTTAACAATATATTAACAGATTCAACTAATTTTCTTTTAAAGAATATTACGTTTAAGTGGTCTACTTATAATTATCAGAACAATCAATATCTAGCATCATGGTGATCACTGATGAATGTTTGAAAACTAAAACTATCTTAATAACTAGCCATGCTTATTAATATTAATTTCAGAATGGTACATCTTGTATGGCTTATCTTGTTGCGTGCTGACATCTATTCTAAAAGAGGGTACTGACAGGTGATGCTTTCTTGATTTTCAGGTGGCCTAGACAGAGTGGATTTTTTGTGGTCAAACCCATACGAATAAATTAGAAATTTATAAACTATCTATCATAACTTAAACAATGTCCATAAATATATGGAAGCATGAGGTCAGATTGTATGTCTAAATTGTCCATGAACTGACCTGCAGGAAAGCTCAAAGGCCACATTTCTGAGGAATCTTACGGTGGTCACTACTAGAAACATTTCTTTTCTCGTTGACGCTGCTGTCTGTAGAATTACTTATATGGAATGGCTAACATTCAATGTTTAATTTCGTAGTAAACGTTTTGAGATTTAGCTGGGACGTTTTGTCCCAAGTCCCGAGTTGAAGTAGTTGTACCAGTAATGTTCTGTATCACAATTACAAACAAATGATGAAAAGCAAAATACTCAAAAAAAGATTATATCTCAGAGTTAAAACTAATATGGAATAAAGAATAAGTGTGGCTGTATGACAGTTTAGATGGAAAGGGTTTATATAACACATTTCTTGCACTAAAATAGACAATAATTTTACAGTTCAAAATCAAAACCAGTGCCTGAACATATTTTGATATAAAAGCTTGGTGAAACTCCCTCAAAACTTTGCCCAAACTATCCAAAATCTGAAACTACTTCAAAATTTGAAACCAGAGGAGAATATTAAGTCTGACAGCTTTGACCCTTTGCTGTAACTTTTTTAGTTTCTTCAGTGCAAGAATACTAATATTCCCCCAAAATAACATTTAGTTAGTAGAACATGAAAGTGGATTCAGAAATTCTTCAAAGTGAGTTGGTTGAATACCACCGAGTATATGTTGGTGAGTCAATAAAAATGATAAATCTTGAAATGGTAAAATACCGTATCAGAATGAATGATGCATATGAAAATTTTAACTATGTAACTATTGAAACTAAAACATCAAACCAAATCAGTTATGAACAAAAACATTCATTACCTTGGTAGTTGGGTCATATATGATATTAAGCACAAGCTGAAATTAATTTCATACTGTTAGCTTGGGGTCAACCTGGACATAGGTCTTCTTCAGACGGAGGTGAGTTGTTATAAGCTAATGGTATGATAATTATATTCAGCTTGTGTTTATAATTATCATCTATAACAGAATTATGGTTCACAGAAAATCTTAAGGTCACTTACAAGGTACCTTCTTCTTTTAGTCTAAAAACTCAACTCTCACACCAAACTGTAATTGTTTTGACTCATATTTCTACAGTAATGATACTAGTCATCTCTGAAAAATTAAGTTCAGTGGCGTATTCATTTTAAAACAGTCCCGGACTGCTATAATTGCTTACTTAGTCCCCTTCATGAAGTGGTCTAACCAAATTTGGGCGGCTAATCCCATCTCTGTTCACCTCAAGTAGTGGGCTATCTGAATTTACAAGGCTAAGCCCAGCCAATTCATTATATTTTCCTTGTGGAGACTGACCCAGTTCTGTCTATGCTAAGTTAATGAACTTGACATCGCATCTAGATTAAGTTTCTAAGATTTCAAAACTGTTATTTTTCTTGCTAATTTTCACCCCTCCCATGTTGTTTCCGGAATTAGCTTCTTTGAAGGCCATTTGCGTAGACTTCCCGCTTAATTCTGCTTGGAAGCTGAAATTAGAGTCACAAATGCTGTTAAAACATACTATTTTTACATACATAAAACATTAAAAACAACTGTCTTCATAACTTATATTTACTTTCAAACATTAAAAACATATAAACTTTACCTTGCAATTTCTAGCTAGGTCTTTCAGACATTGTCATTGCCATTTATTATTATTTTTTCTTTTCTGATTTGAGCTCAAAATAAACAATAGCTCATAACTATAACAATTTGGGTTTAAAACCCAAACATGTTCATCAGACTTTACAATGTAAAATAGTTACAAAAAATTGATAGAAACATATATGTCTGTTATTATAACACTATCTTGTAATATTATATGCAGGAAGTGAGCTATAAATATTATTATTTATTAATATGAAATATTGAGAAATTGTCTTTTTGAGTACAGTTTACTTTCAACACTAATTTAAATCTTTGTGAAAACTGCACATATTTCCCAGTCTCAAAACATCTAATCCATGTGGAGAATATTTTCCTGATAATAAAAAAATAATTAAATCATTGCTGAAGAGACTTATCATGTTTTTCCACCTCAGAGACAAGACATTTCTCCCTTTTAGAAAATCGCATGGAAGAGTCAGTCGAGTAATTAAGGTCCTTTGATGATGGAATTTAAAATACCTTGCCTCACTGGTAGAAAAACATGTTTAGTCTTTCTAGAAATAATTTAATTTTTATCTTTTTACACATGAGACAAGGAGAAATATATTTCACTGTATTTAACATTATCTAAAAAACAAAAATTTGTTTCTAAAAGACAATTTGTTACTTGTACAACCTATCTTTAGTAAATTACCCATTTAAATTAAATTCTTAGATGAAGATACAGGATGGAATAATAATTGTTAATCAAAAGATACGAATAAAATGTTTTATATTTTCTATTTTTGAAACCTGTGCAGACTTACGTTGGAGAGATGATCACATCCGGCGTGGCCCCAGAGCTATTGTGAATCACAAGGTATAACTTCGCCACCAGTTCAATGACATGATCTACACTGAAGATGAAATCTCCTTTCTTTACATCTTTATTTCCATTTTCATGCTAAAAAAAATATGAACAAAATGTTTTATGTTTTTACATATAATCTTCTTTTCCCTATACATCTAAAAAAGCAAAATAAAATCTTTTAGTTTGATTTATTTCAATTTATTCAAATGAAGTAAAAAACGTGACACAATACTATTAAAAATAACACTTGGGATCAGCAAGCAGCAAAACTATATATGTCAGAGGCTGTGTTTCTAGAGACCTAATGTATCCAGGGATACCACAACCCCTCCTTGGTGATTTGTCCTTTAAACAGCATAATTTATTTCCCTACCTTCTTGACGTGAACAACAACCAGAGTGTCGGAGAAGGGACTAAGGGAAAGTTTTTCAATCATGTTGACAGGAATTCTATATTTGACTGCTAGAGAGCGCTGATCCACTACTAGTAAGGCACTGGTACTGACCACCAGAAGTTTACTGGCCATCTGGAAATAAATGAAATGTGTAGAATAGTGGAAAGAGAGAAGAGAGAGGTCAGTGTCACAAAAGACTTTCAGCTAGGGTATTGGTCTTAAATTATACAACAAAAATCTGGTTTACATTCAAAGTTAGTCAATAATAGTTTGCTCAAATAATGTATAGGGCTAAAACATAAGCAATGTCTTTCTTGCAAAAAAAAAAAAAAAAAAAAAAAAAAAAAAATCAGTTTTTTAACTGGCCTAGGGTCACAAAAGAAAAAATGGTTTTAAATTTTAGACAACCGGTAATTTCTAGGCTAAAGTTTGAGAATAATCATCCCAATGTTCTCACCTTTCCATTTGACCTGTGTATTTTGCTGACTTGATCAGCAAAGACCACCTGCGTATCTCCTGTCTGTGATGCCACTTTCTGCCATTTTGTATTGTATCTTATTTTTATGTAGTCCCCATTATATGGGTGAGCAACACTGTAATGGGAAAAATTCGTTTGTAATTATAGAATCCTCTCTATATCCTGCCATATTTTAAGTAACATAATTAAACAAACAAACAAACAAACAAATAAGACAATATATAATTGCATTAAATAAAAAAAGTTATCTAACATCTCCTAGATGACTATTTGACCCAGGAAAAATACATCATAGTGAGTGGTAGCAACAAAATTTTAAAAGCAATTTAGGTTCTAAACTATTCTACTGGTATACAGTAAAAGCACCTCATAAGTTACACATAATTTTATATATTTTTAATGACTCCAAAATTATGTGTCTGAAGATCAATAATTTTTCCTCATTGAAAATATTAAGCCATTACCATATATAGTATACAGGGAGAAAAAACAATGGCTCTGTCCCAAGTTCTTACCTCTCTGGGTAATTGACCTTCTTTCCTTTAAAAATATTACTTGCTGTCACTTTCTCCCTCATTTTGGACTTGGCAGCATCATCGAACTTTGCTCTGTATTTATTACACTAGAAGTCAAATAAAAAACATTTAATTTTGTGCAAACAGCATAATTAAATTTTGCTCTTTTTCTATTACAATAGAAAGCAAACAAGTTTTACAAACAATACATGAAATCACATAATGTTCTCAATTTGCTATCATGTATTTTTTCTTTTAAAAAAATCTAACACGATTCTGAATCTGTGTGCCAACGTCAGTGTGGAGTCGGGATCAAACATGTTGGTATCATACAAGTGCTTCTGCGTTCTGCATCTTGTCCAATTCAAAAAGAAATGCCCCGACTCCTCTCATGTACCTTTTGGCACTTACCCGCCACCTATGGTGTATTTTCCGTATTTCCTCCGAGGCCTCTTTGTGCAGCATAGAGCATTCCGGCCACTTCTGATCTATGGGGGACAGGCTAGGCAACTTTTTGGACAAGTCAAGAAGAAATTTCCTTTTCTGAAATGATACATGCGATGGTCCCAGTGTTGGCTACTGTGACATAATTTTATGAAGTTATTGATGTTAGGGGCTCATTTTTGATGCACCAATTTGCTGCAGTTCTTTTGGAAAGACTTTTGGAAAGTTTTGTTTTAAAATATAAAAGTTTAATGAGTTTGAAATTGATTAAATTTTGCAAATGCAGGCACAAGTACATGTAAAAAAGGTATTTCACTTTGCTCTTGCAAAAAGAAATAAAAGGAAATTATGACAAAAAACATGAAGGCATTAGAGCACAAATCAATCTAAAACGGTGCTGGAAATGGGTTTTACAAGACCAAAATAAAAAAGACTTAATAATCTTTGAACTTAAAACAAACCACTTACCAGTGACACTTGCAGAAAACGGATCATGATAGGGACAGCATGGGAGCGGAATTTTCGTCGGTACTCCCTTCGTACCTGCCAACCTTGGAAGTATTTCCTTATGACACCTACAGCCCACAGACATAACTTTGCACGACGAATTTTCTTGGCCAATTGCCTAGCCTGAAAAGTCAATTTGATGTCTTTATGAAACATGTCTATACTAGTAAGCATATATTACCTTACTTTTTGGCAAAATGCCTATTAAAAACTAGATCATTTACTCCAAAGAAATTTTTTTCAAATTTCTCTTTTATTAGCCTGATAACTGCCAGAACCCATTCCATCTTACATCAGGACCAGATCTACACCAGCTTACATAAAACTTTGCATAAAACTCTGCATAAAATTGTTGCCTTTTTTTCTCCAAACAATGAAAAAATTCCAGATGACTCAACCCCTCACCTTCCAGCCTCTCTGGTATGACTGCATCGTAATGATTGCCTTTCTTGTTCGCAGATAGTTCTGCCTTTCCTGCAAGTATTTCAATATCAAAATCATAGACATTCTCATAAATATTATAAATAAAATTCTTTCTATGGTGATTCTCTTTGGCTGTTGAAGTGTTTGTTTTGTAGCACTTTTAGAAACCAACAAATCCACTGCTGCTGGTGGAACTGTTTATAATACACATATGTCCTAAAAATCATTACCCAGTATTTTTCTGAAGGTATATAAAATATAGATGAGCAGCAGTACAGACGAGCTGATACACCAAGTGCCCTAATTTACCCTATATCCCCTCCATTGACTTGCTATCAGGATTTCGCTCCTCTTCATCTTCTGGAACAGTTCCTTCTGGTGCCATCCTCTGTAGATCTTCTGTACCACTGTGGCCAGGTAGTGCATTCTGTCACGCCGCCTCTCCTCAAGGTCAAATAGCTGAAATAAAGGTCAAGGTCAAATAGGTACCACAAATGTCAAGGTCAAACAAAGGTCAAGGCCACTTGACTGAAATAGAGGTTAAAGTGTATTGGCAATAACCATTGTCAAGAATTAATAAAGTTAGACAGAGGTAAAATGTTTCTTCAAAATTTTATATAAGTCAATGCCATTTCTTATTAATATCAAATTGTAAATATTAAGTTCCTTCTAGGAAAAAGTTTTTTAAAATAAATATTTGCATCAGATGCCACAATTGAACCCTAGGCATCAATTGGCCACATTTCTATCTTTCTTTTTTTTCCTTTTTTGTGGCATGCTTTCAAATGCCTCAGTAATATTGATAGAGTTAAGCCTAAATCAAAATTCCATGATAGAATAGCATGTACAACCCACAACAGCAATTTTACCACCTTCTAATTTTATTCTTTCTGGAGAAAAATAATGCAGAAATATTTCTCACCGTGCGTGGATTCCTCACAAACAGTTTTGTCTTGCCAAAGGTATATTCATCACTGGAGATGTCTTGGGCGATCAGGATTTCCTTGACGCCATCTTTGGGGACGCCATACCAGTTGGGCCATGTTGCGGCGGAGAGCATCTTGTAGCGATATACAAACTGAGGGTAAAGCTGTCTGAAGGCATAGCCTGCACGTCTTACTCGGACATTTTCCATCAACCTATGAGAAAAATAGAACTTTTATACCCCGTTCACACTACGCTCAGTTATCCGGATAAATTGTGAATTAGGTCACAATTCGAATAAATGCAGTAGTGTGAACGCAAGAGGATTTTTGTAATGCCCATTTTCAAAATCCTGCAAGCGAGGTGGATTTCTAAGCGCGATCCGGATAACTTACCAGAATCGACACCTGTACAGATCTAACTGCGCATGTGTGCAGATAAGTGCGGGTATCTATGAACGCTCGTTTATTACTTTAGCGATTGCACCAAACGTATTTGGAGGTCACCACTCACTACAACATGAGGAAACAAACTTATTTTGCCATCTTATACTTCTCAAGAATGCTGGAATGTCTTTAGAGTTGCATTTGTCGTCACAAATTTTTGTTGGTATTTTAAGATTTCCTGTGCGGCGCATGCGCGAGTGTTTAAAACAGGAAGTTAAACCTGAACGTGTAATTCGGTTTCGCTTAGCGTGTGTGAACGCAATACCGAATCGAATTCCTCACGAAAAATTCGGATTATAGAAATGCGCATTTTTGCAACTGTAGTGTGAATGGGGTATTAGTTTACAAAACACTCAATTCATACAAAACCTCACTTTTCCGAGATTTTACCTTATCACTTTTATTTCTCCTCTGAAGAAATTTTTTCAAACATGTTACCAAAAAAATATCATCTACATCAGTTTGTTTTGGGAAAAAATATTAAATCGCCATGTTCAAATTTCCTGAGTCATTACCGTACTGGCCACTTACCCCAGATATCTGACCTGGTGTCTCACTAAGTGTTCCTCAAACACACGCGCCCTCTTCTGTTCATTGGGCTGCA
This sequence comes from Lingula anatina, assembly GCF_001039355.2. The sequence goes on from NW_019775509.1 coordinate 295,721, forward strand.
AAGAAATAGTCAGTGCAATAATAAATAAGGTAAAAAAATTATTAGACAAGTAACTAATAATAATAATAATAAATTTTACTTGGCAACTGAAAGCTGGATATTTCACTCAAACCCAGTCTACTGAAAACTGAAGGTGAGATTGAAACTGGCATCTTAAGTCACTGAGGGTCGTATCTACCATGGAACCTTAAAAAGAGAGAGGTATTAACCTTAGTATATCCTATCCAAAACCATAGAGAACTTACAATCCACAGACCTTTGATATCATCATAAGTGAAATTCATTACTGAACACCTTAGTGATTAAAGGGACATTGTTCAAATATCTATTAATGTTCACTGTGTACCTTTAAGTTTTTACACACTTCAATGGACCATGACTGAAATGTTAATCAATAATGGCTCTCTAATGACTATCATAACACGAATAACCACTACCCAAAACCCCTTCAGTTTGTTTTAATGGAGACATATCTGTCAAAACACCTGGGTTGCTGAGATCGATGTAGTAGTACTACTTATTATTTTAATCATTAATAATAGTATGTTACCAACAACAGAATATCATCATAAAACAAACAATTTATATTAATTTTTTTTCAAGGAGTAGAAATAACAACACTGGCCATTTTGAGCATAATCTGCTTTTTTAAATATTTTTTATCATTTTAATTCAATAAATTTCATCTCTCCTGTAAATTGCATTATCTAATATTACGGCAACCTCCCTTTGTATGTTACCACAAGAAATACTGTGAATTTCAAATTTCTTAAATATTAATTATGATCCTAGATGACTTCCCACTGCAGCAATTTTATCACAGTTAAGCTAATAATGTGATGTTGTTTTCTGAAATCTAATTCGAGATTTCATCCTTGTGAGTAAAGCACCCTCAGTCTTGGAAGATGTTTGTATTACGCACTTAGGCAATAAATGTTTAAATATTTCATCACCCCGGGTTCTGTGGGCTATAATAATGGGAGAGTTCCAAACTGAATTTCTACCGTGACAATTCAATTTCATGTGCAAAGAGTAAATAAATGATGACATGGCTGTCGTACTTGGGGAGGGTGGGCAGGGGAGGGGGGAGTGTTCCAAACTGCAGGGATTTTCCAGTCACAGTTCAGTCCATGAGCAAAGAGCTGCCAGATGTTTACAAGGTTGTCATAAAAAATAAGTTATACATGTGTCACCAAGTTCACCCCCCCCCCCAGAATATGACCCATATTTGGCAGGTGCAGTAATTACTTAAAAATTCCCTATATGCCTCATTCATTCAAATATTTCACATTTTCAAGATTTATGATTTTTAGTTAATTGATAAAGTGCTTTCTGCCATGCTGTAGAGCCAACTCACTTTTGAAAACTTATGAATCAACAAAGTCAAACATTGTTTTTAAGAACATTATCTTAAAGTATGTTGTTCCAATTTAATAAGTAATTGCCATTAAAACCGTAATTAAATTTAAGGACAACATGTACACTTGAATCATACAAATGACACAGTATAGTACCGAGTGCTTTGGAACAGAAACAAAACTTATCCAGAGAGGGTAAAAACTTGAATACATAAACCAGCCTGCAAATTAACTTGTATCACAAAAATCTTAAGTCAGTTTTTGAGTTAAAATTTTACGTCAAATAAGACTTAGCTCTTTAAGTGTGAAAGGTCACTCACCTTGTATTTTCAATCTTTTAATTATACCCTTGAGAATATTGTAAACTTTGTAAGCTCTCAGAGGTAAAACTACCCTAATTACGTATGCCATATACACATTCACTACAATTCAACAATTCTCAAAAGCAGTCTGACCAATATCAGAAAGTCATCTTTGTACAGCCAGCTATCCCATTTCAGTAGTCTCCATAAGCTTAGCCTAAGATGTTTAGACTTTTTGTGAAAAAGTGTCTTGACTGACAGCCCCTTTGTGCTGAACAGATATAACAATTACAAACTAAGGACATCAAATGAAATACACTGCCAGTTATCAACATGTCACATGGCCCTCCTGTTGTTTCTATACATATATATTCCAAATAGCACTGTTCCTTCATGTTCTCAAATTGTCACGTACTTTCAGCTTCATCATGATGGTAACCACACTTACATGTCCTTATATTTCCATAATTATTCCACATATATCAGTTTAACATCTGGCCTAATGTTGGCCAAGTGTCCAAGCTGTACACTAAAGATACTTCAACACATCGTTTCACACTGATCAAATGAACATGTATGTTTCTACAATATACCAATCTCCTAATCCACTTCTGCACTGTACCAGTAATAGTTCAGTCATTACAATGCGGAACCAATTCTGGTTTTCTTGATTAGAAGCCAGTAGATCCATTTGAGCACTTTGCAAGCATTGTGATCAGACTACTGCCTAGGGTCTACAGGAAGTAAGAAATTTCACAGAACATCAATCAAATGATATCCCTATAGAATTGTGAACTTTCTGGTGGTAAGAAACTACAGAGGAATACACAAGCAACAAGTAAGGCATCACATGTATCCTGGTATTGAGTTGTGACTTGAGCCCAAAGGTACCTTGGACTCAAGCCACTGATCTTATGGTTGCACATTCAGAAGATTTATTGCAACAAATATATATCAACAAATATAATGGTAATTACATGCATTATGAGAGTATACAAATCAAATGTAGAATGAAACTAATTTTACAAAGAAAACACTTCGGTAATTTATTGAGCCAAATTGAATTCTCAACACTGGAAACAACCTCTGCAACCAAATCTTATCATACATGGGATCAATTCCAACACATTTGAGTAGTCAAAATTAGATAACATTGTGATTCTCACACAACCCTGCTTTAATAATGGACCCCTAGAGCCATGGCTACAATGATCAATTTTTTTGAATCACAAATAATATAATATAATGGTAAATAACCCTCAAGTTTGCACCAGTTACTATTTCATATATTAGATGTTTATTTATCAACCGTCAGCACCTTTATTTGAAAGAGTTATCAGCTTCAGTTTCATCTTAATTTTGGGGATTTTAAAATCATCTTTTTACATGTTTCAGAACAAGCTGTGTTATCAAATGAAAATAAAAAAAAATCAGCATAATTAAGTTTGTGAGAAATTAATTATTGCTAATAGATTAAGTGAAAGATCACCTTATTTATTTTATACCAGTTGACATGTGAGCTTTTATATATCAGTAATAGAAATTATTCGAGACGACCTCAGAACTTGTGCAAAATCAAATGCCATTTTGTAGGATTTGGAGGAGAATAGAGCCAGTCATAATGGAAGATGAAGGGGTGTGGAATGGCAACAAATGAAAGCTGACAGAATTTATACATGGATATTTTCTGATTGTTTTCTAGAATTACTTTTGCAGTTGGTATTTTCCTTTTTTTTTTTTTTTCGACTGTTTTTTAACCAGGGTAGCATTCACAGCCCTCTCATCTCTGAAATATTAACCCCATCTCAGCTGTTTCCTCAGGTTTTATAGTCTTATATGACATTACAAAGTGCCGATTGGTTTCCAATCCACCAACATGTGTACCACCTTTGACAAAGACTTAAAAATAAACACCAAGTACATTATGACTGTTCCACAGTACTTATGTCCTATTTCTAGCCTAGCATCATGCACTTGTCTCTTAACGGTACAGCAGAGACACCTGTTATCATGTATAATGTAGCAGAATCAGGCGTGTTTCCAGCCAACCTGGATTGACCTAATTCTGTAAACTGTGACCTGCGGTTAATTTCAATAAAAAACTTGCAATCTAATGTTGGTCTTAACTTTTCAGCCTATGTTTAATTTAGCACCTTGTCTTTAGAACAAATTAATCCTGCAGCCATCGTAATTTTAAACTGTCTGTCTTATTACAATTAGCTAACCATTGGATGCCAGCCTAATTACTCCGTTTTCCCACCTATAGCTACTGTAATGTTAAACATTTATATGTGTTTTATTACGATTCGTTCACCATGGGAAGCCATCCTAATCCCTTTAATATCCCACTCACAGCCACCGTAATTGAGGAATACCATATCCCATCATACTTATTTTTCAGAATTTCTTTAGTTTAAACCTACAATTTTTGTGTGTTTAGAACAAACTTAAGGTTAATAAATTGGATTTTTTTTCTGCTGAGCCATCAATATATGTCCTGTCAAGTAAGGTTGCCTCAACTTGAGAAGAAACTCGACTTCTATCCATATCATGCAAAAAAAAAACCCGACTTGTGTTACAGCAGGAATTGTCCCTAGTGGATGTTTTCATAGGATACCCTGCTGTCTTCACACCATGTCAGCTGGCAAAGCTCCAGGAAAACAATACTCCACAGAGATTAACTCATCACAAATGATTCACAGAGACCTTCAGTCTATTTTTGGTCATTGTTCCTTCCTATCCTGAACCAAGTTCAAATTATACATACAAAAGCTACAAAAATAATGTAAATTAACTTCGTTTTTTTTAATTTTCTATAAACATTAAATTTTTAAGAAACCTGTTTAAATCAAGCAATCAGCAGGCTTTAAAAAATTTTATTAATACTTTTGATAATAACTGTTTAAAGATGAAACTATTTTAAAAACTTTGTAATTCATACCTTGATGCAGCGAATATAATTTGGATTCTTGGAGAGCAAATTTTTCATCAGCTCAGCCACAGACACTTTGAACTGGGAGCCGGCCGTCGGGGGGCGCTTCAAAGATATCTTGTCAGGATCACCTGCAACAAGAGCAATTTGATGTTTTCTCTTCCAAAAAGTTCTTAAAACTTTAATATATTGTAATTAATGTCATTCAATTTCAAATTAAATAAAAATTTTTATAAATATCCCTGTGCTTTGTTTCGAATTAAAAAAAAATGTTCTGTATCCATATTGCAGCAAAAACCAGAGTGATGTAGACAAAAAAGAAGTGCACTTGTACAGGAACCACACAACTATTTTATACTCATCATTATTTCAAAATGAGCACAAATCTACGCATACATAAATATACACATATAAAGTGAGAACCAAACTGGTATTACAATTAACAATTCACTATATTCTGGACAAAGTCAAAGAAAGAGAGAGAGAGAGAGATTCTTCAGAAATGTCAGAGTAACATTGTTCCCCTTAAAGAGAATTCCATGTGTTTCATGCATAGATGGAGGTAGAACTTTTATACAAATCTATAAGATCTCAGCAGGTGTGTAACTCTGTGTGGGGGATTAGAGAGTTAAAAAATACAACAGTGAAATATCCAGACTTCTGAATGAATCCAGAAGATGTGCATTGTGCCAGCATGCGACATCTCACCTTCATCGCACACTGAATGCAGGGAAGGATAAAATAAATAACAAATGAAAGGGAGCACAATGGCAACAGTTATAAAATAACTCTACCATAAATAATTGACATTTTTCTATAATCCGTTGTAATAAAGAACATTCACATCTATATAATTCTTAAAAATTATTTTTGATATTTTTTTCAAGCAGCATTGAAGAAGAAAAGATAAGAAGCCTAAACTAAGAAAGAGGCCACATATTGATATTTCTTTAGAATGTATAGAAGTCTGCAATGCAGGACCATGCCAGCAAAATGGTGATGATAAATCTTAAAATGAATGAAAATTATTTTTTGGCTTTGTTGCCTATTAATGTGCAGTGAAGGAGGAGACACAACATGCAGAAGCATAAGAAAAGATTATTCTGGATTAGATTGTTTTGTCTGTAAGTTCATATAGCATATTTTGATTTTTGTTTTCTGTGAACACTGCCAAGGAAAACATATAGCTGTGTTGGTAGCTAGGTTAGGACATACTGTTATAATCTAAGTTCAGAAAAAAACAACTGCAGAACTAAGGATTTTGCTAGAGAAGACTGTGCTGTAGGGGAATGTGTTAGAGAAGATGATGAAAAGGCGTGTGTTAGAGGAGACTATGATGAAGGGGAATGCATTGGAGAAGACTAAAATGAAAGGAAATGTGTTAGAGAAGACAGCTCTGGAGCAGATTGTGTTAGTTGAGCAATTTCTTACCTTCTGGAAACAAATCCTTGCAGAGCGAGTGCTGACACTGGTACATGGCCTGGGACAAATCTCTGAACAACAGATCATTGTTTTTCTCCAGGAAACCATCCACTTTGTACACAACCTTGAAAAAATGAAAATATAATTAACTAATTAGTAATACAAGTCACAAAAAGGTGCTTATTATGTCCATATTATTACTGCAACACTGACAATTAATCGATTTTGTCCAAAACAAACAAACAATGATATACAGGTCCATGTCAATTTAAATGCAGCAATGAGAATAAATTGCCTGATCTGAATACCTTAATTATTGTTTTCTTTTAAAAGTTTCGTCTTTGAAAACTATATAATATGAATATTACCTTAAATAACTAGGATTTATTGACATTCTGGTCATGGTTAATGCCCAGGTATCCACCTATGTTACGTTTTAGTACAACACATTGCAATGTCTTCTGTCTAAGCTGACAAAGGAGAACTACAATAATTATAACTATTTACTGAGAACTGAAAATGGTTATATCATCTGCTTTTAATTGCAGAGTATATTTCTCTTTTTATCTTTCACTTCCAAACCCTCACCTCTCCTGCGTAGTGTCTCAACCTAAATGAGTCATGCGGTAGACTCTTGTCAGAGCGCGCCTTCTTTGTGCCTCGGCTCTCAAAGTGTGGGTGCTCACAGCACGTCTGGTTTAGCTTGTTCAAGAACGTGGTGTCCGTGACGTTGCCTGGTCGCAAACATTCTTCATCCAGCATTGCCAATATTCCAACGTTACTCTGCAAATGAAATTATATAAAATGAAACCATAAAGTAGTATACATCTGATTTTTTACTTAGAACAACTTTAAAATAAGATTTCTTGCTTTTCCAATTATTTCCTAATTTGCCTATTTCAAAGCTATTAAAACAGGGCCATGATAATTATGTCTGCTTGTCAGCAAGATATCACAAAATCTGTGTTCTACTTATCTTTGTGAAGACAACATCAAATAATTTACATCATCGTGATGAACCCCGTACCTTCTCAATGAGGTCACAGATCACAGAATTATCAAAGTAGTCAACGTGGATCCACTCTATCCCCTGAAAGACAACAGGAAAATTATATAGTAAAACAACAAAAAAAGTAAAAATACATGGTAGATATGAAACAATGGAATTCCACCTTTACCTTGTGAACACATTCAAAATTAAGTTTGACAAGTAAGTTGTATATGTAAAAGTATTCAGGTATGTAAAATTTAATTATAAACTGCAAGGATAACAAAAAGAAAGAAAACAGGAAAATCCATTAGAAAGATGAAAAAAGATGTACTGAAAAATGGTAGCTCTGAAACAACTGGATCCCACCTTTATCTTCCACACCTTAAATTTGATGCATCAGCCATATCAAACGGATTGAACTACAAGTACGTCACACCTAACACACTGTCACACCTATCTCAATGCCTCACCTCTCTGATATACTCCTCCTGTTCCTCCTTCAGTGTGAGCTCTATAAAGATCTGCTGTAGTTTCTCATTGCAGTAGTTGATAATGAACTGCTCAAAGCTATTGCTCTGAAACGAAACATTTCAAATATATAACATGGAAGCAGGGTCGGTGGGTGAAAAGTTCATTCTCAGTCATAATTAGATCTTACTAGCTTCTAAGCCATTTCTAAAGTTGTCAGTTGGAAGGTCAACATTTTGACAAAAAGAATCCAGTCTGATTTTGCTGACTTCGGGCCAGGTATAAAACAGTGGATTTGACACTTAAATAATCATCTAAAATCAAAACCACTGAAGTCAACTGCTTTAATTACATAATATCATTTGCTTTAAAGTCAAATATAAGAATTGAATGATAGCCATGATGCAAAAAGGGTGTGAACAGTAACACCTCAACAGGTTTTAGTTTCAGCATCTACCTACAGATGGTGTTAGTGATGATCTTCATTTACATATTCATCAGATCATTTACTTACTTCAAATATTTCAAAGCCATATATATCCAGAACTCCCATGACTTTCTTCTTGCCTGGTGTACGCACCTGAATGATATGAAAAAAATTATATATGCATACAAACAAAGAAATTAATCAGTGTTTTACAGTTACTGGAATGAGGATAACACTTGTTCTGGTGTCAAAGAAATCAAAAAGAGCAAGACACTAAAATAAGGCTTGATAATATATGAAAATTAAAGTATTATGTCACACCAACTGAGTATGAGATTAAAAGAGTAAAATGAATAATGATAAAAAGAGTAACATAAAACAAAGTGAAAGTAAAGTCAACTAAATGGTAAAGTAAACTTTTAAATGTTAATAATGAAATTTGAACATTATAGGTTGAACTATTCTGCATATTAGTCAATATAGCCTTGTTAAGTTAATAATTTCTGACACCTAATAGGGTTAAAAGCTAACCTGAAAGCTGTTAAAGGGACAGATAAATAACAAGGTAATTCAACATAAAATGGTGAAAATGATTCTGAATTTCGACTTCAAAAACTCAATAGACAGTGTAAAGATGCACCATAAGAGGACCAAATAACCTTGGAATTTTTTTATTTAGAGTGCATACTAAATAATGGAAATAAAACAAAGGGTATACCATGACTTTGACAGTGACAGTGTGGTATTTAAGAAGCAGATTTATCTGTAATATAAAATTGGCAAAATGTGGCCCAGCTAAGAAGAAAAATAAAGGGGAAATGCAAGAGGAATATAATGAATATTGAATAAATAATGGAACCAAAGCATAAGATGGCATTAAATGACTTGTTAATGATATACAGGGGGTATATTCAGGAAGAGATGTGATGGTAAAAGATATCGAATTTCAATCAAGAGTTTGTAGCAGAGGTTAACCACAAAGTTGGCCAATGCATGGCGTTTTCTTATTTAGTGTGAAGAGGTTTAATTGTTATTAAACTATATCATAAAACCATGTGTAACTCTAAAACATGCAGCATCTGAATACCAACATTTAGCTCCCAAAATATTTAGAGCCATCTTTAAACCAGCAGACTTGAAAGAAATGAGGCAAGAATTTGTTAAGTATTAATAGCATTAACAGGAAACCAGATAATCATTATGTATTAACAATTCTGGTTGAAGAGATTGACAAATGATAGAGTAAATTGTAAATTGACAGAGTTAGTAGTCTGTCTCTCCCCCTATATATATATACATACATGTATAGTTTTAATATTTAGCTCTTTTTGTGAAGACAGTTTGTTAAATTGAGTAATGCAGGAATGGGGAAAGCTAGGAGACCAGGGAAGGATGGAAGCTCTTGCCAGGTATTATTCATTACAAAAAGAGAACTTACCATAATAGTTTTCTGAAGAAGTGGAATAGCCCAGGAGGACAAAGATGGTTTACAACATATATTTTTAATTTCTTATAACTGTATATTTTGTTAAATTTTAGTAGTTTCTGGTTTTATATCCTAACAACTGAATACCAGATTATATAAAATAAAGTGCTTATTTAATAAGTAGTTTGTGAAGAGAGTCAGTAAAGGTGCAATCTTGTATTATTTATGTGAAATAACAAAAACTCAGATTAAGCATAAGATCAAATAATAATAATAATGATGATAATATAAACAACAAAATTAAAATATAAAATAAAAAATTTGACAGATATACCCCGTCTCAGACTATTAAGATATTAATTTTGAGCAGCAACCCAATTTATCAACTTTTTACAATAACCCTCCATTCTTCTTTCCTTCTTCTTATCCCCAGTAGAGTTTAATATTCTAGATTATATTAATTGCTCATCATTTTCTAAAGTGATAATATTTAAATAGCTATCTTCATAATCAGCATTATGCTTACTATACATAATTCTTTAATTCTGATAATTATCACCCCCC
>NW_019775509.1:308119-341929 GCF_001039355.2 Lingula anatina
AAAAAAAAAAAAAAAAAAAAAAATCAAAATGTGTTTCATTAAAAATAAAGAAACAAAATGAAACAAGGCCCTTGTGAGTGTAACTCCTCTTCTTAAATTAAAGCAACTCCAAACAAAATAAAGGAAGTGTTTTCAACAAAAAGATCTGAATTAATAATCTTACATTTCACCAGTTCAGATTCTACACTTGAGAAAGAGAGAGAAAATGTATAAAAAAATACTTGATTAGTGTGAATGTTTAATATGTCAAAATTAAGATATCACAGAAACACCAAGACCTTTCAAATCTAAAAAAATAAATATATTTTAGTTGAAACTCAGCATAAATAATAAAGCATGTAGAACATATTACAATCAATCTATCAAATATCATAATGTTCTCTATTTAAGCACATAGTACTATGGATGAAAAATGTATACTACATGTATATAATTATATAATTCAGCATGGTTGAAAGAGTTTTAACTGTTGGGCTTTGTAGTTGTGAAAGACCATTTACTGCACAAAACCAAGTATTTCTAATTTATTTTCTACAATGCCTATAGCATCATGTTTTGATTTTGGTGAATTCCACCTGAGAAAGCAGACCACAGTTGAAGGCCATTTCAATGACACTATGAGAAAAGACCTAGACAGAGCTTTGTCAAGGTCACTATAAGAAATGACCTTGAGAGAGCTCGGTCAAAGTCACTGTGAGAAATGCCAGTCCTTCTACAAAAAACTGCCTATAACATGTAAAAAGTCACTGTGAAAAATTACCTAGAAAGAGCTTCTCTGTCAAAGTCTCAATGAAATGTGGGTCATTTTACATGAAACTGTCTCAAGGGAACACAAAAGTTACACTTCTAACAATCTGTGGATTACTTCAGTCAAGTTGAATATGATACTTATGGGTATAACTTCTTTGAAAGAATGATCAGATGGGAAGAAAAAATGCCAGTGAACGGACCAACATCATACTCAAATTATTAAGCCTGAATGGTGATTTGCTATAAATACCTGCTACCAGCATAATGTGAGAGGTATATATCTCGCTTCGATTTGGTAAAAAGAAAAAGGAACTGTAGAACACGATGTGCTGCATTGCATTTTTTTTTCAAAGCTGTTACCCAAAGCTGAACCAATTCATCATTTAGTTCGCTTCTAATTTTGGAATAAAAAGGATTGTACCTTCATTTCAACGCTTTTACCAAATCAAAGAGATAATATCAAGATATCATTAAATGCTCCAGTAAAGAATTTCATCAGCTGCGTTATATATTTAGTTACTATAGCAGTTTCTTCAAAACATTTGCCAAGTTCAGAGATACTTAGTCTTGTACTTATCGGTACACTCTCAAAACTTCAATATAACAATAAATTATAAGGTGAACAGGAAGTACAATACATTGTAAGGGAGGAAGGGGTTTTAACCATAGAAATAACTGGGGAGAGGGATAACTCTTAGCTCCCCTACTTCTGGGATTATGCTTAATGCATTTTAACATTTGATACCTCAATTTTTTAGCTCCAGCCCTTCACAGATACAAAAAAAAAAAAAAAAGAGAAAAACTTGGAAAGCAAGTACCTCTGGTCTCAGCTTGGTCTGAAGAAATTAATATAGTAACTTAGCAATATGTGCCTGCCTTAAATAAAAAATAAAAGTAAGCAAAAGGAAAGGTTTGCTATAAAACAATAAATTATATTGGTTGAAATACCAGCCCCCTAGCCCATGTGAGGACCTTACCTTTTCATGAAGGTCTGCAAAGGGTAGCAAATGCAATAGTTCAAAAAATTGGCGATTATAGTGTCACTGTTTTTCCTACCACCCTGTGGGTCTTGGGTCTACCCCACATCTTCTAGATGGTGTGTTATACATAACAAAGAGGGTGATAATCAGGGTGGTGCAGGGGTGCAAACAGTACAATACAAACACTGGCAAAATATTCAAGAGTTTTTCATCAAAATTTTGCAAGAAAATGAATGGAATGTTGGATAATTAAATATAAATGACACAATTGAAGTTAATGTAGATGTTGTTCTTGAACTTTCATATTTTTTAAGTGAATCTAATAATGTTTACAAAATGGCCTTATTTCTGATTTCACTTCAGAAGAACACTGATGGTGTTAAATTGGATGACCAAATATTTGCTAATGCTATACAAATCTATAACAAAAGAATACTTAACTGTCTTATAATTTCTAAAAAAAAAAGATGTTTTTGATGTACTGCATTAAAAAGCAACAGGAAAGTACAATTCAAATTTAAGAGTCATAAATTTGGAAGAAAAACTCTTGAACAGCTCTTGCCATAAAGCAAAACAACACTTCACATTGATGATAATTATGTAAAGATGCTTCTTAATCTATATCATAACAACCTTCAAAGCTCGTTGGAGTTGGAAATAAAATTAATTCTATATACTCAAGGAGGAAAAATAGGTCATCCTAGCCTCTGAACCTTCAAGAAGCGACTGTTGTTAATTTTTTTTCTGGTTTCTGGAATAACCAAGCTTTGCTTAAAGCTTATGCATGGCATGCGTTTTATTGTTTTAATTCACAGATAAATATATTTATGGTATTTGCAGCATATAGCAATGTTCAAATAAATTAATGTATAGATATTCCCAAATAAGGCAACACACAGCAATACCCAAATATAGTAATAAGCAAAATTCTTTTAAGCATAAAAATAAGCATATCCAATTAGGGCAAAGAAGCACTGCTGCTATACCCATATTTGGCATATGTTAAATCAGATTTTACCATATATGGTAAATATTAAATCTGTTTTGACTTTACATGGTGAATGTTATTCCTGGGTTGACCATATAAGGTGAATGTTATACTCGGTGAACAAACTCTACAGGGAAATTGTTATACATTCTTACCTTTTCAAGTAAATCTGGATGGAATGAAAAAAGGAAAACAAAATATTAGTTGTTAGTATCCTAACAAACTACATTACATTATCTTCCAAATAAATAACCCACTACAACTAATTACATGTAAATAATCGATAGACATGTTCAGGGCAGTAAATCACAGGTAAAAAAGGTTCCAAAACAAACTTAGGTGGTATCAGAACTGCCAAGAACATGATTATCAACATAAAAAAATGCTGCAAAATGTTGTAATCCATTTTTTCCAAGTCTACAGATACTAGGCCTGCCATATCCATTCAATTTGTCTGCAATTTTTTTTCGATAACATGCCAAGTAATGGAAATCAGGAAATGTCTCATTTTTATAAACAGTGTGGTTTTGTATAAGCAGCAGGGTTATACTGAATCTACAACTTATATCAATGTTAATAACTTCTAATTTTTATTTATTTATTTATTTATTGATTGATTGATAAATAAATGAATCATTTCATTTTAATGAAGAAAGAAATAATAATAATATACAAGCTTCATTCTATACAGCAGCCAACACATTTCCTCAATCTACGAGTGGGAAACACAACGGAAGCTATGTTTTTTTTTTCTTTTTCATTTTTATTTTATTTGTGATAACCAGATTAATTATAAACAATTGTTTCTCAAGTTTATATAACAGTGCATGCATAACTCAGAGAGTACATATTTTATAATAGATTCTGACAGAAAGAAAGAAAGCCATACCATTACACCATGGCGATATATCATGACCCTAGTGATACTGCTACTGACAGCATCTACATTAGAGGCTTAATACTCTGCATGGTGCGAGAATAAGTGCTTTAAATGTGTAAAATAATCAAAATATTTTTGTTAAATAACAGAAAAAGATAAAAGACAAACCAAACGGTCTGCTTGCAGGCAGTAATCTGGAGAAATGTAGTTTTGGCCTTTCTAGTTTTTATAGTGCTCAAATAAAATGTGAAGAGTCTATGGCAAACTGGTAAATAAAACTTGGAATAAAATGGCATACAACTTAAAGAAAAGCAGCAAATAAAAAATTTAAAGATTGATGTCTCAAAAAAATGTAAGTACAAATTAAAACTGCATCTCAAAGTGATAATAATCTGCGCACAATAAAAACTAAAGTAGAATAAATTGGTGTCTTGTGTAAATGCATATTTAACTCCATGCGCTGACATGCAAAATGAACTGTGCTCTGTGCAGTGATGTTAGTAAAACTTTCAAATTCTATAATTCAAATATTAAACTGAATTTATAATGGTGTCAGGCAAAGTCAGTACACTTCGCGAACATATCAATAACAAACAAAGTTTTGCTTGGCATGCTTGTGTATCACTAGATTACAAACTATTACAAAGACTTTCTTCACATAAAACTTTAGTCAGAAAATTGGTCTAAAATTTTAGACTAAAACTTAAGTCAACTTTGACCCAAGACAATTCAGAAGTAATCCAGATAAATGACAATTTTCACCTGCTTTATAATAACAAAATCATGGGTAATATCTTATACTGATATTACTGTATTTAAGTTGTCTCATGGGTTTTTCTTGAAGTAATGTTATTTAAAACCATTTTGGTCTAACAGTTAAGACCAATTTTCAGGCTAAAGTCCTTTTGTGAAAATCAGCCTCTTTGCAGGTGACAATCTCAGTCTTCCATGCAAGAGAATATGATCACACAATCTCACTGAAACTGAACTGTATTCCACAAATACTAGAGCTGCACATAGTATGTCATAGTACTTACAATTTGTGATCAAGCCTCCAATGGGGTCCCCTTTGTAATCAAATTCTATGTCCATATATTTGCCCTAGGTAATATAAATATTAAATGGGATTAGAAGACATTACAGATAAATTCTATTGTTTATCAAATACCATTGTGTTAGAGGAGACAGAAAGACCAAAAGCATTGTGTTGTCTCTCTGGTGGTGTCTTGGGTGTAAATCTTGTGTAAAAAAATTATAAGTAATCCTTTACAAGTTTTATTCCTTAATATTTCCTTTTACAATTAGAATCTAGAACATATCATATCATATCATATCATTAAAAATCAGATTTTTATTATGAGGAATATTTTCTTAACATCTTCTTTTGGTAAATATTCATATGATAGCCATATGAAAGCTCTACGGTGTAGAGATCCACTTACAAATCTTGAAGAATTGTCATTCTTGTTTGTCTTGGCATTTCCAAATGCTGAAAATAGAAATTTGTGTTCAAAGGTGTGGCAACAGTCTTTAATCAATTTTGAAAACATGTACTGAACGTACTAAATGGTAGAAAGCTTTCACTCACTATCGTTCACTTACGCTCACTTACACAAGTAACCTTTCACTCTCACGATCGATCCCAGATTCATATGTCTAAAACTTCACATAAGTGTGTGCGCCAGAAACCAAGTCAACCACAAGGATAAATCAACGTAACGCTGCTTTATTAAACAACTGACCCCGATTTATAACAAGAACGATCTTTTATACCAGTTTTCTTTATCATGACGATCTAAGGTGAATTTTCTGCTGCAGGATGATGTCCAATCAGCGCACCAAAAGTTAATGAAGTCTATTTACGTAATTAGGTCATCGGGAGCGTCTCTTGATCTACGGACGCTCCCGACAAACAGCACATTATTAAACCTAAGAGTTACTTTTAATGATAAAAGTAGTAAAACTATTTCTAAAATACCTTTGTTCATTGAGTTATAACTCAAATTTCTGTTTATAAAAATTATACAGAAAAGTCAGATTTTTCTTTGCTATGAGATGAGATAAATATTCTCATCTTTGTAAAACTCAAACAAATTTTGTCCCAACGTATTTACAAATTTTCTGCATTTGATGTAAAATTGGATCACCATATAGGGTGATTACCATTATACTGAATTTCAAGCCTGCTTGGTAAGTGCAAATTATATTACATATTATAAAACTGCCACTGTGGGAAATGTCACAACCAAGCAATGCAATTCAAGTGTCACAACTAACACAATCAAACTCCGCCATACCTTCTAGAACTGGGTTTGACTGTAGAAGCTGTTCCTTTACTTTGTCTATGTCTTGTCCCTTGCCTGACACTGCAGCCACATACTGCATAATCACCTTGCTGGCCTCTGAATGTAGAAATATATAGAAACCTAAGTTTCAAAATAACCTCTGACCAACATCTAACCTTGACGAATCTACGGAACCATCAGAATTGAATTAAAAAAGGCAGAATTCCACTTTTCCGCAGAAAAAGCTCATTCTGATCCTTGGCAAGATTTCTCAAAATTAAATTTTTTTTTCTTTTTTTTATAAATCAAAAAGAAAGAAAGAAGACAAAGCATCACCTGTCTTTCCAGCCCCACTCTCTCCAGATATTATGATACACTGATCCAGGTTTTTATCCCTCATGGACCTATACGCGTCGTCTGCTATGGCGTAACTACGTAAATAAAGATAAACTGATATATACGTATATGTGAATGTACAGCATCAATAAAAAGATACTTCAAGATTATCACTATTAAAACAGCTAATTGTTTTGTGTACCTGAATTATATTAGAAAATAATTATCAAAACTTGTCTCAGTAAAGCTACAGAAATGACGAGGCATGGAGCCAAAACAGAGTGCACTTTACTACAACTTTCATAATAAAAACATAAATGATAAGTTCAATTAAGCAATCAATTGCCTTAAGTTAAATATATTAGCAAAGTATATCCAAAGGTGTAGACTACATTTTTGTGTTTTAGATTATTAAGTTTACTGTATATAGTCAAACACAAGCCATTTGAAGAGAAACTCATTACCAAGCAAATAATTTACAACAACAGCACCAAAATGAACCTAGCAATTATGAAACTGTTAGGTTGAAAATACTCTCTGCATCATAAAATTGTTTGAAGTAGTGACAGTTACATAGAAGTCTTCTTGTCGATTGGTATTCATATCTTAAATTGACCCAGTTGTGAACTCGACTGTAGAAGTCTCTCTACTCACACATGTGGCGGGAGTTCGTATATGTTTCTACTCTTGTATTCAAATATGACATCATCTGTGTACAGCGGGAGTTTTCTGTATGGGTTCACTGACACGACTACTGTCCCGATGTAGGTCTGAAACAGTGCAAAGGCATATTTAGAAGATAAAGATGCTGAAAATTTAAAATGTTTAGTGTGTGAAAGTGTTGAAAACATTCACAGTGATAAAAGCAAACTGTCTTACATCGAGGATAAAATAAAGCATGATGGGATAGTCTGATGGTGACCATAGCCTTGACCTTTAAATGTTAGAATGAAAATAGAAATAAATGACATCAAGTTAAACTATCAAAGATTTGCTTTCAGTTTAGTCTAGAAACTGACCAGTTTAAAATATCATCACTATAAGTAACATTACTACACAGATCAATTCTCATCAAGGCACCAAGCAATATTTGCCTGTTAACAGACACATCACTGTATAAACTGGAGAAAGGGAATCAATCATAACTCTTCATATGTAGCTAAATTAAATCATCTTCAAGTTAGTTCTATATCCTCGCCTCAGCCTTACAAAATGTAGGCTTTTGTGGGGCTGAAACTGATACGTCATGCCCAGCTTTCACATTAAATGTCAAAAACATCATCGATTTCAACACTGCTGCACTTTTACTCTGGTTTTCAATAATGTAATGGAAATAACACTGTGATCCCTTTCATAATATTGGGGAAAAAAAGAGGAAAAAAATACCCCAAGATGTGAGTATCGTGATAATAACAGCAGAGGCTTCAGGCAGACTAGATTACTGAGGATGAGATCCAGCTGACTGGTTGCCATAGCAACACAAAGTAACACATGGTTACAATGATGCACCTGAGTCCTGTTAAAAGTCATGTATGGTTTACCAGTATCATATATACCTAAGTATGTAATGACTGACAGTTGTTGCCTTGGCTTCTCTGCATCTTAGTTGAAGCAATTAAGTAGCAACCAATTTTTCTATTATTATATAAGAATTTAAATTGGTGCAAATCCATTTTTCTCCATATTTTTCTCTACTCAAAACCCAAAAGCATTTATTTTCTGCTAAATATCTTAAAAATAAGTCTATACTTAAATATTTTTCTCAAAAATGGCATCACAATAGGAAATTTTAGAGATTTCAGCTTATTTCCATTAGATATCTAAACAGTGAAGAGGAGGGGGGGGGCAATCTTTTCCAGAATGCAGGTACTGAAAAAGGTAAACAACGATTTTTTTACTGGGTGAGTTTTCAGGGACTTATTGTGCTGTTATTATAATTTTTTCTTATAAAAAACTTTTTTAGTCAAACATCTCTATTCTCCATTTACATTTTACTAATATATTTTTTATACTAAAATATTTGGGATATTTACTAAAAAATTAGAATATTTTCTTTCAAAGTGTCCCAAAATGAGTTTCAATATAATCCCCCCCCCCATTTTTTTTCAGCCAAGGTTATAACATAATGAACCTTGAGTCCAAAATCCAGCAAAAATCCTTGATATTTTAATACTTAAATACTTACATAAATCTGCTCATGGTGAAACCTCTTTTTCAAGTTTTCTATAAATCCCTCTTCTTCTATTGGTTCTAGCAGCACAGCATCGCTGACACCTATATTATTTTCAAATAATTCCAGCTTGTGCAACGCCATCTTGTTTTCTTCTCATGGAATGTACACCAATCACAACTGCTCTTGTTGAAATCCCGTCACCTCATGTTTGATCCTGTAATTGCATGGATTTCATGTATTAAAATAATAATACGTTTATATCTAAATCTTATAGCAGGTGCATATGATCTAAGAGAGAAAGATTCAATGTTGTACTATATATATCTGAGTAGATTACCACTTACAATACAGTAAAAGATGTCACAAGCATGTGTACATGCAAATTGATCTAACCTACAACAGCTCACACCGACTTAAAATCTGTGGTTTAGAGTAACCAACATGGCAGTACCCTACGATCTATTGTCAAATGTCTCATCAATAGTATAATATATATAACACGGTAAACAATGGGTGTCTGTAAAATGACGTGTACACTTGTATCATTGGCAACTCTGATGATTTTTCATCTTAAATAGAATCCTCTTCACAATTTACTGACAAAAAGCGTCACCTAGGTAACTTGAATGGATATTGTTATGTCATGATTATTAGTTTTTAAGAAGGATATGATTTGCGTGATGTCTGTCCAGGCAGAAAAATAACAAATGTACAGACATATTAATGAGAATCAAAATGAGAGAAAATCACATTTCCTGTATGTCACTGAAAAACAATCTGTAAGTCCAAGAAAAATTGAGCATGGGGAAAACAATGGATATCCCTCCTCTGATATCACATCAAACATTCATAATATAATAAATCATATAAAAATTATTACAAAATTAGCAGAAAATAACTTCGGAAAAACAACAAAACACTTTGTAATAAATTACCACTTTTTCTCAAGGTCTTCTGTTGATTATACAAATCAAGTCAACCAAATATATAAAAATCAGCCAAATGAAAGTGAAACAAATTGACAACATGCCACTCAAACAGCACTTGTTCCCTTATTCATGCATCGTAGTCCTATTATTCATATCTTTGTAAATTACCACCTTTCTACATGCACTCAAGGTAGGTTACCAAGTGGAAATCCAACCTTTTATTGTATCGTAACTAAAGGTTCATTTTCCCTGAGTGTCAAGCTCAAAGACAAAGCACAAGAGTACAAAATTGATATCTTCAGCACATAATAGCACGTAAAATACATTAATATGGCTTTGATGTATTCTTCATAGGAGTACATGCAAGTTACTTTCACTAAAAGATATTTTAAAATGCAATTTGTAATAGCAATTAGGAAATGAAGGTTCCCCTTTCAATTAGACTAAGGGCTCATTCCCAATGTAACTATTGTTCTATGTAAATCAATCCACAGGATTATCAATGAATGGCGCTGACTAGAATGCAGAAGAGCTGGTGATTATTGAAGTACATTGGAAACACGAGCAGGTGCATTAATCTGCTTATCTGATTGCATCCAGAGACTCCCTGCAGAGTTGGATTGAACTACACTGTACAACAATTGCACTGTGAATGCACCCTTTGACACTGGTGTCCCAGTTTTAGATCACCTTGCATGCGTTACGGGCTAATGAGTTTTTAATCTCAGACTTGTTAACAGCATGCCTGCGCTAATTTCGTTATTAACAGTTATTTTACCAGTTTTCAACAGTAATTAAAATCACTCAATATGATCAAACAACAGGAAATTATATAAGAAAGTACATTTTTGTGAAGGTCTAACAATGGAAGATCTTGAATAAGTTTTTTTAAAGGTGAGGCTTTAAAATAATAAAAATTAAGATGGTCAAAAACTGAGCTAAAAATGGAGACAAACTTTCATCTTCCTATCCCCCCCCCCCCCCCCATCATCCCTTCACCTCTGAAAGAATCCCACAATCAGTATTTTTTTAATATTTCACAAATTTTTTTTCAGACCTGTGAAAATCATCAAAATCTTACTGACATTTCCCACAAAAAGTCTTCTTTCAAATTTTTTACAGGCATTCTGCATGGAAATCTACACCAAGTGTCACTTGGCCTTTCTATCACCGCTGTGCGTGGGTTTGGGTAATGGCTACTAGTACTTCGGCAAGACAACCCTTAAGTTCATGCTAAACAACATGGAATTTTGTAAGCATATATTTTTGTCATTTACAGGTAAACAGGATAATAAAATATTGAGAGGAAGCAGGTGGCTAAAACGTAGAACAATCATAACAGTCAGTAAAAACCCATACCTCAGATACATGCAGCACGCAATTTAAGGGACCATTCCAACTCCCTATCGTACTAACTTTGGATCGATCTATCTCTAAGGGGATTCTCGCTAAATTGCTATCCACTTAAGCAGCTTAGATGTCTGCCACGCCTACTGAAGCTGCTTGGGGGTAATTAATTATCATTTAGCAGCTTCAGTGGGTGTGTTAGACATCTAAGCTGCTTGGGACTCTTGCTGAATGCAATCATTTTAACAGACTAACATGTCTCTTCTTGTTTCCAACAAGCTCATATAACCACCATCTTTTCTGTCTTCTAATTAACGCCAGGAGAAGGTGTGTTTATTCACTTCCTTTGCAGAAAAAAATGTTCAAAGTAATCCATAACTCAAAAAAGATGTAATGTATCTTTGGATATTGGGAAATTTCCACTTTTTGCCGAGGTCGTATACATACAAAAACATGGAAATATTTCAGACAATGACAAGCTTTCATACTATCCCTTGTTTTGTACGTCCCTTTAAATATTGTCCGAACTGATATACCTTTACTAAATTAATGTAATTGTCCCTACCTATCCCGACATCTAATTGAGCAAGTAACAAACGCTGCAACATGATGATAATATGCATCCAATTTAATGGATGTTTTTTATGTCTTGGCTCACAAAACACAACACTTCTAGCCTGCAGCCATTTCTATGTACATCACACGAGATGGAATTTTGTCTTTGTCACCCGTCCACAGGATGGAAATGAGAATCAAATATTCTGCAGCATCATGAATAAATGGAGTGAATGGACCTAAAATCTTCAGGCATTTTAATATAATTATTAATGACAATTATGAAGAAAAATTTATTGCATCCAAATGCCAGTACACTGAATCGGAAATGGTATGTTCAGTTAGAAAATGAATATAGCCCAAGTATACCTACAATATATTGGTTTGCTCTTAGACAGTTTTCTTTACTGTACTTTTTTAATTTTCATATATATATATATATATATATATATACATATATATATATATATTATTATTATTATAGATACATTGTTGTTACATGAAGGTTTTATTATTCATATAATAAATAAGGTGTAACAACAACAAAACTAAAGGTTCTTAATGTCTTTCACACAGCTTTTTAAGAGCAGAGTGTGAAATCAGTACAATATTATATTATCTGATTATGTCAAATATGCCACTCCTGAAAGCAATTCTGAATGCTACTGGGTCGTACCTGAGATCATTATAAAGCCTACGCAATACCTATTTATTTCTTGGCAATAGCCATCAATGCAGAAACCAGGTTGACAGTACTTGTAATTGCTATTACAAAGCATTAGCACTTAAGGATGTTATGTGACCGTGGCGATATGCACTTTATTTGGTTTTAGGTGTGTTTTTCAGTACAAGAGAGTACTTTCTTTCGGTATATATGTCAAATAATACACTGCCAACCTCTCTCATTAAAATCTTGAATACCCCTCGCTGATGCTGAAGCCAGCTGAAGATGTCCTGGCATATATATATTTTGATCGTGTAACAGTGTACTAGTATTATCTTGCACATAATAGACATCTACGCAGGGGTCACCAAATATTCAACCAATGATTTTGTGTGATACTTCAATATTCAGCAAAAATGATTCTGCAAAGAGTTGAAAACATTATCAGAATAAACAGATCCTAAGGCCAGAGAGCATTTAAGACAGCTTAAATATTTCAGGTATATCAGCTTATAAACCTCTACCCTTATACCTGGCAGACAGCATAGGATTTTTGCATTAACTAAAAAAAAAAACATTTGCTGAAGATATTGAAATCAAAATTTCATTCTGCTGTACAATAGCATTTTAACTGATATGTCTCACTATAGGTCTACATACATGTATATGCACTGCGGCATATGTGTTATGGGTAGTGAATATTAGAATGTCACAAACATAATATGTAACATGTGCTGCATAATCCAATATTGTTATATAACAGTGCTGCACTTCCCTAAGTTTTGAAATGTCAAGAAGATAAAGTAGAGAGAGACTCAAAAGAATGCCTCTCAAAGGCAACATTCAGATAGACACACCTTACTAGTTGGGGTGGTCCAACTCTGCCGGGGCTTTTGCTAGCTAGTTGCAATCAGCTTAACAAAAAGACACACCTCCTTGAGCAGCTTGGGGGTTGTTAACTTGCATGTGCACTAGGGTAAATTACCCTAAGCTGCTTGAGGAGGTGTGTCAGACCATTAAGCTGATCCCACTGATTGCACTTAGCAAGATTCCCCAGCAGAGCTGAGCTGAGCCAACTAGACAGATGTGTCTATACATGTAGATCTCAAATGGTCAAATATGTAAAAAGCCTAGAAAAACCTGTCCATTCTCCATGGGTCTTCTGGCAACTTCTCTCATATTGAAGAGTTAAATATTATCATTCAGTACTGATTAACTAAGTGTAACATAATAATCAATATTATCATTGCAATGATCTGGTAAAATTCAAGTTCCAGGGTCCCTTAATTAATCTCAAACCAGACATTTAATGTCAAACAAGAAATTTAAACCTATAACCAGCACAAATTACTGTTGTTTTGTGCATATGCTTCGCTAGCGAGAAAACTCTACGATCAAGAAGACAACAAACTCCCCACATGGGATTATTTTCAATTCATTTACTTCAGCTTCCACCAAACCAAAGATAATTTGTTGGAAATCAAATTATTATAGTTTCCTGCAGACCATATCATAATATTCTTGTTCTGCCTCAAGCAAAACATTTCTATGGAGTTAGTATCATCTCTGAAGGATGGGATACACAGTCACAAAATATATCTAAACTGCAGAGAATATGGGAGCCTTTAGTTGTGTGAAATATCTTCTTCCAACAGTAATATCTAAACAATTACATTTTCTTACTGTCTTTTAAATGCCACTGCAATGTAATTTAATAACTTTAATCTTTTATGTGAGAAGAAATTGTAAACTAATTCATTCAGTGGTCCCTCAGGTCTCAAGTAAAGGGTATGGAATCCCCAAAGATGGAAGATGGCGAGCATGAGCCAGGCATGTACTAGTAGCTGTCATGTCTGCCTCTGCCAAGAGAGCTACCATTGTGTCTGAGATAAAAAAAAACAGCCTAATTCGCGATAAATTTGCATAACAGTTCACCTGAATACAACTTAAGTATTGGTCTAAAACAATAGCCATTTCTTTCTTGACATGTTGTAAAACAGACGCAATGTCATTGGGTAACCACAACTAATCTATCTTGGGACTTAAATCAAAGTAGACTAGTAAGGCCGCATTCAGATCAGTGGACTAACTAGTCCCTGGGTCAAATATGGCCACCAACTAAAAAGCTTGCCGTCTAACCCTAATATAGTCCGAGAATACAGACACTGAATATATTACCCACAGGGAACTATTCAAGTGGGTTGGCCATATTTGATCTGCAGACTTGTTAGTCCACTGTTCTGAGTGCAGCCTAAAACAATGGTCTAAAAATTTAGACCATCTAGTCTTTGAATCTGGAGTTTTCTGATGAAACCATCCCCTGGTTGTGTCAATTTTAGGCAGAGAAATGGCACATTCACAGCCAAAGCTGATCCGCAGAATATCATATCCATGGATTAAATATGGCCGACCCACTTGAAAGCTTGCCACATAATTGATGCAGGGAATCTATTCAGTGTCTATTAGAGGATTATGCAGCAAGCTTTCAAGTGGGTCAGCCATATTAGATCTGTTAGTTCATGGATGAACTAATTGAGAATGAGACCTTAGTCTGGTTATGAAGAAGACTTGAAACAGAACACAATTTACCTTTGAAGAACTGACATGGATTCCTACATATTATGATGTGTGTCATACAGTTATGACGACTATCTGGATATATTCCTGGACTTTAAGTCTGTATAATAACAGCATGCAAAATGGCATGTAAACTAAATATTAATCTTACTAATAGAATTCAGCATAAAACAGCTGGGTCTCTCTCTCTCTCTCTTTATTTTTCTTTATTTTCTTTACTCATTTATTTTTCATTTTTTTTTTTAATCAAGATTACATTCAGACCTTGTGCTGAAAGAATATTTTATACAAAACAAAACTGGAGAGATTTTTGTTTTGTTTTGTTCAGAAGGTTTATAATTATCGAAAGTAAAACAATGACAGTTCATATCTCTTGAGATTACACTCAACATGTTCACATGACCTCACGTGTTAATGTCAAAGGAGTCTAGTTCTTTACACAATCAATAAAAAGCACTTTTGTCTCATCCAATTAACACAGTCACACAAATCAGTCATGCATTGCTGGCAATTTGCTCTAAATTAACCTACTTTTCATGAAATTTTACAGTAGAAATAATTTTATTTATTTCTTATGCTGTTTAGTACTCAGTAATTATTATCATGCACTAGTAGATATGGAAAGCAAACAAACCCAAAGTTTGTCTATGGTAAAACATTCCTGAGAAAAGAGGTTAATGTTACTGAATGGACTTTTATCTTTTACTTACCTACAAATATACTTAAACAGGTCAAATTGATCTCTGGGTCTGGACACTGAAAAAACAAAGCAAAATTCTTATTAATATTTTTATTAAAAAAATAATATTAATTTTTGGTACACTTGGTACTTGTCTAATTCATTTGTGAGTTACTACTGGTTCTTTCTGAAATGAAAACCAAGAAGAAAGGGGGCAGCACATTTTGTGAAATATAGTTAAGTTTGAGACAAGATACCACTATCCCACCAAAAATTACAGAAGGGTCAGTTTCACCAAAAAAAGGAAATAAAAATAAATAAATAAAAATATAAATAAATAATATGCTGAAAATATCTTAACTTTTAGACTTTAGTTTTATTTTCGGACTAAAGTCCAATTTTTGCACCAGAGACCTCTTCAAATCTACCCCAGGGGCATTCACTGCCTTATGTATGAAGACATACGCACATGATTCATGTAACATTATATATGATGCTTGTGCATTATCAAAATTACCATCCTGTCATTCGCGATTCAAGTTAATGACATTAACAGCGACTGATTCAAACAAAATGGTCCACTAAGCTAGGAAACACTGGGCACATGGCCCCATTTTCACGGCAAATGCTCAATGTCTACCGCATAATCGCTCATTTCACGCGACAGGGTGCGCTGTAAAATGCCTGACCAATTAATCAAGAGTAATGTACACAAATGGATCACTCTAATTTGGTTAAAACCATCTGTCATAAAAATGATCAATGGCCACCATTTTCAAGGTTACAAATCAGGATGGTAAAGTTCTTTTCATAATGCATATTTTGACTAAAAAAAGATCATTTCACTTTTCAGATCAGTTCTGAAACAATAACATCCTGTTAAAAATGAGTCCCAGTGTAAAATCTTTGGATATCATATAATGTACAGTGTATGGAAGAGATGCTTCAGAAAATGCTTTCTTTTTAAAAAGATGTCAGTTCTGAAACAAACATTTTCCTTGAAAAAAAACAAGTCTTAAAAATAATATGCACAAAAAAAAAAAATGAAATTAGACTCTACAAGAACTACACATTTTTTTTCTATTATTTTTTTAATCATATATTTTATTACATATACTGGACCAGATATGGGCTTTATATAAAAAAAACAACATTCTTTCAAATATTTCTTCCCCAACATTCACTGTGCTGGAGGAAGGAAATTTGAGCAAAAAAGAAGTGATGGAACGGTTCAGATATTGAAAAATATAACTTTTTTTTTTTCAAGTGTTTCACTTCTATTGTGAAAAGAAAGTACCGGTTCCATTCAACATGACACCCACAAGAATCCAGTTTTTGTATTACACAAAGATTACATATATCTACTGTACTGTTTTGTATTCAGCAGGTGTAAGTGGCTCCAGAAAAAAAATATACAAAGCATTATCTTCCAAAAACGACAATTGAAAACGATGCTGATGTATAAAAAGTGAGTTAAAGAAAAGGTGCAGTCAAAAGTAAGTGGATAATATTGGTATGTTTTTTACTATATAACAGGTTTTCACTTATCTCTACTTTTCTGTACACAGCCCCGTCACTTCTCTCTCTCTCTCCTTACATTTACTATAGGTTTTCACTTATCTCTGTATTTTTCTGTACACAGCTCCGTCACTTATCTCTCTCTCTCTCTCTCCTTACATTAAAAGTCCAATGATGATAAACTAAAACATGCATAGTAAGCACTACAAAATAAGCCCAGCTATTCTCAATATTAATACCAAAATTTCCTCTTTTGGACATAATTTTCATTACGAGTCTGTGGCCATACATACAGCAAAGATTTAAGTGTGTTATATGAGAGATCCTCAGGTGTGCATATAAGCATCATGTTTACCTGTCCATGTAAGCCCTACAATTATATTCTATGTGCCAGCACTGCAGGCAAAGTCTTGTGTAGAACATCAAATTATCTCTTCCAGCAATTCTTGTACATCAGACTCCCAGGGCGCGACAAAAGCCTCCATCAAGCTACATCAAGTCACATGCATCCAACGACTTACCGCACACGTGCAGTACATTTGTCTCGTGCATGCTGTTAGTGTGGCATTGTCTGGCTTCTGGAGATGCAGACAAATTGTTCGACTGTTCTTACATGTCACATTGGAGATTATGCTTCATAAAGACTAATTGTTTCGTGGTACATAAAACCCTCACTGTGCATGTGCCTACGCGTTGGCTGGCTGCTAGGGAAAAGTGACTTTTGTCACATGATCTCACGTGGGTTGACACAAGCCCTGTTCCAATAGCTAGAGATGCTACCCTGACTCAAACCCTTCAATAGAAAGATGCTAATTTATCAATGCTCAATATTCCATTAAAGAAATTGTCATTGTGGCCTTTTAAGCACTGATGTAAATTTTCTTGTCAAATTTCAAATACCTATACTAACTGTTTGTCTTGTTAAAGCCATTTCATTCTGTGGATGCATGCAGATTGATTTTTTCTAGATCGCTTCATAACATCTTTTGCTGCTGCACATCCCTTGGCATGATATCATATGGTAACTTTAAGCTTGGCATCTTTATATTGAATAACACTAATAAGTCGCAAATCTTTTTATTCTTCACACTGAAGGTTTTAGATCTGGAAACACAATGTCATAAAAATGGAAAAATATTCTTAGCCGATGTTTTACATGCTCATGGCAATAAATAAGATTATTTTGCTCTGCCATAAACTTCTGCCTTTAAAAATTGGACGGGTAAATTTGTTTGACTTACACCACTACCAACTGAATCTATTCAATACCTGGATCATTTCACCTTATCTTAATTCTTCCATAATTCCATCACTTAAAATTTATGACACAGATTAAGATAAACAAAAAAGAAAGATGTTAAAACCCTACAAATAAAAGCTTTGTCCAACCACAAAATTAAAGTTAAACTCTTAGGCCGTGTTCACATCAGGCTTAGCTTAGATTGTATATGTATGCAATTTTTCACACTAATGGACAAAAAACTGGTAATAATCAACCTCTTATTTCACTCTTTTAAAAAATCAAAATAAACAAAATGACCAAGAGAGGAGCTTCTGTAACATGACTGCAAAAGCTGACCTACAAGTACATGCTGTCAGATTGATCACAGCATACAAAATAACGGGATAGTTATTGTCTTGGGTTCATATTCAAACAAAGAACAGACCCAAGTTAAAAATGATATGAATGCCCCTTGCATGAGCCGTCTTCCACCTCCTAGCAGCCAGGTAGAACAGGTAAAGCAATCTTATCACAAAGAGGAGTGTTATATAATTAGGTCATAACCGGTAACAGATAAAC
Source organism: Lingula anatina (assembly GCF_001039355.2). The sequence goes on from NW_019775509.1 coordinate 326,582, forward strand.
CAGGAGTTAACGAGGCGACGTTCATGTGATAGTCGCGAGCACGAAATACGACTGAGCTGTCACTTATATATCTTGCAGAGGCGTGAAGTATCTGACTTGTAGAACACTCTTGCTGAAGTCAAGAACAAAAGGCGCTCTGAGGTGTAACTCACTTTCTGTTATGTATACGAGATACTCCTGAATCTGGGCCTTTCGTTCTCTTGTTCTATGTATCCCAGAATCCCCCATAGTATAATTACATGACTGCAAGTTAAGGGATCCTATTCTAATGTAAGCTCGCTTTTTTATCACTGTCAATAAACAGGAAAACACAGATATATGAACATAAGACCTTGCCAATTTCACTAGACAATAACAACTTGGTATCCAATTAATCACAGAAAAATACCTGTACAAGTTAGATAAGACTGCTTTGTATTACTTAATAAAATGAAAATGATATTTCTGCTAATACAGGTCTGTAATCGCAGTAAGCTGAATTGTTTCCCTTCCCTCCTTTGAATGTTATATATATTGTCACTTTGGCATTTATGAAGGTTGGGTTTATTTTTAGTGACCTACTAGTTTAGATAATAGATGCATGTACAAAGACAATGATGACATGCATGGGCCATGCATTTCTATTCATTTTATATACTCCCAGTGTGAATTGATGCAAGTACCAAGTATATGTGTGGGTGTACATGCATGTATTTTTTCTATGCATGGATTTTTTCTTAGATTTTATTTTTTGGTCATTTAAATTTTGGTGGATTTAGATTTAATAGTATGTGCAAAATAATTGAAGTATTAATTTCATGTATCCTTATGATAACCTTCAACTAGACTCCCTGCTCACTCTTTATTTTTTAAAAAGGTACAGATAATTTGCTTTAAAGCTACTAGTAACTGCATGAGACTTAGGCTCTATTCCCATAGATTTTAGATCGATCTATCCCCGCGGGGAGTCTCACTAGATTACTTTCAGATAATCCGACTTCAGATAGTCCGTCCCGCCTACTACAAGCTGTAAGGGGGTAATTAACTTTCGTGTCCGCCCGGCTGACAGCTATTTAGCGTGAACCCCCAGGGAGTTAGGTCGATCTAAAGTAGGTCGATCTAATCTATGGAAATGGGGTGTTAAATTTCCAGCCAAAATGAATTTTCCTGGGGTAAAGGCCAATGTTTTCCTAATCAGTAATTTTATTATTATTGCTTGATCCGTCCCTGCACATGGATTCGATGTTTTATTACATAATTTAGTTGAACATGACAACCCAGTCATTATTACGACATCTGCCATCTTACATATTGCATCATCTTCATAAAAAAAATGAGGGAGGGGGGGGGGGGGCGTTTTGTATGGCGGCCCTGTGCCATGTATAATATAGATGTCGCAAGCTGGCAATGACTACAGCAAGGATTATGAAAACGTATAAATGACAAAACAGTACACTTCAGATAAATTTTATCTTAAGGGATTTAAAAATGCATGGAGAAAATCTCTAGATATTAGTTATCATGGGGAAAATCCCATGGAGTGTTTTTGAGTAAATATTCATGAAAACTCTCTCTTTTCATCTTTTGTCGATGTATCTTTGATTTGATAAAAAAAATCCATCTGGCTTAAAAAAATGTAAACACAAACCACTGTATGATTGAATGCTTCACTTATTAATTTTCAGAATTAAGAAGGCAAGCAATGTATTGCTCCAGAAGATATGAAATTTGTTTACTAAATCTATACTAGAAGTTGATAGTTATATTATGGCAATTAATGTGAGTTCTGAGCTGGTTGTGCTTTTCTTCAAAAGGACAAAATGGCAGGAATTGTAAGATAGCATTTCGCTCAAGGGGCTATTTTGAAAGACCATTTAAAAAATCGGCCTTCTAGGCTCTTTGTAAAATGCAACCTTATTAGGTAAGTCTCTAAAAGCTGAAATTTTAGCCCAAAAACTGACTTCAGAGTTTTTTGATGTATTTTGTAGTTCCAATACGGATAGCTCATCATTAAGCTTAGAGTATGTTGGGCTTCCAACATCTAAACAGTTTATTCTCCTGATACAGCACACAACTAATCACACCTTGGTATCATCAACAAAGGTTCGCAGGTCAAAATATTATTTCACACTCCCCACTTCAGAAAGATGACAATTGCGCACAGTAAGCTGTGATATTAATAAATGGACATGAGTTATTACGTGCCATAATAACCCTGTTCTAAGAAAACAGCTTATATTAGGTGACCAGGAATATTGATAGTGATACTGGTACTTCTACACAAATATCTGCTTTACGCAGACACAATATAATCCTAATGTACAAAAAAATTCAAAAATTGTGTTTCTTGTCCTGATACTAATTTAATTTCAAATATATATGAAAATCTTGTGAAAGGTAAATCACTATAGCTATGTAAATCTACTAGTATATATGTAGTGAATGATAGGCAGGGTAATACAAAATTGAACCCCAGGCAGTCTGTTTTTGAACTCGAAACCAAAATCTCAGCACTTGCCGTTACCCCGGAACTGTAGGACATACTGTCAAGTTTGATCAAGAAGAGTCAAATAATTCTCGCCCAGGTGAATGATTATATAATATTATTAAGATTCAAAGAAAAGCATACTTACAAATTTATGGGTAATACCGTATATATAAACAAATAGTAAGTCTAAAAAGATGACAAGCTGACTTCCAAGGGTCTGTAACCCATATTTTTACTTTTGTCATTCTTTATATTCTTTCTCAATGACAAATGTCACACAAAATGTTCCATAAAAAATGATCCAGCCAGTTTAAAATGAAGGTGGTGGGGGCTTTCTTGTGTTTGTTATCTTGTTTACATTGCAAGTCTTTTATGGGGATCCTGTGTACATAAAAGGGCACATTTAGGGGCACACATACATAAAAGAAGTTAAACATTACCTGTAACACAGGTAAATATTGCTTGGTAAAAATCACTGGGGGATGAAGGCTGTGATTTTTGGTGATTTGAAGCTGGTATTCAAAAAGACAGATCTGATTTACAAACCTGTGTAAAGAAAATTTAAAAGTAGACTGCACAATTTTGCTGTGGTGAGGAGACGTCAAATAGTGCTTCGATTTACGACCTGAAGGACAAACTTTAAATCCAACAATTCCTGCTTTTAAACCTACTTCACGAAGCTGTGTAGTATAAATTATAGTAAATATTTAGAGCACAGGCTGTAATTTTCCATCACCATTAGTTTACTATTACAGCCAAAGTGGTCACAGGTCTTAATCAGACTATTGTGAGCAGATGCTGAAATTCACTGACTGCTAGGTGGTATAGTGTCCAGGACCCTGTTACGTCAGGTAAAGCTACCCCCCCACCCCACCCCCACCCCCACCACCACCACTCTCCAACCACAGTGCCCAAGTCTGACTGATGCCGATTGCCTCTCATATCACTGGACCAATATGCTGTCAATTCATGAAAACATTTGCAAAATGGATATGTTCACATTGTAGATCTATTATACTAGCTATTGTGCTCTAACTCCAGACACGTCATTCTGTTATTCTGACTGCATTCAGCGAGAGTCCCCAAGGAGTTAGTGCAAAGTAGCTACTACGACAGACACATTGTGATTGCACTCAATAATGGTACATTTCTTTAAATTGCAATTCGCTGCTACTTACCAGGTACTGCTAGTTCTCGATATCATGAAAACGAAACAGAAGCTTAAAAAACACCTTGGTAAATTCAATGTTCAATTCAGCACGGGCAAACACTGCAGCATACCAATCACAGTCCATGAATGCGCATCACACCATCTCCAGCACACCTGAATCGCGTTATTACAAAACCGTCAATTACTTATAGCTAGGCTTCCTGTTACATGAAACTTCGATACTTGTCAGTTTTCATGTGCTGCTCCTCTCGACTCCTGTCATCTTTACAGTCTGAGAGCGTTCAAACATGCAAATACTGACAATACTGCCAGTGATAACCAAAAAGATTTTCAAGAAAAGCTAAAAAAATTGTCACATTGGACCAAGGGACTGGCAACAAATTTATGAAGCACTGTTTGGAATTTAAACTCAGTCCAGTGAAAAAAAATCCTTCAGTTCGGCAAATTCTTTATACCTGCCAGAAAAATGCATACTGCCTGTAGAAAGCAATTTTCAGAGAGAGAGAGGGGGGAAGGGATTTTTTGTAAACAAGTGGATCTTTTTTTCACTATAATGGCATAGAACCAAGATCAAATTTTGATTCATACAAAATAGCTATTCCTTTAAACCCCTAAACCTACAGTAAGAGGATATTTATGTTCATTATTCTTTAAGAAAGGGACATGCTTCTGAGATGTCATCTAAGAATATGGTAAATAAATAAACAAATAAACAAACAAATACATAAATAATACTAACCAAAAGGCAATCTTTCCAATTATTAGATAAATAAAAACAAAAACCGCTAATTTTGAAGATACCATCAGTAAGTTTTCTATTTTGCAGCAACCTTATCCGCTGTCTGATTATAAAAGGCAGATGAAGAGGTGATATCCTCTTATTTATATTACAGTATGGGAGATAAAAAGCATCATTCGTCATTGTTATTTGTCATTTGTGTCTCTATGATTTACTGATGATTTATGCTAAGAGAAAAAAACAATTTAATCTAATTTGATAATCATAGCTAGATATATTGGACAACATGATGGTTGCTGTTAATACTTTCTGATGTGTGTGTGTGTATGTGTGTATGTGTGTGTGTATGTGTGTGTGTATGTGTGTGTATGTTTGCATGTGTATGTGTATGTGTGTGTGTGCATATATGTGTGTGTGTGTATGTGTGCGTGTATGTGTGTGTGTGTGTGTGCGTGTATGTGTGTGTGTTTGCATGTGTGTGCATGTGCATGCATGCACTAAGTATGTTAATATATGTGTGTGCATTGTGCACACAAACTATGGTACAGAAAGGATATTTTAATATTTCTATTTTAAAAATGTCATATACATTCTTCATAAAAATCATAATACTGTATACCTCATAGGAAATATGATGAAAAAAATCTCCACAATAACAGAACATTGTTGTGAGTCAAAAAATGTTGGTTTCAAAGCAGGAGGTACTAAAAGGCTTCTACTAGGTCTAGATACAGAAATTTCTCATTAAGTTTGAAAAAAATTTAACATGTTTCCCAAAACACATTCTATGAGAAATTCATTTTCATAAAAAAATTATTCTTAAGTTATGAAAAGATGACTGGCTTTGTGTCAGGTAGTTTTTTTTCATAAAATCTAAAAAAAGAAATCATACATTAGAATAAGTAGGTATGAAATTTGCGAACATTTACCGTAGATTGCCAAACCTTTACAGGACCACTGAACAGATCTTAGTCACAGTTGTCTCCTTCATTTAATAATTTATAACACAAAAAAGAATGGTTTGATGTTTTGATCATTCCACAAACATTTTTGCTCAAGCCACAAAACTTATTTTCTACCACATCAATGAGAAAGAGATAGAGTTCTTCCCCAAAATATTGACTTCTAAAAGAAGATAATTTTTAGAATCATAAAAAATGTGGACATGAGATGGGTCCGAGCTAGCATCTCCTATATATACATATTTTGAGTTCATATCTGTCACATTAAGAAGGGATACTCTCAAAATGTTCTTGAATGGATTCTAAACTGGAAGAAGGGAATACCAAAGTGACAGACAGACAGACATATGAATTTCAATGTCTTACCTGACCTATTCTTTTTCTTTATTTTTCTTAGTTTAAGTGATATATTTTAGGGTAGGGTCAACTGAAGAGAATTTTTTTCCACACCATAACCACTAAAACCACAACAATAAGATTACTGTGCACTGGACTGATATTATATTAATAAAAAGACTGGCTTTCCTAACATGACTTCTACAAAGGTCAAGATGAAGAAGAATTTTTTTTTGACAGGAACCTCTAACTGCACCGGGGGTTTGAGGCCTATTGGAAACCTGTAGTCTGGAAAAGTCCTTGGGGTGTCTAGATGTCTTGACTGGCACACTTCCTGTGAAATGTGAACAGCGAGGAAATGTTTCTTACTTGGCACACTTCATGCAGACGTAGCATATGAAACATGAACTAAATGCTGAAGATGATTTTATGAAATTTTGAAAAATCACAGTTTTGACTAACAATTTGGATTCTGTGAATAATTTTATAACAATTTGGATTCTGTGAATAATTTTACAACAATTTGGATTCTGTGAATAATTTTACACCTTTTTTAAAACTAAAATGTATGATAGAGTCCTTTCTCAACCAAAATATTGATATTTTTCAGAAGATGCCAAACAGAGCTAACGTAACTTGGTTGTACTAGTACATAGTTAAACTGCATGTTTAAGCTTCACTCCATACATCTCATCCTTAATTAACTTTCACATGCTTGCATGTCTGACTAACGACAAAAAAATCATTAATGGAATTATCGGGTAAAAAGCACTACTGAGGAATTTTTTTTTTTTTTGCTTAACATTTTCAGACAGTCTGTGAAGTAAATCTATAAAAGCCACATGCTGTGTAGTGTGTATAAGTAATTAGCCATTTTCAAACCATTTTCCATAAAAAAGGTTTTAATTCTTAGTGATGATAGTAGAAGCAGAACTTCAACCTTCTCATTAGACAAAAATGTGCAGTGGGCGTCGTCCAGGTGACTGAAAAAATCGTCTACAGGGTATTGCAATCAATTCGTTACTGCCTGGAGTTTGAAAAACTGACAATTCTAGGTCTAACCATTCCAAATATAACTTTTCATTGGCTGGCTCCAGTGTGCTACAAAAACTAGTTATATTCAAGATATCCTGAGGCAAAGGTACAAAGCTCTTGATAAGGAAAAGATCAGTCTAACCACCATAACTGAAATAAGCCAATCCATCAAAAGCTTTGCTCCAAGACTTGTTTCTTATCGGTTGACGAATCCCACGTGAAGCACATCACAGGGGCAGATTGAGGTCGTCTTCTGGGATTTCTGGGCCATCAGATTTTCAAGTTTTCAATGACTAGCATCTTATTTTTTGGTTCGGAAGATGGTAAAAAATAGAAGGTGGATCAACAAAGATAATTTGGAAGAATGTCAGAAAATACCTCTGAATCCACCCCTGCATCAATGTGATCATTATGGAGCTGTCATTGGGCACTGGTCATCTTCAATACTGATCTGTCATCATCAGTGACTGATGCCCTCTGGCAAGTGATTTTGAGAAGCGCTAAAAAATCGAAATCTTATATGCCCTTAGAGATATGAATTTTTTTTTTCATGTTCGACACACTCCAGGCTGGTGGAGAAGAGGCGAGCTCCAGAACAACAGTGAATTAAGTCTTTTGTTTGTTTGTTTGTTTCAAAATTTCCACATTGATTCAATACAAACAAAAAAGGTTCAAACCCTCTCCTACTTTCAAAACCTTCATCATCAATATCGCCACACATTAAATATCATCTAAAATGCATTATCAGTATTCTAACATATATCAAAACCACTTAATATATTCACAATCCAATTTATATGTCAAAGTATGTAATAATAATTTGGGAAAACTATTCTGAGACTAATCTTGTAATCAAAATCAGTCTTGACGATCATTAAGGTGGGTGTAGAAAAAGAATATTATGATGACAAGAGACATTTCAACCTGACATGACTGGGGGTGAACACACATAGAATACTAATGACAGCAATGTACCATCCTTTAGGTGGTTCAGACAAGGACGGCTTCTGACTGGAAGTGGGGCTTAGTAGGGCTTGTTTCCAATGAAACTATTGTATTACCTAGATTGATCCAACTCTGCAGAGACTCTTGCTGAATACAATCAGATTAATAAATTAGCATGCGGTGCTGCCTCCTGGTGTTGAGAAGAATGTACAGAAAAGCTGATGATTATACTAGCTGATGATTTACCTCAAATTGCTCAATGTTGTTTTTTATGCAATCTGAGTAAATGACAGCACAACACAGGTGGATTGGACCAGTTTCTAGTCTTTTATTACTACTTAAAAAGTAAATTGATTCTAAAGAGAATAAACAGGACAGGTTTTTACTTACTTGGCTCTATATTTTCACCACTACTCCACATGAGATATTAAAACCCTATTTCACCATAGTCTAGTCTTTCACGATGACAAGTACACATGGAAATTATTTTTTTGTAATCTGACAGAAGTTAGACCAATTTTCGTTCCAAATCAGCCGTGTCTGAGCAGGCCTTGAGCTATCATCCTCCCCTGTCCTGTGTACATTCTTAATGTATGAAAACACAGCTATCAGCAAGCATTGCCCATCATCCAGTCATAACTATGATATGCCAAATAAATCTTATTGCCCACACCTCCCAAACTTTTCCTCTCTCTGGAATTTTATCTAGCCACTATATTTACATGAATTTTGAAAAATATGTTTGGGGTTTGCCTGTATTTTCTTGTTTCAAACAAATAACCTTCTAGTACTTATATCAAATCAATTGTAGTTGTTAACCTTTTCCCTCATCACCTTCAGAGTGGACATATGCATAAGACATAAATAAACTGAATACACAGATAATTCTTATTAACTGCCCTTCTGTCTTGCTTTATCAGTTACAAATAAAAGTACACCTGTGGGTACATCCTTTTAAAGAGTCACAGGTTGTTGATCATAATTTACTGGCCATGGAGAGTGACACTTAAAAGTGTGTACAATACATGATATATGTCATTACTTTTTGTTTTCCGCAACATGCACTGGTAGTTCTACCCCTGTAAAAAAAAGTTACTAGTACTTTCATGTTTATCTACTGGTCAAGGGCAGGTGAAAAATGTATATTTATCTTTCTTGTTTTTAAACAGGGTTTCTTTATGTCCAAGAATCCTTGAAGCACTAACATGAGAAATTTATCACATTCAGTGACCTGCTGTAGCAAAGAAAGACCTTGAATATATTATTTTTTTAAATATTTAAAAAGATGCTCCACAAAATTTATAAAGATATGGCGAAAATTCAGTACAGTATTTCAGAAACACTAACTAAAATTGGACTAAAACTTTTAATACATTTCATTAAAAAATTGACGATGTCAGACATTTTAAACACTCTTACCACAGTTACACGAGTACATCTTCCATCCAATACCTCTTTGTGAAAAACAAGATTCTTGAATAGACAATCATTGCATTTAATTATTCTATTCCACCTGAGGGCACAATAATTGTAAGGAAATTAGTAAGTGACATTTTCCTTGACTAATAAATTTAGTCACCTTTACTCATTTCCCTCTATAAACATGGAAATCAATAATAAACATGGATGACAGGGCTGAGAGAGAACATTCACCAAATGTCCAATGGCAGATCATCACACTACTCTTGTCAGCATTTTACAGTGTGCCATACATTGTGCCATATTCCTTCCATTAAAATTTAATTACATCAGCCTTTCCATTCCTCCCCCCCCCCCCCCCAAAAAAAAAGGCACAATTTTTTATGGGAGGGGGGGATACTAATGCATCCTACACACTCTTTTAAAGACTCTAGAGAATTTAAAAAATCTGTACACAATCTCAGATGACGTTATATTCACAAGACCTTTTTCAACACAAACAACACTATCAGTTCTGCTATTATGAGAATGTGACTGCACACCTCAATCTCTAGTACACTAGTTAGTATGTTAAAAGTATCAAGCATCTCCAGGTTAAAGACTAATTATGCAGGTAAATTGCTATGTTTACATTTGCTTAACTTAAATTCTCCTTGTATCCTTTTCTGCGCTGAACTTAATCAGAGCAAATCAAGTTAAAAGCGGTTATTGTACATTACACAAAGAGCGTCTGCCACTTATGAGTGATAATATGCAGAGGTAGGTCACAGATACTGGTCTGTTTATTTATTTCCTCACAGTTAATGTAGCTGGGTAAACAAACAAAGAAACAATCAGTTGATTGTGGTAACATGGAGCATTTTCCATGCACTAAGTTTTCTCCATATTTAGACGAAACCACAGCGCACGCTGCAGCAATGCCATTTATATTACATTAACTAATGAATGAGTCACTGCCAACTGCGCCGAGGCAGCTCCTACTACTAGTACTAGTACACAGGCGAGCCCTGGTACTCAAATAGATGCGGTGTGTTCGCTGCAATTTCAGCACTGACACGCGAAAAAACTCTTGTTTCAATTAATGCTCTTATAAATATCTCGTTGCTTTAAGTCTGTGTTTAATTAAATGGGTACTTACCACGTGGACTGAAGGTTTTCTGCAGGTGGATACCGTCGCCGATTCATTCACCGGCCATGATGGGTGGCTACCGAACACGCATGCCCAGATTGTGGCTTCCGGATGTCATTTCACCTATGTCGCGCGACGCAAGTGGGAGTGGCGTTTTTCAAGTGATATCACTTGAGAGAGTATGTACAGTTAAACATATTAGACACGATAAAAAGCAGCTCATTAAAAGCATAAACTATCAGTTTATTTGAAAATAGCTCAGATTTTGTGGAGTTTTTAATAATTTTTTTTTTNTTGTAACCCATGTTGAAGTCTTGTCGCGCCATCTACAGGAGATAATTGCAGTACGCAGTAGACGCACCCGCGATTAGTCACGTGACCTTTAACAAGCACACCCTAATGCTAATTGTGTGTGAATTTGGTGACATTTGATGGCGTCTTTTCAATTTTATAGACATTTCTTTACATCTGTAGAAGTCACAGTGAAACAGTCGATTTGAGGGGGTACCTCTTATAAATTTTACTAAATGGTATAAAATATGTATATTTTTACCACTATTTTGTATTTTTTTAACCATTAATCACGTTAGACACTGTATCCGTAATAAAAAGCACTATTTCTAACAATTTACGGCTGTAAGGTTATTATTTGTAAATAAAAGTACATGGAAATGGGGGTGGGACAACCTTTTTGACCAATGCTGTATATATATATTTATGGGCGTAAAATTGGGACATTTGTGGATTTTTGTTCTATACACATGTAAGTTTTAAAAAATTGGATAATACATCGAATTCATTCAATTTCATTTTTTGAGACTTGAACTTGTGAAATGCACCTCTATATTGGGTTTGGGTGAATAGAAATACACTTTTTATTAATCATTGAATTTCGTTAGAATTTAGCTTATAATAGTGTAAACCATACATCTTATCTCTGCCAGAAATTAAATAAAATGACCGCACTGTATAAACGAACACTGTGAACAAAATAAGTAGTGATATCAGTCCCAACTAACACAATAGGATAAATATAATAAAATCGATGATCAAAATAAAATACAGTAACATAAACATAATTGTCAGTGTCGGTTTGCAACTGGTATAGCCCCACCCCCATGTAACCCCCAAACCCCCTGGTATACCCCCACCGCCTATATATTTCCCAACCCCCTGGTTCACCCCAACCCCTGGTATACCCCCAACTCCACCACCACCACATACGCTCTTTTTACGTACACGCGAGCACAATCTCGCACTTCAGTCATTTATTAATATGTTCGTAACAAGGTTTGTTATTTACAAGGCATGATCTATGTAAACCTCCATGTCATACATCTGAAATCAAGAAGGGGTGTGTTATTTGGTAAATATTCTTCTTCCTTGATGTCCATTCCCTTTGATATGCTCATCAAATGTAAACTTATAAAAATATGTATAAATATATAAATTAGAGATAAAAGGCTTGGAACTGGTTTCACAAAAGAATGATAAAAAGGTCAGCATTCTTGTTCTAAGAAGATTCCTCAAATCGGGTGTGGTCACATGTTCAGTCGAAATCTGTATATCACGAAGGGCTACATACAGATAGGTTATGTCAAGGAAAAGCATAAGCTGTTCACTGGATCTTGGTTTTATTTCACGTAGGAATTCACAAGACACGTAAAAACTAAAAAGAAGAAAAGAAATTATAATAATACACTCACTACCGGTTTTTAATTGCTTAAATTCACTTACACATAAACAGAAAAATTTCAATCATCACCAGTAATCAATAATAAATAATAAACAGTATTAAAAACTCACCATTTCTGCCATTCCTTTAACTATAAATTTCAAGTAGCAAAAATGAAAATAACTGACCAAAAAGAAAGAGTATACTATGTGCTCCTTCTACGGAGACACTGTGTTGAATTAAATAAAGTGCAAACTCATGATGTACCATCCTGAATAAAAAGTTAACGTTTATGCAAATGGATGTCCATTGCATTAGATGAGCCGGTTCACCCAGCTCCTCAAAATCAATAAAAGTAAATTAAACCTTACAATCTGGTACAGACGAAGTACTTACCCTTTGAAAACAATTGGCCGAGACATATTTATTTTGGAAAATTTCACAAACCTGGTTTACTAGCTTGAACGACTTGGGCAACATTTTATATTCTTTCATGGTTAGAACAAAAAAACATTTAAAAAACCTTCTCATACGTTGTTTTATGCCAAAATAGTAGAGTCTTAAGTGCGTCTGGTGATTTACATGAATGAAAGACACTAAATGTTGACTTTGTTCAGCAAAAAATAGTTTAAAACATATTCAAATGATATTATCTAGAAATATCCAAAATGAGGTATTAGAAAACGAGTGGGTGGCGTAAGAATTGTTATCAATATTAAGCATTTTGAGAGATCAATTTTTTTAATTGAATTTTGGTGTACTTTTTAACACAACTAAATTTCATTTTATTTGGCAGTGAAACGCCGCAGATCAGATATAGGAGCAATATGTACTGTGGTAGTGATACCAACCGGTTCGAAATATCAGCGTATTACAACGTGAACAGCACGATTTTGACTATGATCTCATACATTTAACAGATTTATAAGTTGGCTATTAAAAGGAGGAGGTGAAGTCAACAAAAGGCAATAAGACAATGAGTAACTAGGTCGGTGCTGGAAAGTACAAACCGAAATAATATCGTTGGTGAGTATGAACTACAGCTAAAACAGAAAGTCCCTTGACAGTCGCGAAACCGTGGCCTAGGCCTCGCGAGGCCTGATCGTGTAGACTCGCCCTCCGCCCCCTTCTGGACAATAGAAGGGGGAGTGTCGCAAACGATGGGGGCGTTGATGGAAGCGACGCTTGGAGGATTATACAATTTGGCACGTGCCTTGATTACAGCCTGGGTCATGAGTTCGTCACTTCAAATAACCAGACATAATTAGAGGTCAGTAGCTGTAAGACCGTCACCGGCATCGCACAGTTGGTGTCACCTAAACAGTATAAGGATAACTGTACCGACTTAAATTTTATTCCCGTTCATTACTTGGAACTATTTGCTTCAATAACATTTTGTCTATTTTCTATTTTCTATCCACTTTGTAATATGAAGTAATTAAAAAAAAAACAAATGCATGCAATCGCCTGTTGAAAAAAAGGGTTTTCGTTACTACAGACTTGACATTTAATATGGAATATTTTTTTCGAAATAATTTTTTATCATTTTTTTTCCTATTTTGCTGACTGATAAATGAAAATAAGGATTAAAATCGTGTTTTAATAACTTTAAATTATCTCTTTGATGTCATTGTGACATCAGTTCATTAATGGAATTCGCCAGAGAAGCAAACAAAAACACATTGCCTATTCTATGTCATACGACTCCCATTAAAAGAGAGATTTTGGATCTCCATATTTTCCCAATTTTCGTCTGTAAAAGGGTAATACGCTCCACAAAAGACCCTCATGTCAGTTGCTAGTCACAGTAATGGTCGTTGTTACGCCTGGCCGCTTCGTGGCTGTTGCCAGGGCTCTCAAGCGGCAAGGCATTTCTTGGGGGTAGGTTTTTAGAGTTCAATCTGGATTAGCATTCCAGGCATCGGTCTAAAATTGTCCAATCTGGTCCAGTTTTGTTGTAGGACATGTAGTAGGGGGGGTCCATAATTCCAAAAATATGTCAAAACCAGCTAAAAAGTTCCTTACACACCTAAAAACAATATTTCAAATGTTCTTTTTGAAAGATCATTGATGAATCAGCTGCTACTTGCATTTTATGATTACGCGATTTTTAGCATTTTAGCGCGAATTTCAAGATTTTCTACTGTTTCGGGACTGTCTTCCTACAATATGAATGAAAGTTATATAGGCCTGACAAGTTATTTCAAACTCACCAAAGCCAAATAGATGGGTTTTTATTTGGTTTTTAAGAAATTTGTGTAAAAAGTTTATTTGAAAGGTAGCTAAATACTCAAAATCATGGCGGCATTGACACCTTATATCAATAACATCATCATGGTAATTCATTATTCATAGTTTTGATGACATTTTTCCTTTTAGATTTCTCATGATTCCATTATATTTTTAGGGTATCTATACTGTATTACTGAAAAACTAGCTAGACAATGATGGCATCTAGCTTGTCTTGTAAGAGATGCTCTGGCTTTGGAATATATCAGAATAGTTGCTGCTGTTGTAGCATTCAATTAGTTTCATGCTCGGCATAACAATATCCAGGGGGCAACACATAGCAAATTGAACGAAAAGTTTCAATCATTACATCTAGAGCCGAGTAGAAATGAGGTAGATGAGAATTTCTTTCAGCTAGATGCTCCCGAGTTTTCCTGTTTCAACCAAGAATTATTCTAGAAAGTGAAAGATATCTATGGCCTACATGTACTTGAGAATGTGAAACGATGTGCTAGTGCACATCTGAATGAGTGCATAGCTTTGACAAAGAAGATATTACCAGAAATGGCAAAGGTTCTGGCTATGCAACGCAGAGAATACTATGGATTTGGGGAATATCCAGTTGAATATTCTGTGTTTGATCAGTGTGAAAACATGGATGAAACCCCTGTCTACAACCTTCAAATGGAACGGCAGTGTGGTGACACTGATCAAAGATTGAGGAAGAAACCAAAACTAGAGGCTGTGGCTTGAGGGACTGTGCTAAAAGAAACTAGCAAATTAAGGAAAATGTTTTACTGAATACCGGTGTAACATGAAAATCTGACCCCCCCCCCCCAGTCAAAATTTCATAATGAAAATCTGACTCCCCCCATGAAATTTTGATTCCCCCCTACAAACCTTTATAAATCTTATTTTATTTGAGTATATGACTTCTACAACCCAAAGACTCCCCTATGAAAAAGCTATTTATTTGATATTCGATGATCATTTCAATACCTTTCTATTAAGTATTCTTTATTAAGAACATATTGGAAATATTAGAAAGTTTGATTGTAAAATATCGGGTGAAAAAAATGAAAAAAAAATCTTGAAAAATCTCAATTTTCATATCCATGGTATTTGGACTCCCATGAAGACAAAACCCCATTTTATATTTAGTCACCATACCATTATTTTCCACATAGTTTGCATTGTGACTAGATTTTGTTAGTATTTGAAAGTTTGGTGGTAAAAAATTG
>NW_019775510.1:10234-37719 GCF_001039355.2 Lingula anatina
AATTGTTAAATAATTAATTTTAAAATTAAAAATTTTGTCCCTTTTTTTTTTTTTTTTTTTTTTTTTTTAGTTAAAATCTCTTTAGAGATTGTAACAGAGTATAGCCATCAATGGAGGTCACGTGGTCTGAAGACCAGCTCAGGTATCAGAATAATAGCTATAACTGCCGTTTTTGTGGTACAACAGAATATATTATATTTCTGTGAGTTATTCACAATTTTTAATTGTGAAATATAGATCTCATACAAAGAATTATTATCCCTTTAATCAGGAAAAAAAGTTTTCTTATTCAGCTAAAGCAAAACTAAGTTCACAACTACAATGTGCATAAACCAATGATTTAAACAACTTTTTCAATCACTGCATAATGTTTTTCTTTCTCTTTATCTCTACCAAAAAAAATTTACCCAACAGAAACAAAATTAACCACTCTTTGTGTAGAACTCAGTTACATCTTTTAGACTAAATTTACAAGTGCTCATTAAATCTTGAGTTGGATACCACCACTATCCAAATATCTTAATACAATAAACGATACCTAAAACAGATACAAGTACTATGTACAGGAAATTTACTCCACCTGTCAGCCCCAAAATTATAGAGTTTCTAACTCAAGTTTTGGATATTAAATTATAAAAAAAATCTGCAGTACATAAAGCCATGACACATACAATGGATGACATCACAGTGGAATAAATAATTCATTAAAATTATTGTTATATTATTACAACTGAAACTGCCTTGGATACAGTAGTAAATTATAGTCTTAAATGTTTTAAAACCCCATAAGCAAATTAACAACAATGAATGTGTACATTGTAGGCCTATGTCACACGTGGTATATCATCACCAAATGGTTCGACATTTTTCACTTAATGAATATATAATATTTTTACAATGCAAACCAATACACTATGTCAATTTTCTCAAAAGTTGGTACTGTCTGAAGTAACTACATTCCAATATCAACATACATGCAATACTTCTGTCAGTTAAATTGATACAAGAGTCACAACTTTATTCAACTGTTTTAAATAAATCCTTGATGCATAAAATTGCGCTTAAAAATATCAACCCAACACTTAAGTTTGCAATTTAATGGTCACTAACAAAGGAAAATTTAGAATTGAATTTGACTGTCCCCGGCGGACCCATGTTTGCGAGCAGAGTGAGCATAATTTCCTTAAACAAAATAGGGATGAATCGCCGTTTTAAATGGCCAGGAGAGTAAATACAAAATAAACTGTATATGATTTTGAAATATGCTAACACCGATGTCCATGTCGATCTAATAAATGTGTAGAGAAACTAAATCGACCATCAACTATAAGTTTTTAAAGTATGCTCACACTTATCTCCAAGTGGATCTGATGCCTGTGTAGTTTACCAAAACAAACGCAATTTGTCACAAGTTGTGCCTAACTCCAGGCTGGTGGTATTGTTTGGTGATATTGCTTCTCCCTGTTGGCTTTGTATTATTGTAAATGAAATTAAATATAGTTTATAAGAGTCAACTCACAGTTTTGTTAGCTCTGTCTGTTAGCTCTGTCAAGATCTTTTAATGTAGGCACATGTAGAATGATACATATAGTTTAGATGGGAATGAGGGAATAAAGTCTAACACGGAACTTCTGAGTTGCTATTCCACTATTTCTGGCGAATTAAAGGTAACATGTTGATGAGCAAGCAGTTTATTTGTCCCTCCTACTCCTTTTTTGTTTGGAATCGGTTTTTAATGATGTAAACTGATTTATAAGTTTAGGTTGTTTTCTTTAATTTATGTTTTGGTCTGAAGCAATACTCTCGGCTAAGTCTTTACGACGAGCCCTTTCCAACGCTTCCTTCAGCATTTCCCGGCGCTCTTCATTGCTGCTAGCCCCCATTCCTTCTCTCCATTGAAACAGCATATTGCGAATCTGACCAAGTGCGTCACTGGGGAAGTTGAGCTTGAAATGATCTATCTGAGGTCTCTCCACTCCAAGATAGGCAGCTACTTCCTCCCACTCGAATCCAATTTTTCTTGATAGATCGCATACCAAGGCATCAGGTGGATAGACTGCTAAGATATGAAAATGAAACAGTAGAATTCTTAAGAATCAATCAACAATAACTGACATCATGTGCACATCAGACCCAATTTGATTAAACAATACCTTAAACTATGAGTGTTGTGATAACATTTCAAGCAGATTTAGGGGTTTCATATACGAAGCAATATATGAGAGTGTGTGTGTGTGTGTGTGTGTGTGTGCGTGTTGCTTTGCACTTGCAGAATCTATTCCAATTACTAACAGTTTCTAATTAAGTTTGTTTATGCATAAGGGATCGGTTTTAGACATTCAAGTTAATTCTTGAATATATATCCTAATAACTGAGATGCCCAAACTATTATGCCATTCCTGTATATGTATGTGTTTTCATATGATTGCTGCATTATAGCTAAGCTACACGTGGTGATAAACATGCGTGGAATGCAATAGGCTTAGCAATGACTCGAGCGTCACTGCAAAAAGTATATCTATAAAGGCGTACATGTCTACTTGAAGAATTAAAAGAGTGACAAAGCAATGCCCATTAGGATCTTTAAACACTTACCAATTCTGGTGGAAGGAAATACTTTATTTTCATTATTCCTGAGCCACTTCCTGTACGGAGCAGTTTCATTAACCACTGGGCAGCCAGGTGGACATACGTCTTCCTTTTCCAAGATAACAGTTTTCAGAGTATCTTTCTTGTTAACCAATTCCTTCAGTTTTACCAGGCCGTGTCGAAAGCGAAATGCAATGCTGTACTTCAGGTAAGGGAAGTAGGCGTTGATAAGACGATATAACTCATGTGTAATGTAGCTTAGCACATTGAACGCATTATCGTCCTCGAGAGGATTGACATCCTTTTTCAACGAGCCCACCATGAGTCTGAAGGTGCCATTTCCTTCGTTCCATAACTCCAATATTGTGTGGATTGAATCATCTACCTTGAAGCATGCAAAATTGCAGAATGGATTTTGGTCGTGAGATGACCACTTTCTGTAGCAGCAGACCACCAGGCGATGAAAGAGACCAGGGGGGCAGAATCCTCCGTCAAACATCAGGTATAATGGAGGAATCTTCTGCATCTTCAAATGATCTTCTGATTGACATTGGGGTTTCCCCAAATAAACTTCTGACTCTGAGTGATTTTTCAGCAAACAAGGTACCAAATACTTCTTCCATTGACTGTCAGCACCTTCCTCCTGTAGCTCAACAAGTAAATCAAAGCGCTGACAAATGCGAAGAAGAATTGCCTTGTTTTCCTTCAGCTCGGCCTGTTCCTCCCACACAATGTCAATCAGGCGGTCATCCAGTTCTCCTCTGTCGTCCAGCAGATCCCAATAAACACCAACTTCTGGTTTTGAGCCCTTGTGGTACTTCTCTACTGTTATAAGGGATGCAAAGGCATCAATCAACCACTGGGGATCTAATATGATGATGTTGCGAGTGTCATCTTCATTGAAGAAAACAAGTTCCCCAAGATCGCTGTAGAATTTCAAAAAGTGAATTACCATTTCATCGTTCACCAGACCATATTGTTTTCCTATCTCAAGCACCTCTTCAAGACTGAGACACTTCCGAGTTTCGCTGATCTCCTCTAGTCTCTTTTCCAGAAGCACGTACTTCAACGGCTGCTCTTCACCCCAGTATGGTTGCTCCTTGATTGTTTTACATATTTCTTGTCTTAACTCTTGTATTCCAGCGTCCTGAGGGTCGCAGTTGTTCACAGCATATAAATATGGCTGCACGTGCATGTCGTGTGCCGGTCTCCTGCGCAGGTATTCCTGAATTTCACTAAACCTTTCTTCTACTGCCTTCTTCCTTTCCTGTAAACCGAATGTAAGCCATATATTGAATAAATGACTTGGAGTTTAGAAACTTTTCAATGTAGTTTACGAAAGCTATCAAGAGCATTTTTTCTAATGTACTTAGACGACAATTGCTTTTAATAATAATAATAATAATAATAATAATTTAACTCATATTTTGAGCCCCTACCTCTTCTGTATGTCCAAGTTTATCTCTGTGTGTCCCCACTAATAGGATTTTAGGACAAATATACTCTAATCCCAGGTGATCAACTATCTTAGTTTGCACATGGATAGAATTTTGCCAAAACTTTAAAAAATCTGAAAAGAAATGAACTTATATTACCTTCTTTACATAAAACATGCACCATTATATATATAGTCATTTTAATGTTTGCCTTTCTAAACCACACGTGACCTAAAATGCCACAGTGAGTTCTGTTAACATTCATACTAGGAGTTGTACATACATGAGAATAAACGTCATTTACAAAACATTATCGAATGCGTACCACCAACAGTGCTAGGGATGATATCCACTTTGATATCTTTAACTGTGCCACCTCTCTTCACGTGGACGGGTGCATTTAAACCTTTGGTGAGGTCAAACACCAGTAAGTAGACAGCTCGCCAGGTGAGGAAAGTTTGATGTGTCGTGTAGAAAACATACTGACCGCCAAAGTCCCAGAGTGTCACTGATTCGTGGAATTGTGGAAGCCCGTCGCTCTTTTCAAGTATCTGTCTCACTGTTTCATCGTCTTCTTTAACCTCTATCAAAGCAGGCGCACTCCTTGACTTTGAAGAATTCTCTGCAAGTTAAAAAACATTTAAATAATTCGCGTTACCTCTTCCTGAGAAGAAATATACCATACACACTTTTTGTTCAAAATGGTTGTCACACATAATATAATCATTCGTATTTTGTTACAAAAGTCAACTTTTCTTTGCTGTACAGTTGTATTTTTGCAGACACAAAATATCTAATCACTAGACATGCAAAAGAATAAAATAAAAAAAGCACGGTTATATAGCACATTTACTGTGGATGAGATATTTATCTTTAATATGTCCCCTGAAAATAACTTGTTTTGTATATGGATTCTATTAAAACAGAAAGGCTTTCAAGGCACCATGGTAGGTTACAATCAATTCCAAAATTCCACACACATTTCTTTATTACGACTAGTATTCAACTATCATATCTACAGTAGGTGTGACCCCCATATGCAATACGCGGTAGGATCAATGATTGCTGGGCGACTTTGTTTTACTCTTGGGTCTAATCTTTTCTAAACTGTTTTAGATTTTCTTTTGCATGGTTTCTTCCGTATACAGTACTTACCGATTTGTCCCGGGAATGTTCAATATTATTCATATCAGGGGGTTTGGGTGGTTGGTCTCTTATCAAAAGTTTTTTTTTTTCGTGACAGACATTTAAGCCAGTTGGTTGACTGCAATTTACTGAGGCTCCCCAGGTAGGCATGAGAACTCAGTCGTAGACCAATGTCAGTAGGTCCTGGCATGGTTTCACTTATACTTGGATGGAGGACATATCTCGCTAACCCTAACTATCCACTTCATATCAAGGCACACATATCCCTTATATAGCCAAGTTAGCAACACTCATTCCCATACCCCAATACCCTTAACTTAATGTCGGAGCTGTCAAACGTTGACATTGCTTGTATCTGACAAATGTCAAATGATTAGGAAATACTGGGGAAATAGGAGCTAAATATTAACACACGCAGACCTCAAATGCTTAAAATATTGTTAAAAACAGATTTCCGAGGGAATTACAACCATTTTTGGGCAACCCTGAAAATGGATTAGAATGAAACAAACTAATCCCAAATAAATAAATAAAATACAACATAATATATCATGTTTTAATCAATAAAATGCTAATTAGCAACACAACGTTGTAACGACTATGTCTAAAATATCTGCGTTCTACTCTTGATACATATTCAGTATTCATACCGGATCCTTTGTATTTCTTGACGCCACTGGCAAGTGTATCACTATAGTAATTTTTGGTGAAGAACTCATCTGAAAAATATTTTAAATGGACTATGCGGTCATCAAAATGCGACATTAATAAAAATAAACCGTTAAAGTACTTATAGTTTGTGCAGGTTTTTGTTATTTTTCGACATCTGGCTTACGGTTTGGACGTGCGGAATCTTAAAGGTTAAATGTCAAAAATGCATTCAATTTTGTGTTGTTATCAAGAACTAGAAGTTGCAGAGACATTGGGCACTAGAAAAGGGTGAACAAATAAAAAACGGAAAGCAGAACAGCATGCAAGTACAAGTACTTATAGGGTATCCCATTAAGATATCAAAATTATTATATCTGCCCATTAATAAGGTGTGTTTCAAACCGTTCACTGCTGTTTATCACCTTGTCTTTTGAAGGTGGTCCCTGCTTTGTGTTTCTCCAGAACACATCCTGACACAGCAATACCATTTGTCACCAGGTCACCTTCAGTGAACTCTTCTCCCAGCAGATTTCGGCAAAGGTGTGTTTTCCCGATACCTCCCTGACCAACCACTATCACATTGGCCTTGTACACTTTCTGCATCCCCTCCGCACACGCTGCTTGATATATAGCTTGACAAATGACAGCAGCAGATATGTCAGCGCTTTTAAAACTAATACATTTGGTATTTTAGGCAACCAGTCTAAAATGTATTTGGTTAAATGCCTAGAATTCAAAATTGTGCATTCATTGTATAAAATTTACATCTAGTTCCAGACTTATGCAGACACTACCCGTAAAAGCAGTGTTAGGTAGACCATCGTGTATATAGGTATTAGATGACCATTTATAATTGAAAAAATAACTTTATTTTAACATTTAATGAATATTATGCACATGCAATGATTATAGAGGCACAGAAATAAACAACAAAAAATATACAAAAAAGCATTAGGCAAGCATTAGACAAGCATTAGGCAGACCAGAAAAAAAAAAAAATATATATATATATATATATATTTCACAAGCAGTAAGTAGACCACATGTACTTGAATAAATATATCAAAGTCCAGCATTAGGCAGACTATATTAAAGTATACATTTGTTTGCTATTAATTATTGCATAATGTTGCCACTCACAGCAACCAACAGTTTAGCAGAGTAATTATTCTTGTTCATGCAATCTTGCTATTATGTGTAATTTGGGAGACAATATGTTGTATACATTTGTGCTTTTATAATTAATGGGATTGTTTTAAAAAGCAATGTCTTCACAGCCTAAAAGCCAGGATAATTTTAGCAAATCAAAATTAAGTTTTGAGCACAAACCACAATTTATGTGGCATACATGTAACTAAACAGCAATAAGCAGACCATTTACACTATATATATATATAAAACCAGCATTAGGCAGACTTTATATCAAACTACATTTTTACTTATTTTTGCACTATGTTGGAACACAGAGTGCTTACCACTCAGAATGATCAACACTTTGGCACATTTTAATTATTCATGTTATCTATTTTTTGTCATTTGTGGGACAGTATGTTGTATATTTTTACTTTTACAATTTATGAGTATAATTTATGAGTGCTGTAACATACCATTCCTTTTCAACCAAAGAGCAAGGATAATTTCAGCAAAATAAAATTTTGACCTAATCCCACATTTTATTTTTATGTTACCCGTTATTGGATTTTTTTTTTTTTTTTGTGTGTGTGTGTGACATGAAAAACAACTAATATAAACAATATGTAAGGTCTTAACATATTTATTGAGGTCACATCATTGAACAGTCTGGATGAATAACATGCACCAATCTACATAAGCATAGAAGAAAAAAAAAACAGACAGTGGACACAATTTAAGTGTAACTTGTCTGCCACCAAGCACATTACATCATTGAACAATCTTCAAGAAATGGAACTTCACTGTTACTTCAAACAGTTAAATGTGTGAAATATTACTTCCAATATTTTGGAGAGCAATCTTTGTGAAAAACTTAGTCAACTGTAAAATGAACTTGAAATGGAACACATTGCTTCTCCAAGCAACAGTTAAGTATGTGAAATATTATCTCCAATATTTTGGAGAACAATCTTTGAGAAGAATTTCACCAACTGAAATATTGGAGGTAATATTTATATACTTTGCTGTTGTTTGAAGAAACATTGGTGTTCCATTTCAAGAACAGTCATCCTCCAACAGTTGGATTATATTCTTTGAAGTTTTTTATTAACATTTTCCCTCATTGTTTTTCTCTCATTGAATATCTTTATCCTGGTCTTTTTGTAGGCCTCTTGTAACTCCAAACTCTTGAGGCAGTGTGGCATGTAGCCCTCAAGAACTGTTATTATTTCTTTTTTACCTTCAAAGTAAATAAAAAATATATTAATATCATTAAAAAAGCCTCCATGAATCACAAAATTCAGTTTTGTTAGGCTGAATGATGTCATTGGTTGACCTCCTTACGTCCCCGTTACAGTTTTGGAAAATAAAATGTTAGAAAAATTATGTGCAATTTACTATTTTAGTTTGCGGGCCTGAATTTTAATAGTAAGTTATTTCCACTTAGATACAGATATTCATTTTCCTTAAGTACACAATGTTTTTTGTCCATCTGGTATTGTTTACACGACTTCTGCCAAAAGCAATACAAATTTTCACAAAAATTGCATTTTCGTGGCAACATAGTTTTAATTTTCTCCTCCAGTTTAAAGAAAAAAAGTCATCTTTTCAATAACTATTAAGTACCAGTCTCTGTAAGAATCAGAAAAATAACATAGGGGCATTGGAACATGACCCTCCCAGATTTTGTTTTCTTTTAATTTATTGTGAAGAACTATGCTAAAAACTAATAAATTGAGCCCGAAAAGTTGCATATTTAAAATAATTTATTTTTTAGAGCGTTTTATATTTAAGCCTGAAATTTTTCTCCCATATGCTTTTCTATATAAAATGTTCAGGTAACCCCATATTCACTGACAAATAACTCGTATGGCCGAGGTAGTTATGTAAGATGGCTATACAAGATGTTTACAGCATATATTCAGGTACCAAAAAATGAAATAAAATTTTTTTCAAAACACAAAATGGTTAAATTACATTAAAAACAATCAACGCTAAAACTACACGAAAAAGACCATCTGCGCATGCGCAGTAGCGGTGACTGCTAAACTACGAACTCATTCAGATGTAAATAAATAGGCCGTTCCGAGATGAGCGGATAAGCTCCGCCCCCTTAGATACTGTTGCTAGGTGTAACAAGCAATAGTCAAAATGGCCACCGAGCAGACAAACATCGTGTCAGATTCCTTAGAGAACATACCAGAAAATATCGCAGTTAATTTCCTTCCGAATAGTGAATCTGTGTCATAAAAGGCTCTTCAAAAAGGACTGAACTATTTTACGCAAGGTTATATTCACAATGTGAAGATTTCTGAGGGAAACGGAACAATTTATGGTGACGCACAATGTTGGCGCTCGATGAGGAAAACTGAAGAACTGCACAAACTCCAAATCGAAATCGGCGATAAAATGTTGTCCGATTCATTTTGTTCTTGTAAAGCCAGGTAAGTTTTTACATTTTCTACTTTTTTCTTACAATTAGATTCTTTTAGAGGTACAATTGTTGCGTACGCNTGTTCCATTTCAAGAACAGTCATCCTCCAACAGTTGCATTATATTCTTTGAAGTTTTTTATTAACATTTTCCCTCATTGTTTTTCTCTCATTGAATATCTTTATCCTGGTCTTTTTGTAGGCCTCTTGTAACTCCAAACTCTTGAGGCAGTGTGGCATGTGGCCCTCAAGAAATGTCATTATTTCTTTTTTACCTTCTGTGTAAATAAAAAATATATTAATATCATTAGCAAAGCCTCCATGAATCACAAAATTCAGTTTTGTCAGGCTGAATGATGTCACTGGTTGACCTCCTTACGTCCCCGTTACAGTTTTGGAAAATAAGATGTTAGAAAAATTATGTGCAATTTACTATTTTTAGTTTGTGGGCCTGGATTTTAAAAGTAAGTTATTTCCACTTAGATACAGATATTCATTTTCCTTAAGTACACAATGTTTTTTGTCCATCTGGTATTGTTTACACGACTTCTGCCAAAAGCAATACAAATTTTCACAAAAATTGCATTTTCGTGGCAACATAGTTTTAATTTTCTCCTCCAGTTTAAAGAAAAAAAAAAGAGTCATCTTTTCAATAACTAATTAAAAAATGCCATTGGATATTTGTACATGAAACTCTACAGATATACAGTTTGGACAAAAATTGTATGAAGCCTGTAGTTCTAAATGTACACAACTACAATGTAACAATGTAATGTACTAATTGGCTATTCAATAAAATTGCACGTATGATTTCAAACGAAAAAAGTTGGCTGCTCTCTGTTACAAGTTCACCTTGAACCATATTGTCCAATTCTTCTAGTCATTACAAAAAAAAAATAAAAATAAAAAATACAGACTCTTATATCTAAGAGGTACTATGCATGAAAATGACATATAATAAAATATGCTTACTTGGAAGCCTTCCTTTGTTATCCGCAGCCTTTAGGTGAGTACTTAAATATGGCAAAAAATGGTCTCTCAACATATTTGTGTCTTTAGCAGACCAGGCCACTGAAAGAACAAAAGCACATATATCTATAACATATTTGAATCCTCTATTTCAAAGTGATGGATACAATTTCCTTCTCCGATGACATTAGTTTTGCCTATAGGACTTTAGAAGCTTATAAAAAGAAATAGCTGTTCTGAATTTATATAGCTTACATTTCATTTTATAAAATAAAAGATAGCAATTGTTTACTTTTCTTATATGTTATTACCTGATACAGATTTCTTGCCCTCTACAATCAATGTAACAGGATTACATGTTAGATTTGATTCTGAAAAGAAAATATATGTATACATCTTTTATTGATTGAAGCACTCTGCAAAGCAAATTAACCACATAATAACATTTATTTTATTGGGAGGTGGACCATGCACATGTTGTTATGTCTGAATTATTAAACTTTATTTTTTGATTTAATATAAACAATTTCTGCAAAACAATGTTAAAAAACATAACAGGGAATATATACTTTATTCAATTGATCATTTTCCCAAATTCAGTGTAGTTGTAAAACTGTCACTGTGTTTTAACCACTTAAAAATGTTTTGCAAATAATATGATTATTTGGTAAAGGTATGCATGTTATTACCTGACTGAAGTTCTTCATTTTTACCAATCTCTTTAGTTTCAGTTGCACTTGCCTCAACTGTTTGTATAGTGGTTAAATCCGTTTCTGGTTCTGGTACTGAAAACAAAAACAAATCAATGTTTACTCATTTTAGTGACTGCATCTTGTCTTTTACAGATCATGGATATCTAATGCATAGAAATATCTGTTTGGATTAAATGACAAATATTTTCAAATACAAAAAAAATGTTTAACATAGTCATGAAGAAATTAAGCATATTTTAAGTAAACATGTAATTATGAAATGAACACAATTACCATTTTCAAGATCCCCGAGTCCAACTGGACATTGGTAATTATCTCTGCTGATGTTTTTTTTCGTGACCCATATGATCTAAGAAGACCTGCTGATCTGCTGGGCTCATGCCCAGACTTGCATATACAGTTGACAAATAATGTCTGTTCTTTGTGGCATTGACTGTGACACCTTCTGCAGAGCAAATATCATTAACTGTGTGCCAACCAGAAGCATGTGCATTTGGGGACTTGGTTGCAAATAAGTAGGGATTTTCTTCAGGAACCCCAAACTCCTTTCTGTGTTTTACCAAATGATTGACAGCTTTTACCACGTCCTTAGGCACTAGGACAGGGACAAACTTCTTTCCCTTCCCATTTAAGTAAGCTGGAAGGTATTTTCCAAAGAGAAATTGTTCTGCAGGATCTCTTTTTTCCACCTCTGTATCTGGTAGCCACACCCCTTTCTGGGCGTCTTCCCACTGAGATGGATGGCTCCTCTCCTCTGCGCCCATTGAATAAGGTTAATCTGCAGACAAATAAAGATCGCAACCAAGCATATCTGCCAAATTCAAAGTTGTCTGGCAATTTCTTTTGTTACAAAGTTCTTCAATTTGGTAATGTCTTCAGGTACAACTTGCTTTTCAGAACGCCTTGCTTTGGTAAATGAGTTAGACAATGCCTTGTATCGAGAGCTAGAATACATTTCGTGAGACCTAAATAAATAAGCCTGCTGAAAGTTGCCAAGTTCTTCATACTTCAAGTCTTGCATTGTTTCTGTGTAAAGTCCTTTTAAAGATTTTATGCATCTTTGTAGAATTGCATGAATGTTTAGTTTCAATCCATGTTTTTCATCACCGTTATCCATGCTAACCAATTTTTCTATGGCCTCCCTCAGTGTTGTTAAGTGCTTTCTTGTGAACATGTCTTCAGTGGTTACATTCTCCTCACACAAATCTCTGAATATGAGGAAGACCCTTGCTAGCTCACGCATTTCCCCCATGACAGACTTTCTTGTTGCGTTTCTTTTGCTCTTGTCCTCGCGACGCATTGAATAATGGCGATATCCAACTTGCATAATCAAGTCATCTGTGGTGCACAACTGTCCAACCTCATTGTCTCTGAATTTCCGCAATATATTCATACAGAAATCTTTGTCTTTATGAACATCAATGGCTTTTAAGTGTGTAGCCTTAAGAGGTTCAGGTGTTTGTAGTAAGATCTATTGCTAAAACAACCTTCTACAACCTGAACACATAGTAACTTCATCTGGTCTTGTAGCAATGCGTTCTCTCATCATCACATTTGAATCAAGTTCAGCACCTGTAGATGTTGCTATGATGTTCAAATTGTATTTATACATCCCATCACACCTCTTCTGGTTGAAGAACTTATTCTGAAGATGTACAGGAAGTTTAAGGGCCTCTTTGACTTCAACTATATCCCGGTGTTTTCTTTGAATAAGGCGTTTTAATTTGCCACCATTAATCAGTATGTCACAGTAAGGGCAATACCTTACAGGTCTCTTCTGAAATTTAAAAACAATGTATCTATCACAATTTAACATCGAAACAAAAAAATTCAATCTTGATTACATACACATACCTCAAAAAGAAGGTGAAAATACTCAAGACAACAAAGTTTGGCAGTAATACATATAGCTTTCAACATACCTTTCTGGAGACCCCAACGCCAGAATTGGAAGTTAACTGCTCTGTTTCTTCTTCAACTGTATGCTTCTCTGGCAGTGTCTTTTCTTGCATTTCACTCCCTTAAAAAAGAGATGGGGTATAAGACACCCGTATAAGCAGTATATATCTAAGGCACAATTATGGCAAGTATATGGCACTTAAATTTACACTTTGTTGACATTTGGTTATTTCTACAGGTAAGCATAGATGAAGAGAGAAAACATATAACATTTGATATTTGAATGAGTAATTTATCCTTGCTAAGGTTGTCAATTTAATGGAAAATATAACCAGGAAGGGGAGAAAAGAGTGTCTCTTGACAAGAGACCTGGTGTCTCCAAACCATTTATGTTTTCACTCTCCATTTCTTCCAAAACCTGGATGGGTACCTCATGCTATAACAAAAAGATAGACAGTAGATATTTTAGCCAGGTCTCGACATGTTTTCAACTTGTTTCATGCAGCCATACCCTTTTTTGATCATGCATGTCTTCATTGAGGAACTGTCAATCCAGATGGCTCAAGATTAATCTGCTGACAACTAATGATCACAAACAAACTTAGTCAAAGAAAAACTGCTAACAGTATATAAACATTATTGTATATACAGAATATATAAATACTAAGTTTAACATTATGAATTCAAACACCTTTGGAATAAAATAAAAATTAATCAATGAAAAAATTAACATACCTTTCTGGAGACTCCACAACAATGACTGGAAGTTATTTGCTCTACTTCTTCAACAACAGGCTCTTTTGGCCGAGTTCTTTCTTGTGAGTCATTCCTTTAAAAGGGGAGGGGTTATTGAACATTTTGAACATATTGAGTATTTATGGCACAAGGCAAATCAGGCCACATTATGAGGATCATCACTTAAATACCTTGCGTAGAAGTAGAAAGATAATACTTCACGTTTGATATTTGAATTAGTTACATGTACTTATCCCATGGTTGTGAATTAACTGCAGAATTTAAAGAGTAAGGGAATTAAAAAGATGTACCTGGTTTCTTGACACCATACATTTCCAATCACAGTTTCTTCCAAAGCCTGGAGCTTGTGCTATAACAGATAAAGTAACAGAGTTCCAGTATCTATGCAAGTTACTTCAAAGACGGTTATCAAACAGTAGACTCAACAAATCCTTCTTGACTAAGTGGTAAATTTTTTACCAGTATGTATGACTAATTTTTTTTCTCTTTTTTGAGGAGGAAGGGGAATGGAATTATATCTGTACCGGCATGTACATACATCTTGCCATCTAAAAGCAAATATTTCCACTTATAACAAATACCTTATCGCCAAATCTAATAACATCTTCTGGTGAAAGCTCTGAAGAATCTTGAAGGTCACTCTCTGTAAAAGTAGCTAAAGACTGAACCTCACACACAATAGCAGGCACATAGGACTCTTTTCCTCAGATACAAGAATAACTAGACTGCAACTGGCTAAAGCCAGTGGCGGAGGATTCCCCTGCAAAATAGGTGTGGAAATGCTCTTACAAGGTCATGTGAAGGTCATGGGTTAAATTTGACCCCATATTCTGAAAGAGCATGTGCGAATTGGGGGGGAGGGGGTCAACAAAATATCACTTTTAGCCCACGTCAATATTTCTCCATTAAATAGCCGAATGACCTTGAAAATGAGGGTCAAGGTCAAATTTGACATTTGATTTGGGGGTTTTGGGTATATGTTTGGGGTAGTTTACTATAGCATGCTATGACCAAAAACCAGTGTTTCATGGAGAAACTGCCAAACTCAAGATTTCTGCAATGTCATAAATATTTAAAAATCTATATTAAAAAAAGTAATTAAGCAGTCGCTACCAAAGTACGGCTAACCTTAGATAAATATATAGGGCATCATTTGCCACTATGATCGGGGCTCTGGGCCTTCCGGTTTTTGAGATCTCGGAAACAAACCATTTTTGAGCCCGTTTGGCCATTAGCGACCTTGACCTACTTGCATAAAAGTAGGTCATTATCTGTGGATTCACCTCAGTATCACTGACCATAAGGCACATAGCCATACGGCTTATACTTAAGGCCTAATGTCAATTTCAAATTTTACAAATTTTGCCTTTAAAAGCCCCTGTGACCTTGAAAAGTAGGTCAAGGTCACTGAAACTGGGTCTGTGGCATATTCTTGCCATAGGCTACCTATGATAATTATTTCAGATTTTTTGCGAAAAAAAACGCGCGGAAAGAATAATAACTATAATACTACCAAAAACAATAGTATTCCCCTATGGGGAATCCTTAATATTTCAGTTTATATTAGTGAGTTACAAAGCATTTATATTAATAATGTTGTGAAATGTAGAAGTTAATTATAAGATATGCATTTATATTGTATATATATGTATACATACATGAGTAAATAATTTGAATTTTAAAACATAATTTGAACTGTGTAATATTCCACAGAAAAAGATATCAATTTAGAATTGGATATTGCACCAGTAATAAGCAGACCTTACATTAAAACAGCATTCAGAAAAACACTATTGTATAATTGTATTTTCCAGCACAGGTTTACAAGAACTGGCTCTGAGCAGTTATTTCCAGTAGTAATTTGACTATGTTTAAAAAAAAATTAAAAATGGAAATAACCAAGTGTCAATTTAACTTTCTTTTTATTTAACAATATAACTCACCCTGGGGTTCCCATTCGATGCCACTCGAGACAAGTTCATCACTAGTAATTAACTCAGCACCCTTGTCCAATGAAGGTCTGTAATTGGAAGTAGAGCACATTCTAATAGATTGTTTCATGCATATGGAAAGTAATCAAAATAGTAATTTATACCTAAATACCACCCGAAAGAACAAGCAAATGAACATATTGGATTGCTTCCTACCAACAGGAGGTTTTGCACAACTATATACATTTATTATATAAATGTACTAGTACATGTCTCTCTCTTATGTTGAATCAATGCATGGATCATTTCTTTAATAAATCATGTAAGGCTTCATTAAAATCAACTATTCCCTCTACTTTTTATTATCCCATACAGAAGTGTAACTTTACCTTGCATGCATATATAATGATAACAATGATAATATTATCAGAGACCAAGAAATGTTGGGTATTTACAAATTACAGGACAATGCATCATTTTCTTCTCACAAACTGCAGTGGGAGACAAAATGAATATACCATACAGCCTTAAAACCATTAGCAAAATGAAAGTTTGCAGATCTGCTTACCTTATGTACTTTTGTAAGGACGGAAATTGATCTACAACACTGCTACTGCCATCACCTTAATAAATAAATAAATACATATAAATGACTGAATAAACATAAATCCCACTTGTGTAAAGTAATTAAGAAAATAAAGATGCACTTGATATACCTTTGCATATGTATACCCACTGTATTTACACCTAGCAAACTCACTGTTATCCTCATGTAACCTCATGTAAAGCATTTTACAGCCAGAATTTTTTAGGGAATTTATAATAGGCTTACCATAACTGTTTTCTACAATCTCCTCAGGCTCTTCTGTTTTCTGAAAGTAAAGCACACCTAATCAAGCAAAAGGCTTGTAGTTACAAGATGCTCCAAACAACAATTCATGCTTGTACAATAAATCCCTCGAGTACCAAGCTTTTAACAGATTCAGTTGCTTATGTTATCTTTTGGATAGTTTATATATATTATATTAAAAAAGCAATAACTTTAAAGTATTTCGATTTCATGTATCCATTACCTTGATTCTTTTGTCAACAGGTTCTTCATCAGAATCAAAGTGATAAGGATCATACTCTGAAAGAAAATTACCTTATCAGTGTACTGAACTAAGCATTGCTTCTCACCATGTACAAATGTATACTATGTTACAATAATTAGTAGAAGGTGTTAAAATGGGGTGTGTGGGGAGTGATGCTGTGTCTCAAGAGCCCCCCCCCCGCCCCACAAGCCCCTGGCTTCAGTAAAAGTAAGAAAAAAAAACTTACCACTGTCGCTCACATCATCATCCATATCCTCCCATGCTTAAAACAAATACACATTTATAAAGATGCACACTACTTATTTAATTCAAAACTGGTGTCAGACATCATCTCTACAGCAGCACTATAATTTTTGAGATATCTAAGGACTTAAGACAGTAGCCCTAAGTAACAGGTTTATACAGGTGTAACTCTCTGTGAAAAAACATTTTGCAAAGGAATGCCACAAAAATAGATGGTAATGAGCCATACTGATTAAAAATCAAATTAATATACAATGCAGACATATGCATATTAAAGGTATATAATCTAGGATTTTTTGCAGGTTTTAAGCCCACGTGAAGTACTTAAATCATCTACTCAAGTTCCTATTGAATGTATCTATAATGACAAACTGTTTCTGTAACTTAAGTCTCTGGGTCAGTCTTACAGTAACACAAGCCGAAAGTGATATGGCATGTTTGAAAGTTCTGAACTACTAGTGTAGCACTCAGATTTACAAACATTTTCAAAATTTTAAAAGAGTTATGTTGACTGTCAGGCAAGAAGGATAAAAGAAAAGTTAGTAAGAGAAAAACATTTCACCCCAGAAAAATCGTTTTTTGCTGCAAAATCCTAGATACCTTTAATCATGTTTCTAGACTATACGCAACAGAAAAATAGATACCTTTTTTCTCCAATATAAATTATTTGAATCGCCATAATCATACACAATTTCATTCCCTATGTTGATCTCTTTAAGAGCAAAAAGCACTAAATGTGGAGCAGCTGGTCTTTTTTTTGTCAGTGTAATTTTACATACCACTGCGTTTGGTTTTGGGCTATCGTTAACCATTCTTCCAGCCCTTGAATAAGTTTCTGTTGCATCAAGACTGAAAAAAAAATCAAATACTAACAGAAAAGTGAAAATGATAAATAAAATAATGATAATAAATTATTTGAACATTTACATCTTAACCATTTTAATTTCAAATATATGGGAACATTATGTAGTAACCCTGTGTAAAAAAATAAAACATTTACCATAATTTTCTATCTTCATGTGTGAAAAAAAAAAACAAATAACAGTGTCGACTAGACTGTTGATACTTGAGTGATTTCTCTCTCTGTTTAGCTTCCTTCTGAGAAATCAGCTCTCCACAATACAGTTTTGTGCAGAGAACATGACATTACGGATACGGATAATCTTACGTATCGCACATTTAACATAATTACAGGGTAAACACAATAGGCCACAATGCTTTGCGTAAGTCAGCTGGGTTACGGGAAGTAAGTCGAGTTGGCCTCGTTTGAGGTGATGAGTGACAGCCTTAATTGCCACCTCTCCCTCTACTGATGCTGCTGAGCGACAGCGTTAATTGTCATCTCCCAAGTCCCAGCCGCTTATCTGATTATCTGCCCGACTGCACACAATCATTGTTCATCTACATGGGGCACGCTTTCATTGTATTCGTCCTTTAGGTAGTATTTTAGATAGTATTTTCTTTCTTAATGATGTCTTGGTTCTCAAGGCTCAGTTACAATATAAAATGTTTCTCCTAAAATTGTTTCAATAGACGTTTTTGCTGCGTATATAGAACATAGTTACTTATTTTTTTGCTGTTAATTGTGTTGAAAATTTCAAAATTCCCATGTGTTGTTGATTCTGAATGTTAAAAATAAAGGATCCATAATCCTAATAAAGCCAAGGTCCCAACTACGTTTTGGACGCACGGTTTTCAGGTTACTAGCGTCCGGCAAGGACGTAGCGAGATCGCACATAGCGGCTGTTGATCATGTCAAAAAGTTTCTACGTGCTGTTTGCGTCCTCCAAAAGTCGCACGATGGACATGCTCCTCACGCACAAACTCCCACGTTTTCCCCATTTTTTTGGCCGTAGACCACAAGTAGCAGCCCGTACATTCGGTTGAGACCTAGGCTTAAGACGGCGTATTTTACGTACGTTTTTCCTTGAGTCATCAATTTCATCTCAAATTATTACATTGAAATGCTCACACTATTATAAATTTTGAACATATAATTGATTGCAGTTTAACCTGGCTTTGCCCTAACCTTTTAACATCATTTTCGATCACGAAGAACAACAGGGGCCAGGTAATCTATCCAAACATGTTTTTCTTTTTTTTTTTACTTTTAATTATGAAGCGGCGCGGAGTATTCAATTGGAGATTAAGACGACGACGATAATATCCATTGACTCGTACATCAAATTAAATGCTTGTAGAAAGGGTTTTTTAAAGGATTTTCTAAGAACATGGAGTCGGCTAAAAATAGATGATCGGAGCTTAAGCAAGCATTTAAGGAAGATAATCAACGATCATGGTAATTGCGTGTAATCCACGTGCCCGAGTCCCTTTAGATCTTATCGGACGCTCCAAAGAATTGCGGAGATGGAGAAATGAGTGGATGATCTTATCGAAAATCTCAGTCTACCTGTTCTTTGGAGTTATTAATCTAACTTACGTGGCAGGTAAACTCTGACTAAACGTGTCACCAAAATCTTTTGTTGGACTTAAAATGCCAAAGTCAAAGAAGTGCCACGTCTTACTTGTAATTTTGTCATCTTTTGTGACATTTTGGCTTTACGGCTTATTTTGATTGTGGTGAAAATTTTTATCATTTTTTACCGCAATTCATTTGTCAGAAGTAATCTTCATCGATAACTACATCTACTTGCTGACCTAGCCAATCTGTTTTTATTGCACTTTTCTATTAGTCTCTGCCAGTATGGTTACGGTAATTCTCCAATCTATACGAACAATTTAAATTAATTATTTTTGGAAGATAATCATTTTGTTCGTAAGGCTTGAAATTCAGTCTGCTAAAAATTGCCACGCGTTCGTATCCATTGAAATACGGATGGAATACGGCTGTACCTGAAGTAATGCTCCACTTACCTACATTGCTAAGTGTAAGCATTACTTTCAGATTAAATCACTGTGATCAGCTAAAAGCACAAACAAATTATTCTTGCGATATTGCAATGAATTAAAACAAACTAAACAAAAGTCGGGAATTCAAGTTAAAAAACAATTTCTTCATACTAAAGAGGTACATTTCTCCCAAGACAAGACAACATCGTTTTTCCCTGTTATGTTTTACCAAGACAGGACAACATCGTTTTTCCCAACTTCTGTCAAAAACAGACAAGAATATTTTCGTATCCAGTTGCATATTTTATTTATTGCGTGTTTACTTTTAATATGATTTCACATATAGAAAATTTGCAATATCAATAATGTCACACACCCCCCCATTAGGCCTACATAAATTTCTCCCGCCAAAACAAAATACTTGAAACTCCTCACAGTAGATATCACTGACGTTAATAGAGATTATACTTGATATAAAAAATAACATCAGCTCAATTCAAGTCTATTTATGAAAGTCTTTTACAGCATATTAATTTGCACGCGATCAATGTAAACTTAATTAGAAAAAATACAGAAAACTGCAGGCAAATTTGTATAAGGTCATACGGCACCTTTATTTTTCACAATCACTAATATCAGTAAGGTTTACCTAACAGTTGTTCATGTTCCTTTAACAAGGAAAAACAAACAAACAAACAAACAAACAAAAAGTACATTAACTTTATCACAACTCAAATTAGAAAAATAAACACAATACAAGACAGAACTCCTCTTAAAAAAATAATTTCCTGATGACTACCAAAAACAAATGAAAAACTCGATCATTGACAATGGATTTCTCATACTCTTTGTTGTGCGTGGGTTTCAAGTTTATAGATTTTACTAGAAACCAGTTATCGGTGAAACACTGATGGTGGATGTTGATGATCCAGTCAGCCGGCAGAAGTTAAAAAATGATAATAAACGGTAAGTAATTTATGCGTACTGATGCTGTCAACAATTTCTCAATAACAATAGGGTTTTAAAACTACTGGCCTGTAGCTGCCGGCGGGCAGGTTGAGTCCTCCTATCGTCTCATTCAAAAACAGCACAAATACATGAAAACAATCTCTCCTGTCAAGTGGCAGTTCCTTTGTTTGGAACGGTGGTCTGAAACCTCGCTTTGACGAATCATGGGGCGAGTTTCAATCGGGCACACTTTCTTGCGTTCGGAAAATTTAAATTGTGCCCAAGGTGAGTTTAGCGATCGTTCGTACAGAACGGAGACAAAAAATTCAGATTCAGAGAAAAAACGTTTCGTTCGTAATTATTGCGGCGTTCGTATAGATTGGAGAATTACCGTATATAATGTTTTCAAGGAATCTGACCGGCTACCATTACCAATAAATATGTTACAAAAATTGTTTTTTGAAATTTGTTTGGTTTGGTGCATGTAAGCTTGCTCTGCCAAATTATACATTACCGATACGGGCTGTCACCAGTACCTTCTGTTTTTTTTTTTCGATTTTATAGCAGAATATTCTGTCCATCGCAATGAGTGAAATGTCTGGCATATATTCATATAGCAAATATTCTTTTATGACATTATTCATACAACTTATTCAATCCAGATTTAGTTCACGTGTATCTTGATGGAATGCTTTAAGCAAGCAGTTTTTTAAGAACTTTATTTTAAATAAATGGTTTTATATTCCCATCCTTCTGCTGAAACGAGCAGTTTGCTTATTGTTTCATGAATAAAATAATGAGTAAAAACCCCTTCTCCATACAATGTTCTTCGTTTGATAATTATCCTTGTGGAACAGTGAACAAAAATAAAGGCAGTCTCAAGAAATATGTTGATGGAGAGATAGGAAGAAGGTGATCTTAGCGCAACTCTCAATTTACCTGTACGTTGCAGTAATTAAACTGTTAGCTTACCTGGCAGTTAAAAAATATACGAAAACCTACACCCTAGAATAGATCACAGAATTAAGGAATGTGCTTTTGTGCGACTACATGTAGCCCTACTTCTACAATTATTATTATCATCATTGAATAATAAGACTCTGCCCACTGTAACATAAACGTGCTAACTCTGTAAGCCGCCATGCTGGAACACACGTGTATTATTCAAGTCGCTTACAACATTGTAAAATAAGAGGTGGTCGCTTAAGACAAATAAAATGTTACATCTCCCTCTTTATAATCAACTAAGATTAATAAAGTAAGTAAAAGCATGTAAATTAAAATAAATTCAGTTTTTGGTGTTCACAGTTCTTTGTGAGTGTTCACTTTAACTTAAAGTCTTTCAATGTTCAATGTGAGAAGAGCATTCAGAGTCTCTGATCTAGTCCTTTTGNAGGTAGGGGACTATTACTTGACACGATGGAGATAGGCTACAGTGAAAAGGTTAGTGTCAAGTTAGCTCTGAAGCTCAGGGTGATACAGACCGATCTCAGTCCATAAAAGAAAAGTATTATGTTTCTCATCAGGAAAACTTTTGAAAGTGGTGCGGTACCAGTGCGCGTTTCTCCTTTTTCTGTTTTTATACATTCAGTGTAGAGCCCCACAATTCAGGAAATACGCCCTGGATGTTATGTTAAATGGTTACATATTTCCACATATGTTCAGTAAAAATGAATAGAATAAATTGAAGAACATGTAAAAGAAAGTAAGGACCAACGTGTAATTTTATAAGCACCGATGTAATATGACCACCCAAAGAATACTGCTAATATACCTGTATGTGCTAGAATGTCAGCCAGTGCTATGAGTACGAGCTATGTACTCATGCAGTGAGTGTAACATAAACGTGCTAACTCTGTAAGCCGCCATGCTGGAACACACGTGTATTATTCAAGTCGCTTACAACATTGTAAAATAAGAGGTGGTCGCTTAAGACAAATAAAATGTTACATCTCCCTCTTTATAATCAACTAAGATTAATAAAGTAAATAAAAGCATGTAAATTAAAATAAATTCAGTTTTTGGTGTTCACAGTTCTTTGTGAGTGTTCACTTTAACTTGAAATCATTTCATGCTCCACAGAGAATGTCTTTAACAGTCCATTTAAATGAAAGAAAAAAAATTAAATAAAAGTCTTTGACTGAGTCTTTGCATTATAACTTAAAACTGCTTTAAAGCAAGTCCACATGAAAATCCACATGTAGTATTAAATTAATACTGAATCGTTCACAAAACACAAGTTATAAATTTAATCTGTCTGGCGGTTTCACCACACGACCAGATCTTGTTACAATTGGGGTATTAATTGCTTGTGTCCCTGTTTTTGTTTTACACTGATCCTTGACAATATCTCGGGTTGGTGTTACTGTCTCCTCAGGTACTATATGCTGATCCTTGATAGGTGAATGTAATGGCTCATCACATGGCTCTAAGTCAACAAAATTAGGGTTATAGTGATGTGCTTTTTCTGTTGATGATCTTAAGTGCTGACGATTACGTCTGTATACACGGTCATTTCCTTCCACTATGTATGATCTTGGATGTGTACATGACGTTTAACAACAATGGCTGGTGCCCATGTTTTTGAACCTGGATGAGGCTGCATTCTCACATGTTCTCCAGGGTTGAAAGCTTTCAGTTCTTTAGCACCTTTCCTTTGATCATAATAATGTTTCTGTTTTAGTTTCTCCTGGCTAAAATGACGTTTCACCTCTCGTTGGTTATATGCCTGTGGTTTTAACAGATTTCGAGCTGCAGGCAGTGTGTTTCTAGGTCTGCGTCCCATTAACAACTGCGAAGGGGACAAGTTTATGCCTTCCAAAGGTGTAGTTCTGTAGTTGAGTAGAGCAAGATACTTGTCATCACATTTTTTCCACATTTTCTTCACAATCTGAATAGCTCTCTCAGCTTCCCCATTTGAACCTGGGTACTGAGGACTGGAGGTCATATGTTCAATATCATACACTTTGCAAAATTGTTTGAATTCACATGAACTAAACTGTGGTCCATTGTCTGATCTGATTTTAAGAGGTATGCCATGACAACTAAACACATATCTCATAGCATTGATTGTAGCAGTTGTAGTTGCGGCATTCAGTTCTACAACATCAATGTACTTTGAATAGTAATCAATGAGAAGTAGGTACTTCTTTGCTCCAAAGTCAAATATGTCACAACCAACTTCAGTATAGGGTAGATCTGGAGGGACGGTCGGTTTCAACGGTTCTGCGGGTAACCTGTTTTGATACTCAGAACATTTTATGCAGTCTCTCACCATGTTTTCAATTTCCATATTCATTCCAGGCCAAAACATGACTTCCCTTGCACGCTGTTTGCATTTCACAACTCCAAGATGTGACTCGTGTATCAAGCTAAGCATGTACTTTTGTAATGACGGTGGAATAACTATTCTGAGGCCTTTGTAGATTACACCATCAAACACAGACAATTGGTCTCTGGAGTCCCAGAAATTTCTAATTTCATAAGGTGTCTTGTTGCTCATGTTCCCACTTGAATGACACATCATTCTTCAATAATGCTCTCAGTGGGGCATCCACCTGACTCAGGTTTGTTATGAACTTGGCTAGATACTGTACAAGACCAAGTATTCTTCGTACTCCATCCTTATCTGTGGGTGGTGTCATCTTAGTTATTGCACGCATTTTTTCTGGATCTGGGCTCAGGCCCTCTGCTGTGAGGATATGTCCCACATACTGAACTCTGGGCTGACGCACCTGACACTTATCAAAGTTGAGCTTTAGGTTGTATTCAGTAGCTCTCTGAATAACCTTCTTGAAAATCGAATCATGATGNTTTCTAATGGCTTGTGGTCTGTGTACACTGTTGTTTCCTTACCGAAGATGTAGCAGTGGAATTTTATAGCTCCATGGACAATGGCGAGCATTTCCTTCTCTATTTGAGCATAACGCATTTCAACATCAGTAAGAGAACGTGACGTGTATGCTATAGGTCGGCCATCTTGTATTAGCACTGCCCCTAGTCCATTTCTTGATGCATCACACTGAATCTCTACCGGCTTGTTAACATCATAATAAGCTAATACAGGCGGTGTGTGGCACCTTCTATGCCTTCAAGCATTTCATCCATGATTCTCTGAAAGATTTCTGGCGCTGATTTAATACCGAAGGGTAGGCGAAGCCATCTGTACCTGCCAATTGGAGTGTTGAAAGTAGTCAA
Source organism: Lingula anatina (assembly GCF_001039355.2). The sequence goes on from NW_019775510.1 coordinate 35,220, forward strand.
AAAGGATGACTGCTCATCAAGCTGTATCTGCAAAAATCCCTGTGTGGCGTCTAACACAGAAAACACTGTGGCTTTTGGAATACTAGCTACAACTCCTTCAATAGTTTTCAGTGGATGATGCTCTCTTTTGATTGCATTGTTCAAATCACATAGGTCTATACAGATTCTCACTTTATCATTTCTTAATGAAACAATCATTGAACTGACCCATTCAGTTGGCTCATGGACTCGGGTAATGAAGCCATCTGATTCCATTTCCTGTAATTTCTCTACGATGCGTGGCTTCAGTGATGCTGGCTGTCGTCTGGCTGGATGTATAACTCCCTTTGCTGTTGGGTCTATCTTTATGGTATGCTTACCTGGTAGCGTACCTGTGTCCTTGGCAAGTTCAGTGAAATCATCTACACTGTTTACCTTGTTAACTCTGACTCTATGGAGGAGCCCAAGTTTCTCTGAAACTGCACCGTTAATGACATTTTCCTGGTCTATGTCTACTACTTCAAAGTCAACTGGCAACTGAGTAGTATTGTATGCCACTGAAAGCTGTGCTTTTCCGATTGGGCGGATCTTGTGATTAGAGTAGGAGTGAAGAACTTTAGTTGTTTGGTTCAAGTTCTTGTTAAGACTAAGTTTTTCATAATCAGCTTTCACTAGAATGTTACATTTTGCTCCAGTATCTATACGAAATTTAAGTGGCTTGTCTTGGACATCTAGTGTCACTATCCATTTATCTTCAGCTGCACTGACAGAGTCAACATTTTCATCATCAACTTCAGTTGTATGAATGTATCTTCACTCACTGAATCATCATAGTAAACATCATTATCACTTTCCTGTAAAGTGTGTACTGCCTTGGCTTTTCGTTTTCTGCATACTGAATACCAATGGTCTGGTTCCTTTTGCCGGGCAAGTATTGTTTCTATGGGCTGTTGCAATATCTAAACCACACTGACCACATTTCTTGTTCTTTTGCTTCCAAGGTACGTGTTCCTGTCTCTTAGAGGCTTGTGAGGGATTTCTACTAGCATGGCTTTCCTTACCCTTATGTGACTTGTGATTAATGGCGGAAACTTCAACTTCTGGTCTTAGAATCTTCATTTGTTGCTGGGATGACTCATACTGTCTGCCTATTTCTAATGCTTGAGCTAGAGTAAGTCTTTCCCCTTTTTCTAACAGTTTCTCTTGAACTCGAGGATGGTACACCCCACGTATTATACAGTCAATTAAAATGTCTTCAGCGTCTTGGTACTCACAATCCATAAGAATCAATCTGATGTCTTTTACAAAACTGTCAAATGTCTCATCTTCCTCCTGCTTCCTTTTCTGGAGATTAAATCTTTGTGCACGTTTGTTTTTTTCTGGGTCTTACATAATTTTCAAACTTGCCGAATATTGCTTCTGGTTTATCCTCTTCATCTTCTTCCCAAGTGAATGTTTTGTAAATTTCTCTCCCTTGTTTTCCAATCCACATGCCTAACCATCCTGCCCTTATCTTATCATCTGTTTGTGATAGTGGACCCTTGAAAACGAGCTCAGCATGCTGTCGGAATCGAGTAAATTCCAAGTACAAATTTTTAGACTCCCAATCGAAACTGGGTTGCTCGAATGCATACGCCATTTTAATTAGTGTCTCGCACAATTAAAAATGTTATGTGGCATGTGTAAGGACTCACTAATAGCTTGAAAAGTTCAACTTCTGACACCATGTAACATAAACGTGCTAACTCTGTAAGCCGCCATGCTGGAACACACGTGTATTATTCAAGTCGCTTACAACATTGTAAAATAAGAGGTGGTCGCTTAAGACAAATAAAATGTTACAGCTCTTACTGATACTTTCATGAAAAAAATTTGAGCATATTGAGTAACAAACGGCATACATATATATGCATTTTGACAAACATTAGGTCACATTTTTATTAAAGACAGGCGTGATACATAGGCTTGTTTATATAAATACATATACCGTATAGCCAATAAAAAACAAGACTACTGGTACGCGTTTAATCGATAACTGATTTAATACTCGTCAGATTACCATCCGCCCCCTTCCTTATGAATAGGTATTACTTTATTAATACAATGCAACCGACGTGTAGCCGCATGTTAGAAGACAATGTGTGTTACGCACAGCAGTAGGAGGCCGCTAGCCCTTCCCAGCAAGGAGTCAACTAAGCCGCAAGTTAGAAGACAATGCGTGATTACTAACAGCAGTAGGAGGCCGCTACCGCTCCCCAGCAAGGAGTCAACACAGCAGTGCGTAACCCGGGCTTAATTAGGGGTTATTAGTTGTCCACTTATGATCGGTATTGTTCGTCTTGATTGCAGCACACTTCCTACTCACTATTGGTTCGCCCGCCTCTTCTTTAAATGCTCTCTCAAACCATTCCTCAGTCAGCCGAGAATGGAAACACGTTTATCTGCCGATAAACTTCGTCGTTGATGTATTATTTGGCATCATTCTACAGTGGGTCATAAGGCTCTATCTATGATTTTTTTT
>NW_019775510.1:37995-77904 GCF_001039355.2 Lingula anatina
TTCAAAGTCAACTGGCAACTGAGTAGTATTGTATGCCACTGAAAGCTGTGCTTTTCCGATTGGGCGGATCTTGTGATTAGAGTAGGAGCGAAGAACTTTAGTTGTTTGGTTCAAGTTCTTGTGAAGACTAAGTTTTTCATAATCAGCTTTCACTAGAATGTTACATTTTGCTCCAGTATCTATACGAAATTTAAGTGGCTTGTCTTGGACATCTAGTGTCACTATCCATTTATCTTCAGCTGCACTCACAGAGTCAACATTTTCATCATCAACTTCAGTTGTATGAATGTACAGTGGATCATTGTTGCTATCTTCACTCACTGAATCATCATAGTAAACATCATTATCACTTTCCTGTAAAGTGTGTACTGCCTTGGCTTTTCGTTTTCTGCATACTGAATACCAATGGTCTAGTCTTTTACAATATCTGCATTTGGTTCCTTTTGCTGGGCAAGTATTGTTTCTATGAGCTGTTGCAATATCTAAACCACACTGACCACATTTCTTGTTCTTTTGCTTCCAAGGTATGTGTTCCTGTCTCTTAGAGGCTTGTGAGGGATTTCTACTAGCATGGCTTTCCTTACTCTTATGTGACTTGTGATTAATGGCGGAAACTTCAACTTCTGGTCTTAAAATCTTCATTTGTTGCTGGGATGACTCATACTGTCTGCCTATTTCTAATGCTTGAGCTAGAGTAAGTCTTTCCCCCTTTTTCTAACAGTTTCTCTTGAACTCGAGGATAGTATACCCCACGTATTATACAGTCAATTAAAATGTCTTCAGCGTCTTGGTACTCACAATCCATAAGAATCAATCTGATGTCTTTTACAAAATTGTCAAATGTCTCACCTTCCTCCTGCTTCCTTTTCTGGAGATTAAATCTTTGTGCACGTTTGTTTTTTCTGGGTCTTACATAATTTTCAAGCTTGCCGAATATTGCTTCTGGTTTATCCTCTTCATCTTCTTCCCAAGTGAATGTTTTATAAATTTCTCTCCCTTGTTTTCCAATCCACATGCCCAACCATCCTGCCCTTATCTTATCATCTGTTTGTGATAGTGGACCCTTGAAAACGAGCTCAGCATGCTGTCGGAATCGAGTAAATTCCAAGTACAAATTTTTAGACTCCCAATCAAAACTGGGTTGCTCGAATGCATACGCCATTTTAATTAGTGTCTCGCACAATTAAAAATGTTATATGGCATGTGTAAGGACTCACTAATAGCTTGAAAAGTTCAACTTCTGACACCATGTAACATAAACGTGCTAACTCTGTAAGCCGCCATGCTGGAACACACGTGTATTATTCAAGTCGCTTACAACATTGTAAAATAAGAGGTGGTCGCTTAAGACAAATAAAATGTTACACCCACCACCAATTAATTCAAACATTACAGAAAGAAGGTTCCGTTCAGATTTATACTGTTATGTTGTTGACATGATCTGTAAGTTTGATGTTCATTACATAGGATTGGACGTTGCTTAAACAGGTAAAAAAAAAACACAAGACTGCGCTAAATAGGGTATCGACTNGACGTCGGGCCGACGGAGTGAAGCAGTCGTCGGCCCGACGTCGGGTCACCAGTAGTGGCCCGTCACACAGGTGATGAGCCACAGTTATACCGACGTCGGGCCAACGGCGTAAAGCAGTCGTTGGCCCGACGTCGGGTCACTAGTAGTGGCCCGACGTCGGCCCGACAAGGACTGCCGACCACGACCGTGCCGACCAATGCCGACGTCGGCCCGACCGCTCATTGCTATCTGGGTCGGCTGGGTTACGGGAAGTAAGTCGAGTTGGCCTCGTTTGAGGTGATGAGTGACAGCCTTAATTGCCACCTCTCCCTCGACTGATGCTGCTGAGTGATAGCGTTAATTGTCATCTCCCAAGTCCCAGCCGCTTATCTGATTATCTGCCCGACTGCACACAATCATTGTTCATCTATATGGGGCACGCTTTCATTGTATTCGTCCTTTAGGTAGTATTTTAGATAGTATTTTCTTTCTTAACGATGTCTTGGTTCTCAAGGCTCAGTTACAATATAAAATGTTACTCCTAAAATTGTTTCAATAGACGTTTTTGCTGCGTATATAGCACATAGTTACTTATTTTTTTGCTGCTAATTGTGTTGTAAATTTCAAATTTCCCATGTGTTGTTGATCCTGAATGTTAAAAAGGTCCCAACTACGTTTTGGACGCACGGTTTTCAGGTTACTAGCGTCCGGCTAGGACGTAGCGAGATCGCACGTAGCAGCTGTTGATCATGTCAAAAAGTTTCTACGCGCTGTTTGCGTCCTCCAAAAGTCGCACGATGGACATACTCCTCCCGCACGAACTCCCACGTTTTCCCCATTTTTTTTGGCCGTAGAGCACACGTAGCAGCCCTTACGTTCGGTTGGGACCTAGGCTTAAGACAGCGTATTTTACGTTTTTCCTTGAGTCATCAATTTCATCTCAAATTATTTCATTGAAATGCTCACACAATTATAAATTTTGAACATATAATTGATTGCAGTTTAACCTGCCTTTGCCCTAACCTTTTAACATCATTTTCGATCACGAAGAACAAGGTGTTTCTTTTTTTTTCACTTTTAATTATGAAGCGGCTTGGAGTATTCAACTGGAGATTAAGACGACGACGATAATATTCATTGACTCGTACATCAAATTAAATGCTTGTAGAAAGGGTTTTTAAAAGGATTTTCTAAGAACATGGAGTCGACAAAAAGTATGATCGGAGCTTAAGCAAGCATTTAAGGAAGATAATCAACGATCATGGTAATTGCGTGTAATCCACGTGCCCGAGTCCCTTTAGATCTTATCGGACGCTCCAAAGAATTACAGAGATGGAGAAATGAGAGGATGATCTTATCGAAAATCTCAGTCTACCTGTACTTTGGAGTTATTAATCTAACTTACGTGGCAAATAAACTCTGATTAAACGTGTCACCAAAATCTTTTGTTCGACTTAAAATGTCAAAGTCAAAGAAGTGCCACGTCTTACTTGTAATTTTGTCATCTTATGTGACGTTTTGGCTTTACGGCTTATTTTGATTGTGGTGAAAATTTTTATCATTTTTTACCGCAATTCATTTGTCAGAAGTAACCTTCATCGATAACTACATCTACTTGCTGACCTAGCAAATCTGTTTTTATTGCACTTTTCTATTAGTCTCTGCCAGCATGGTTATCTAATGTTTTCAAGGAATCTGACCGGCTACCATTACCAATAAATATGTTACAAAAATTGTTTTTTGAAATTTGCTTGGTTTGGTGCATGTAAGCTTGCTCTGCCAAATTATACATTACCAATACGGGCTGTCACCAGTACCTTCTGTTTTTTTCCGATTTTATATCAGAATATTCTATCTATCGCAATGAATGAAATGTCTGGCATATATTCATATAGCAAATATTCTTTTATGACATTATTCATACAACTTATTCAATCCAGATTTAGTTCACATGTATCTTGATGGAATGCTTTAAGCAAGCAGTTTTCTAAGAACTGTATTTTAAATAAATGGTTTTATATTCCCATCCTTCTGCTGAAACGAGCAGTTTGCTTATTGTTTCATGAATAAAATAATGAATAAAAACCCCTTCTCCATACAATGTTCTTCGTTTGATAATTATCCTTGTTGAACAGTGAACGAAAATAAAGGCAGTCTCAAGAAATATGTTGATGGAGATCTAGAGATAGGAAGAAGGTGATCTTATCGCAACTCTCAATTTACCTGTACGTTGCAGTAATTAAACTGTTAGCTTACGTGGCAGCTCTGATTAAAAGGGTCACCTGAAATTCTTTTGTCCGACTTAAACTTTCAAGATGTGCCAAGTTTGATTTCAATCACGTTCCCTGCGGCAACTGCCGATATGAGACCATCACCTGACAACAGTGAAATTATCATCCCTAGAGGAAATCTAAAGCACGGAGATTTCTGCTCGCCAGTTGTCCAAAGTTGGTAAGTTGATGGTACAGTTAAAAAATATACGAAAACCTACACCCTAGAATAGATCACAGAATTAAGGAATGTGCTTTTGTGCGACTACATGTAGCCCTACTTCTACAATTATTATTATCATCATTGAATAATAAGACTCTGCCCACCACCAATTAACTCAAACATTACAGAAAGAAAGATTTACACTGTTATGTTGTTGATGTGATCTGTAAGTTTGATGTTCATTACATAGGATTGGACGTTGCTTAAACGGGTAAAAAAAAAACACAACACTCTTAAAATTAGACTGGGCTAAATAGGGTATAGACTAGTAAGCAAACTAAAATCAAGGAGGGTGGGATGTGCTACAGAAACGGCATAATTACGGATTACTATTAGCACCTCTTTACTATCTAGTATTGTACACCATACTGATTCTTGTCAAAGCAGACACAGGCTCTATATATTGTAATACAATAGATTTAGCGTATACCCCCCTTCACCCCCACCGATAATGACTGGCCTGTAATTGTGCGTTTAACAAAGGTAGTGTTACAGTGATATTCATGCCTTAATTACTATTTTCTCAAACAATTTTTATTTTTGACAGAGGTCGGATGGGGTGAAAAGTGAAAAATAGTGAAAAAAAGTGAAAAATACTTTTAGGTAACTCACTTTCAACACTACATTTGACAATGGTAAAAACTAAAACACAATAAAGCAATTTCTGGACAAAAAACAGCAATTTATTTTCAATGTTTTATTTTTCTAAATAAATGTCAATCATTCTTGTAAATTACAAAATAATAATAAAAAAACATGCTTTGTGCTCTTTACGCTGCTGGTTCCCTGTTTAAACACTCCACACGTGACGCAAGTGTTGCAACTGATATGTTCATTTCCGACAGAAAGTAGGCTGTAACACATGTAGTGTAAAATATCAACGAAGTACTGATTGGCTTAAAACCGGAAGCTCGAGGAAATGAACCAAGCGTTTACCTTGGCACAAATGGCCTTCGTTTACAACTTGTAGGCAGTCATGTGACGTGAGAGTACCGTGAAAAAGAATTTTTGCGTTTATGTTATTCCAATTGAACAGTATGATCAGTCGGACATCGGTGAAAAAAAAACAAAATTATTTTTGGTTTCAAATTTATTTATTTTATTCTTTTTTGGCCATTTTAAAGTCGGCGGAGCTTGAGAAACAAGTTGTTTGAAAAAAATGCCTTACACCTTTTAAAAGAAGAATCGCGTGCATAACTGCTGGCTAAGGTAAGGATTGACTGGGCATCCTAGTAGTCTCTGTTGGGATTGATTTTTTACAAGAAATCAATAAATCAATGTAAATTACTCTTAAACGTCCCATTCTAACCAGGGCAAAGTCATGTTTGGGTCGCGTCGCAGCGTAACAGAGGACGATTTAATAGCCCACAATTAAGCGGGATCATATATCACGCCTCTTTTCACACATGGTTGTGTTGCCACAAGGCGAGAAACACCCCGCCGTCACCCTATTTACATAAGCCCACCCCTTCTTACTCATCGCTGCATGTGTATAAGATGTACATAAGATGTCCGTAAAATATACGTAAGTCGGCATTGTCCTTAGCTTACGAATTTTCACACAATTCTTTTGTCCTCTTAAGGGGCGTACGTAAGACAACTTAATCGTTTTTGAAGTAAGCATATTCGTAATGTCATCTTCTCTGCACAAAACTGTATTTCAAGCAAATCCAATGTGTCGGAAAAGATTCTCCTTACACCCCCTTTACACTGGACAGCGTCCTTTCTGCGACCATGAAATTTGTCATCGCTGTGATCTTAATAAGGAGGTACGAGCATTGATTATGTATCAGAATGAATGCTCAATGATCGGCCAGTTGTTTTTAACTCTAAAATGGGGCCGTACTGCTGGGCTGTTACTGCAGTGTATATATAGGGGGCTTAAAGCGCTGATCACAATCAAGAGCGACTATCAAATCAGCTTAAGCGGAACAATAGGCCATGCTTTGCCGATCGCTGTTTATGACAGAGGGGGTATGGTGCATCCCTTTTCTATTGTTTCTCTAGTCGTGCTGATGCTGCTAAGGTCCGCCCACCGAGTTTACCCATCCCAACGGCCTTTGACAACGAAGGCGGGGCATAGACCAGGCCACCGGTGCCGATGTGTACAGCATCAAAATCCTCAGAAAAAACATATTTCTTGTTCAAAATGTAAAAATCTTATTCTGTTAAACGTTAGATACACATTTAACCAATAATTACACATAAAAAACCCAAAATGACGATTTTTAGCCATATCTGGGTACATTGCCACCTTAACCATACTAAACGTGCCAAATTTTCTAAAGTCGTCAATAAAAAGCAAAACTGTTTGTCCTTTTGGAATAATCCTTCTAACAAATAGGAACACCTATACTGCCAGTAACAATTAAGGCTCATTTAACTTTGGTGTTTTTAACAGGTCTGGCTTGATTTCTGAGCTGTATGCATGTACTCACTCACGCTCTTGTAAGTTTCCTGTGACAGTAACAGTCAAGGCAACAAGAAAGTAGGCGTCAATTTGACTGTTCCCACTGGCCGACTAACTCACCACATTGACAGGAAAAAAAAAAAGAGTTCAACTTAAGTCTAATTCTTTACATCATTGGATATTCATTCACATAATTGGCAAGGAATATGGAGTTTAAAGACCCAAAGAAACTGTTGTCACAGTGGCATTTTGAGTTCATAACACTCAAAATATTTTGCACTTGCAAAAATGAAATAGCATGTTCATTTCTAGACATATTATTGACCAGACCTTATGGACTACTTGGGGGGGGGGTGGGGGTGGGGGAAGGGGAGTTATAACATATACATGGCAGGGGCGGATCCAGAGATATTTTCTGACAGTTTTCCAAATTATCTTTGTTGATCCAACCTCCATTTTTGACCGTCTTCCGACAGAAAAAATAGATACCCGTCAATGTAAACTTGAAGATCTGACCGTCTTCCAGAAGAGCCAGAAGACGGCCTAAATCCGCCTCTGCATGGTCACAAATTTTGTTGCTCACTAACTGGTCGATAGCAGTCATGTGCATGTAAAATATCAGATAATAGAGCACGGTCAGTGAATAAAGGTTTAGAAATATTTATGAAAAAAAGTTCCACTCTAGACTTCTCACTACCAGGTGTGACATGTTAGCCACAAGGCCATCATGTCTGGTATGGCCATTAAAAAAAAAACAAACTATTTGAGTGTTGAATGAAAAGGTGCTAAATTATACATGTAGCTGAAACAAACGGAAGTTCAGTCACAGAAATAAAAACAAACCAAATATCTACATCATTTCCAAACCCACAGGAAAAACAGATTTAAGAATTAGAAAAATACCCGTTTTTCTTTTCTCTGGCATGATAAGCCTGACAAAATTAAAAGCATTTAATTTGTTAAAAGACTATAAAGTTGGGTGCATGAAAATGGTAAGTGTGAGGCACTTCCTAAAGTCGTTGAAATTCCATGGTTGAGAAGACTTATGTTAATTGAAAATAAAGAATGGAAAAATACTACTATTTTAGCTAAATATGGAGACAATGAGAAACTAATCACATGTGATACAGAATATTCATAGATTTCTAGATTCAAACCTGTATAAAACCCATGTTAAAACTTACGAAATGTAATCACTTTTTGAGAAAATTGTCCTTTTGTTCATAAATTCAAATTCACAGACTAATTATCATACCAGGCTGTTTCTGTTTTCAGCTCTTCTCCCATTTTACTAGATTGGCAGTCCTCCAATAATATTTGCTCCACGTTAGACTGCCTTCACCTATCAGAGGTCTCGATCATCAACAGGTTTGCCCTGGTCTTCCTCTATATTTCATTGAAACCTCTGGGAATGTCCCATTACAAATTTAACTATAATAATGTTAATCGATCTCTTCAAATGCTTTCCAGTATGTGTCTTATCTTGATCACATATAAGGTAATTACTCTATCTTTTCAACTGGCAAAAAATGATCAAACTTTCAGACACAATTTTATAATCACAAAAATTATATTTCTATTAGCATTTGTGGTGATTTTACTGCATAGAATAAAACTACAAAGCAGCCTGATTGTTTTTTTTTTTGCTGCTACCACTTCAAGAAATTCAAGAATTAATTAAAAATACAGCATCTGTAAAATTCACAATTTCCCCCCACTGAAAAGATTGAACAATTACCATATCTACCTTTCCTGAATATGAGCACCTGGTGTTGCTATAGCAGCTGTCTACCTGCATGGAAAACAGCTTTATCATAAATTAATACAGCATTCAATACACTTGAATCTGTGACACAGACAGATGTTGGCATTATGTATCTTTGTGATTCTGATAAAAGATAAAGGCAGATGAAATGTGAGTGACAATCATACATTTAGAAAATTCACCAAATGCTCTGACTTATGGACTGATATGATATCCACAAATTTATCAGGGTATAGCAATAATCACGCTACAGAAATCATATGCAGCACACCCTACAGTATACCAATGAAACACTGCATGATCACTATTGCTAGTAATGTTTATACTGAATTCAAATTCAAACAATCAAAATCATGCTCAATTACTTCCATGTTCAATACTAACTGAAAAATCTGCTGAACATAATTAATTTTCACCAAATCATTGACAAACTGACTGCAAATATTTTTTATAAGTTTTGTCAACATAACATATGCATAATGATAAAATATGAATAACTCTGATACTGGAACTTACGTTTAGCAACTGACTGACGCTGTGGTCTTAACCTGAAACCTTTCACTAGGTAAATGACCTCGATGGACTGGTCACCTGATCTATTGTCATATAGCTAGGAATAGTCTCCAGTGTTCCTTCCCATATGTACGAGAGGTTTAACCTGAAACAATTAAGGAAGGAGGCATGCCGCATCACCTGAACGTCAAGCTTGAATTTTTTCCACCAGTTAATTTATCTAATCATCACTAGTCTATGGTGAATGTAATAAAAATAGTATATCTCTCAAACTAAAGCTGAAAATCTGCAAATTCAAAAGAATACTCAGATATGACCATAGGCACATAAATATTAACATATACTGCGTCTCACCTGTAAAAGCTCCATTCTCCACATCTAGATACACGTAATCCAAACAGCTTTTAGCACAGTCAGTATTACCAGCTGTCATGTCATATTTCTAAAAATGATCAATATAATAATAATAATACGTCATTGTCTCCATTATACNGTAACTCACTTTCAACACTACATTAGACAATGGTAAAAACTAAAACACAGTAAAGCAATTTCTGGACAAAAAAACAGCAATTTATTATGTTTTATTTTTCTAAATAAATGTCAATCATTCTTGTTAATTACAAAATAATAATAAAAAAAACATGCTTTGTGCTCTTTACGCTGCTGGTTCCCTGTTTAAACACTCCACACGTGACGCAAGTGTTGCAACTGATATGTTCATTGCCGACAGAAAGTAGTCAATAAAATTGCCTAAAACATCTGTAACACTGGCCAGGCAGACCATTTTGCATAATAAATTTGGTCCCTCCTTCACTATAAACTGAGCCACACAACAGTGGTCAAATTCCTGCTTAAATCAAGACGGCTACTCCAGCTCACTTTCCCGCCATTTTGCATTAATTTGACACATGTAGTCGAACGTGTAGTGTAAAATATCAACGAAGTACTGATTGGCTTAAAAACCGGAAACTCGAGGAAATGAACCAAGCCTTTACCTTGGCACAAATGGCCTTCGTTTACAACTTGTAGGCAGTCATGTGACGTGAGAGTACCGTGAAAAAGAATTTTTGCATTTATGTTATTCCAATTGAACAGTATGATCAGTCGGACGTGGGTGAAAAAAAAACAAAATTATTTTTGGTTTCAATTTTATTTATTTTATTTTTTTTTTTGGCCATTTTAAAGTCGGCGGAGCTTGAGAAACAAGTTGTTTGAAAAAAATGCCTTACACCTTTTAAAAGAAGAATCGCGTGCATAACTGCTGGCGAAGGTAAGGATTGACTGGGCATCCTAGTAGTCTCTGTTGGGATTGATTTTTTACAAGAAATCAATAAATCAATGTAAATTACTCTTAAACGTCCCATTCTAACCAGGGCAAAGTCATGTTTGGGTCGCGTCGCAGCGTAACAGAGGACGATTTAATAGCCCACAATTAAGCGGGATCATATATCACGCCTCTTTTCACACATGGTTGTGTTGCCGCAAGGCGAGAAACACCCCGCCGTCACCTTATTTACATAAGCCCACCCCTTCTTACTCATCGCTGCATGTGTGTAAGATGTACGTAAGATGTCCGTAAAATATACGTAAGTCGGCATTGTCCTTAGCTTACGAATTTTCACACAATTCTTTTGTCCTCTTAAGGGGCTTACGTAAGACAACTTAATCGGTTTTGCTTTATCCGTATCCGCAATGTCACCTTCTCTGCACAAAACTGTACTCTAGCAGGAATTCTCCTTCTTCAAATTTCTTTGTTGCAATAACAGTTTTCATCTTCACCTGAATACATTTGAGTTTATTTCTCCATTTTTATTTAAAATATGACTGATTTTCCTTCCCAATACTGTACAAACACAAAATAAAAATATTTAATTAATGTAATCCACTTTTTTAACAAACAAACAAAACTGAAGAACCAATTTATGGCTTACAGTAAAAATTACTTATTTCTTTATTGATAAATTTTACTTCAATTCCATCTGGATCTTGGCCAGCTTTTATCCATTTTTGTGCCTCACAGATGGGGTTTTCACTAGCCTTTAATTTATATTAGAACGTCAAATTATGCTTGTCTTAATAGTGTTAAGCAAGAATGAAAAAAAAGAGTCATTACAGGCTTATATATATATATATATATATATATATATATATATATATATGCTTCATTTCTATCTATCATATATAAGCAAAATGTTCAAGGAGAAACAGACTGAGACAGCATGCTTTATCCTATACATCCCTGCATACTTCATGCAGTTCACATAAAATGAGGACCAGCATTATCACTGGGCTGAAAATTTGCCGCGATCTCATTGGTCAATTAATTTTCAGGGTTAGTAAAAAAAGTATAAAAAATAAGTTAGCAAATTTACAAACTAATTTTTTTTTTTTTTGGAATAGCTGAGACATTGATAAAAGTTACCACATAACTTAATTTTGAAAATCATCGGAAATTAGAGAGTTGCGGGTGGAGGTGGGGTATACTGCAAAAGTACCAAAATTTCTGAGTCAGTTGAAACAGGATATATAAAAGATTATTTATGCATAGGCTATTGGCTTAAAAGAGAAATATTAAAGAAGGAATAAATTAAAGTTATAACTATTATCCTGAAACAAACTGTGTTAGAGACTAGATCAGTGCTGGATGAAGATCAGAAATCTAATACACATTATAAATTAGCAGGTGGGAGTATACTAGTATTTTGAGAACCTAATACAGAGGATGCTGAAGTAGAAGTTCCAATGGACAGTAATATATGCTTATTGGCTTTAAATACATCATATTTTGCTTCATTCTGTACACTGTATCCAGTAGGTCTTTTTACTGTTTTTACTTTTTCTGTTTAACTTAGCCACAAAATAAGCTAAAGATCTGTAAATTTGCATAAATTGCATTTGCTTATATAACCATCATGACCAAATTAAAAAAAAAAAAAAAAAACGCGTGAAATGGCAATAAAACTTAGTTACATGTGCATCAAGGAATATTATAATTTAATATCTTATACTATGATTTTTTCACAGAAGTCGATCATTAACACGCAGTAAATCTCCTCACAACATTCTCTAATTATAAAGATATGATGAAAATGTGAACTTACCAACTTTTTTCCTCTCAGAAGTGACATCTTGTGCGGCAGTCACGTACGGGTAGCCATGCCATAAAATGCATTGTGCGCCAGCGACCTATATCATAAAGGTCAAGGTCATTGCTGACTTTCTCTCTCAGAAGGAGAAAAAGGTGGCATTTCAAATATCGATCTTGTAAAAAATCCGCGTTGTAAGAAACTGATTGTGCGAAGGGATAGCTATGTGGCTAAATAACACAGATGCCAAGAGATAATTTCGATATATAGCGTATCTTGAAAATTATTGTCGATTTTCCAACGGTCTGCCGTAGCTTGTCTCATAAGTTTTTGGTATACATCGTAAATATACACAGTTGTAAAAATTCATTTGATTTATTTTAAAATGGGCTTTGCAAACAATATATAATCGATGTAAACAATAACATCGGTGTACCCTTAAGTAACTGACAGCAGATTACTTTTTCAATCTGCTTTTATCTACATTTTTGTAAGGGGGGGGGAAATGTTAGGCATATATATATATATATATATATATATATATGTTAGTTACAACATACACATAACACAGAGATCAAAATATATTATTATATTATAATAAACATATACAGCACCAATACAGACACAGGCAGTGATCCGAATATACATACAGACACATTCAATGTCACAACAGACAATGAACAGGCATCAGATTTTATACATGAAATTTTGTTTATATCAAGATTTTTGCTGAGCGCACCTCCACCCCCCAACAGTTTACATTAACCCTTGTCACCTTGAATATATATAAAACTGAATGGGATCTTATTCACCTTTTTCCAAAATGATAATTTCTCTGGTAAAACATTATCGGCAATGTTCACAATGGGATTGAAGAGATTATCACCAGTGTAGCAATTATCATTGTTTCATTGACCTGCGCTATGTTAGGTTGAGATAAGTTTAGCTGATCAGAATACATACAGACTCATTCAATGTCACAACACACAATGCTCAGGCATCAGAATGTATACATAAAATTTGGTCTATATCAAGATTTTTGCTAAGCGCACATCTCCCTCCCACCCCCACCCAAATCTCAACAGTTCACATTAACCCTTGTCACCTTGAACATATCAAAAACTGATTTGGATCTGTATGACCCATTTACAAATGATAATTACCCAGTTACAACATAAAGTGGCGATGGTCACAATGGGATTGAATAGAATCACCAGTGTAGCAATATCGTTGTTGCACTGACCTTTGCTGATACTGTGTGGTTGTAGAACTAGATGGTGAACAGATGAATTCAACTGTCATAAGTGTGATGATAATCCAAGACACACATCTTCATTTCTACTGAAAACAGATAATAAATCATCAATAAAAATAATATATATAGGCATATAGGATAGTTACAACACAAACATAGCCCAGTGATCAAAATATATTATTATATTATAATAAACATAAACAGCAACAAAAAAGGCATAGACAGTGATCAGAATACATGCAGACACATTCAATGTCACAACAGACAATGAACAGGCATCAGAATTTATACATGAAATTTTGTTTATATCAAGATTTTTGCTTAGCACACCCCCCAACCCCAAACAGCCCAAACTGATAACTAAGAATTAAACCTGAGGAAAAAACACTTTTGTACAACAAGGCAGCAAAGCTGTCAAATGTACAGACAAAAAGCAGAAAATAACAATGCATAAAATATGCTGCGGATGCAAAAGTACATTATGCTTAACTGCAAATTCAACATCAAATTTTAATCAAGTTCAACAGCTATTACCGATGTAAGTAAAATGTGTAACAACCATAAGGCTTCAGACCCATGAGAGTTCAATTGCACACTTTGAAAATGAGAATGAGAAAAATGAAAATTTATGAAATTGCATTAAGGCAATAATAAATGATAAATCAATTCAGCTGGCTTTCTAATTTGAGCTGCATCTCAAGACTAAAATTATTCTTGTAAGTTTAAAATAATAAGTAACAGTTTTCTTTTCATAACGATTGCAGTAGCAGTGCACAGAGAACATTAGTGTCAATTTTGATGTAACATTACATAATAAATTACAGAATAATTATGAGCAATTTTAATTATTGACTTTAAATAACTTGGACATGTAGAAAATTTGATTACCGTTCAGCTTTATGCCCATGGGAGTTCTGAGTTCCACATTGAATATGCCAATAAGATAAAAAAGAATGTTTCACTAAAATATATAAGTTGCAGTAAAAGAAGTAAATTAGACTGTTTTCCAACCCAGGCTGCATTTTAAGTCCTGTGTTTCTTTTTTGTAAGTTTGACAATCATAAGTAACATTGTTTTTTATAAGGGACATGATGGCAGCAGTGCCCAAAATTGGGTTTTCTTCAATTTAGATGCAATATTACATAATGCTTAACAGCATAATGACTATCAATTTATAATAATAAAATATTAGTGGCATGGATATTCAGCAATTTGACTGGCAAAGGTCTTCAAGCCCATGGAGGTTCAAAGGCACATCTTGAAAGTGGCAGCATGTAAAAAATTGTATGTTCATAAAAAAACTGTTTAACTTACAGGAAAATTAACCAAACAGACTGCATTGCCAAATGAAGTTGTATCTTTGGCCCATATTTCTTTCTTGAAAGTTTGAGAACAGTAAGTGGCATGGTTTTTCTCAAATGGTCACTATGATGACAGTGCTTAAAATAGGGCATATCTAATTTAGATGCAATATCATGAAATGCTAAACAGCATAATGACTACCAATATTTAATAATAAAGTATATGTAGCATGGATATTCAGAAAATGTGAGTGGCAAAGGTGGTCAGGCCCATAGAACTTCAAAGTCACACCTTGAAAATGCCAAAAATGTAAATAAGAGATAACTCTACTGAAATGGGTTTATTTCCATTTTTAACACTTTTTATATATAAAACAGAATTATCAATTTACTCTCATTTGTATATGATCAAGTAAAAGATCTTTTAAAATGTAAATTAAGATCGAGTATAAAAGCAGCGACCAAACCTCAGAGAGGGGGAGATATATAGATAGGAGAGATATGGATAGAGAGACATAGATATAGATACAGACAGAAAGAGAGAGAGAGAGAGAGAGAGAGTGAGAAAGAGCAGAGACCTGAAACAAGAGGTTGAGACATAGGAGATATATATATATATATAGATAGAGACCTAGATATAGATACCGAGAGAGAGAGAGAGAGAGAGAGAGGTGGAGAGAGAGAGGCGAGTTTTACAGTCAGTCAAATAAACCATGTAGCAGAAAACTACACCTGCCTGTCTCAGTTGCCTTATTGGTGAAAAAGAAAATCTAAGAACCTGAATAACCAACTGATGGGTTATTACAATATGTTGTCATTCTAAAGATATTCTGAGTATACATAATGTGTACATGCCCCCTTTATAAAATTTTTAAAAGTTTAAACATTTTAGCAAAAAATGAAAGAGCTTATTTTGGACCTCACTGCACTTTCTTTCAGGACTACATTCAAAACATAAACTACCCATCCTGAATCTGCTTACTAGTATGTTAAATATGAAAATTGAAACTGTAATAATATCTGGGAAAATTTAGCTTCATGAGAGGACTGCACAATATTTTGATACAAGCCTTTTAAAATATAACTTTCAACTAACCGGTACTAAAATTGTCTTGTTGTGGTATTGGTGGGACTTAATTCATGACATGATTCAATCTTAAAGGACTAGGAGAGAATGAGGCTGAAGGCATTTTCATATTTTTTTCTTCATACCTGAAACATCTGACATAGTCTGAATTTATTAACTTTTATCTCATACTGGGACTATAATGAAGAAGATTGAAATGTTTTGTCATTTTCAAAGGACAATGGCAATGTGATACACACATTAAAATTTAAATCTTGCACAACTATATGAACTCGACCAGTTCAGTGATTGGGAAGGTTCAAACCACCCATGGGACAATGGCCCCTCCTGGGTCACCCTTAATGGGCCATTTTGCATATCAATGGGCCATTGTTTGACATTTATGGGCCATTTTTAAACATGACAAATATATCTGAAATATCTGTATCAATATTTTTGGGAATGATATGATAAGGTTTTGCAGTTAAACTTTGTTGATATATTTATTTAGTTAAGACTTTTATTTGTCTTTTTCAATAAAACCATTACAATGCCTTCTTTACTGAACTTATTTGAAGGTATGAGAGGAAAATTACCCTAATCAGTTGACGAATAGTTTATCGACGAGTAGACCAGGGTACGAAATAAGGACCGACCGGCAGCCCGGGACGGCTCAATTATCACCCGGGCGGTCTCTTTCCAAAAGTTGTCAGTCCGGATGTCTGGCCATTTTCTGGCCTCTAAAATAATTTTAAATCAATATGCACGTTCATATTAAGCAGATTTGGTTGAAATAAAACGAAAACAATGAGGCTTACCCTTCAAGAAATCGACACTCGAAACAAATGAACGAAAACCGAAAGTAGGTCATACATGCTTGTTTCACCTTTTTCCCGTCATGCCTTGCGCAAAGACCCTTCACCGTGTTACGAAACGTCTGATACAAAGTATCAAACGCGGCATTTATATGCTTGTTTACGAGACAAGTGACGAACGATGTGTGGTCATTCAAGTTCACACAATCTCGTCTAATTACGCAGTTTAAGGTTTGCTTCTTCTATAATCTGTACATAATCATAATTGTACGACGTCTTTCTCATAAAAAAAATTTAATTGAATGACATCACGACGCACGTGGATTGCGCCTAAGTCGCAGTTAAGATTACCCCTGTCGCAGTCTACCCTCTGTAGGCCTAAGTATTTCGGTGCTAATAATGAATGTGATGCCCCAGCACGTAAGAAAAGAACACAGGAAGGTATCAGACAATCAAATAAAGTGTATGATGA
This sequence comes from Lingula anatina, assembly GCF_001039355.2. The sequence continues at coordinate 54,685 of NW_019775510.1, forward strand.
CACCAAAGCAGGGCTCCACAGGTAAAAATTCAGTTCGGACAAGTGAATTTGCAGGGTGGGCTGTCCGACGGACAGGTTATGTTTTATTAGAACTTAAGAACAAAAATCTTGAAAAATAATTTTTTGCTGCATACTGACGTCTTCTTGTCTCTTCCTGGATTGCATTGAAAAGGGTGACCTACATTTGGTACAAAACACGTGGTTCCAAAACGAAGTCTTAGCAAACTTAATGCCAAATTATAAAAGTGAACACCTTCCAGAACTTCACAAGACAAAATTTATTCACATAACAGGCTGACTACTGAATATTTATTTGTTTAAAAACCTACGTGCTCTAGTAACAAAGATCGTTCCTAAAATAGAAACTACACAAGAGCCAGATTGGACTGGATGTATCTAGTTTGTTGTCAAGGCAACATTCTGCCTGTCAATCAAATGTGTTGCACGCTATCTCCTCACAACTATTTGAAGTTGGAAAGTCAAACTTTGGGACTGAAGATCTTGTTGAAATGTTGTTTATTTGCATAACCTGAAATTTTGTCAGATGTTTAATTTAATGACTCTAGCACCACCTGTGTTATTTACAGTTCAAAATTTAGTACTGGAATTTGATAAATTAGCAATGGTACCAGTGTGGTATTGATGCAAGGAAGAAAATTAGTAATAAAAATATGAGAATTTATATAAAAAAGAAGGGGGAATTTTTAAAGACTGATTTTATTTAATTCATACTGTACATTTAAAAAATCAAACACATATAGTTACCCCTAAAGAAACCAAATTGTTATTATAAATAACAATTTAAAAACTTTAAAAGTAGTGATATTTATATAAGTAAACTATTATACAATGAATATTCTTCAGTCTTAAATAAAATTTATTCAGATATAAATTTTGAATATTTTAATTAAAAAATATAACACTGCCCCCCCCCCCCCCCCAACCACCACCACCACCACCACCTCCAGCTCAATATTTTTTAAAGACTTGGTTAAACTTCATGTGAATCTGTTATCAAATTTCAGATTTACTATTAGTGGACCCTGTACCCCAAACTCTGGGAAAAGCCCTGATCGAAACCATGTTAAATCAGACTTATATGCAAGATTAAATATTCAGGAGTTCACAAGTATGAAAAAATGACTTTTTATTTGAAAATAAATCCACTGCATTTTCCAGGCTCATTTGACTGAATATATTGGTAAAAAATACATTACATGTATGACTACACATATTAATGTTTATAAAGTTCACCGAGAGGTATGAATGGAAAAAAAATTGGTTTTGATGGACAGATTGGATTCAAAATCAGACACGTCAAATTTATGACCACCTGTCCAAAGTTAGTGTCTAGCCCTGCAAAAGGAAAATGTCAGTTCTGCCATCATGGAAAACGGAATTTTCATGGTTAATTTGTGATGAGACTGATAGTGAAAAGGTCAAACTTTTTTGCAAGGCCTATCGAAGTGTATTTGCACCATTGGTTTCTAGTCAACAACCAGAAAGATTTCATAAGTATGCCCATGGAACATTTGTAACAAGCGGGTCATGCAACAGTGAAGAATCTACTTGAATAAATTCACTTTGAGACTAAGAGTCCCTGTTTCAATATCGTTCTTGCCTGCAATTTGTTTAATCAGGTAACTTTCAAAAAAATTCAGGACTGGCTACTTTTGGTCAGGGCTGGCTACTTTTCAAGTTGCCAGCCCTGCTGTCCGGCTTCAAATTTATACGAATTTCATACCCTGAGTAGACTCTTTATTAAAACGCGAGGTATAACAAAATCATGTGCATTTATGGTGCACAAACAAGGCTTTTTATGTGCCCAGTTACGATTCTATGCACGTATGGCACAATGGTGCGTTCCTTCCCAATCACTGCCAGTTCATCAGTTCTGTAAGTTTCAAGCCAAAAGGTAAAACCTTTTTCCACTTCTTATGTTCGACGGCATCAACAGACGCAGGTAACGGTGACACATCTGTGTCTGTACATAAAAATTGCTTTTAATTTATGAAAAATCTGTAAAATATGACTTCTTGTGACATTTGACCCCTTATCAATGGCACTTGACTAATTGTCACACATTCAAGATTTATAAAATTGATTGTTCCATTCTTTGCAAATTGCTTCTATAAAGATATATAATGCATTGTGATATTATTAATCAAATTGATGTGGCAAGCATTTTCTCTCCCCTATCCCCCCCCCTTTCAAAGAACCCACATTTTGAATGTTAGGCTCACATTTTATTACATGACTTTTTCAAATAAGACAGTTGAGGCTCCAAATTTTGTTCATAAGCATTAGACTATACCATGTTTAAAATCAGTCACCAAATTTTAATTTCTTTCTCAAACAACATTTATTAAAAAGATAATGGTTTAAATTTATAAAAAAAAATTTACAAAATATGACCTCTTGTGACATCTGACCCATCATCAATTACCTTGACTTATTATCATGCATTCATAACTTATGAAATTAAATTGTCCCATCCCTTACCTCCATAAGGATATATTATGTATTGATGTATCTTTAATCATATTGATATGGCAAGTATTTTCTCTCCCCTACCCCCACTTTCAAAGATGGCATATTTGCATTGTAAGGTTCACACTCTTTTACATAATTTTCTAAATTAAGACTGCTGATGCTCCAAATTTTAGTAATTAGCTTTAGACTATACTATGCCATTCACCAAATACCATGATATTCTTATTACTCCAGCAATGATTTTAAAAAATGGTTTTAAGTTTTGAAAAATCCCCCGGGGCCCTCTAAAGCGTCCCCAAAAATGTTGGCATTTTAGAGGACGAACAGTGCCATTTGGTACCATTTGGTAAGTATGATTCAGCTATTCAAAATTCTAATTTCAAGAGCGGACCGTTGCTGTGATTTTTTTTCAGAAAGTGAAGGGGGGGTCAGGACCCCCCTGACCCCCATCTAAATTCACCACTGCATTTGACCCATTAACAATGACCCTTGACCATGCATTCATGATTTAGGAAATTAATTCTCCCATCCCTTGCCTCCATAAGGATATACAATGTATGTAGGAGACATAAGCCTTTCTAAATATCACTGATTCGTCCCTTTTTTGGTAAGTGTCTATATAGCTGGCTCATGGACCAATATATGCCAATTAGTGTATTGAGGAACACCCAAAGCAAAAGACTTGAAACAAATAGCCTCCACCAAACCAACCAATGAGTATAATACCTATTCATCATGCGCAAGCTAGCATATATAGGTAGGGGAACGTCAAGGAAATGTTATGTTTAGTTAAAGTTTAATTAACTGTAAATTCCAACTTAATTACTTATACCCGTAGAGTGACATATTACTATTTCACAATTGGTCATCATAATAGCAATTAACATACCTTACACATAAGACATATGAAGAACTATACTCACATTAGGGGCAAGCTATAGTGCTATGATCTAAGTATCAAAGTTTGAGTTGGTTGACAAAATATTGAAGTGTGAATGGTTTGAAAACACATGCCTTAGTTACAATGTCAGGGGCCATTAAGGGGAGAAACCACCAAAATATTTACCATTGACGACCATACTAAGAAATGCCTGCAAAACTGCATAAAGAAAATTACTCTGTGAAACATTTCCCATCTCCATGGACAGCAGACACACTGACATAACTCCAAATGGCAAAAAAATATACTGTCATCAACTCCGCTGTCTTACCGGCATCACTTGAACATGTGCACCCCTCTGTTTGTAAACAAACCACTGAACCACTCACAGTCAGTAGACCCTTCCGCCAGAGGTCTCACGACTGCACCGCACCTGTGCCTGGTCCTGAAAAAAAAAACTGGCAGTAGTTTACACCCTACTCTGCTAGTTGATACCAAAATTAACCCTAGCAACACACAAGAAATGCCAGGAAAAAAATGGAAAAAAGCACTCATTTTTTCTCACTGAACTATATTCGTCTATAACAGGTGCTGATTGGCTGATTTGGAGGTTTCTGCCCTGATTCAGGGTGTATTCCCAGAGATTTAGATCGATCCAGGGATTAAGATTTAGATCGACCTAACTCCCTTGGGGTTCAAGCTAAATTGCAGTCAGCCGAGGGCGCACCATAGTTAATTACACCCTTACAGCTTTCAGTAGGCGGGACAGACGCTTAAGCCGGCTAAGCTGACAGTAATCTAGTGAGACTCCCCACTGGTATGGATCGATCTAAAATCTATGGAAATGGGGTCTAAGGCTTCGTTCACATGCAATGTCTATTTTCTAAATTCTATTTTCTATTCGCGGTATGTCTTATGATCACGCTCTGTGCCCTTAATGTCCCGCGGCGTAATTACTGGCAGCGCGAGCCAGTTACTATAAGTTACTATAAGTAACTGGCTCGCGCTGCTAGTAATTACGCGGCGGGATATTCAGTGCACAGACCGTGATCATAAGATAGCGCGAATAGAAAATAGAATTTAGAAAATAGACATTGCATGTGAACGAAGCCTAAGTGCCACAATTTTTCTTTGTTCCAAAGCATGTGTATCAGAACTACAACAATAAGTTTATCTGTAATATTGGTGTAATTTGTAAAGGACTGTACAATACTAGGAACTGGTATTCTTTCTGGTTTATGAAAGACCAGACTACATTAAACCTAAATAAAACAAGGCAGCAAAGCTGTCAAATGTACAGACAAAAAACAGAAAAAAAATGCAAAATAGGTCATTTTGTTAATTTTGATGCAATAATAAATAATGCTTATAAGAGCACAGTCAGTCAACACTGATTTTTAATCATGCACAACAGGTAACATGGTCAAAAACAGGAGCAGATCCAGAGATATTTTCTGATAGTATTGCAAAGTATCTTTGTTGATCCATCCTCCATTTTGATGGTCTTCCAACAGAAACCCGTTAATATAAACTTTAAAATCTAACTGTCTTCCAGGAGACCCAGAAGATGGTCTCAATCCACCCCTTCAATCAGATTACAGTTTCGGGACCATGAGAGTTAAAATTCACATGATGAAAGTCCCAATATATGAAAAATGATGACAGTGCACTGCTTATGTGGAAATACTGAAAATGTGCAGAGCCTCAGGTGGATGGGAGTTAAAAGTCACTTCTTAAAAATGCCACTGTTGGAGAAAAAATTAAAAAGAAAACAACAAAAATATAATCCCAATGAAGCTGCTATTCACTGCTTCCTTATTATGGACACTATGTTATCTAGCAGACAGCTTAACCTTTGGGATTTTACAGGGAAATATCAACAAATGTGCTTTATGAAATTTCATTTAATGGCCACTTAATTAGGCAAATGAGTTTATAACACTGAACTTAGCCTAGTGAATACCCAAGGGGAATTTACAGACTGACCACACAAATTTGTATATCAAAGGTCTTCAGGCACATAAGTCACACCTTAAGAAAAGCAGAAAACAACTAGAGGATCAGAGAGGTGATACCGCCTCCGAATATTGTACCACCAGCTGGAGTAAGCGCATTCGTATAGACCCCCCACACACAAAAAAAGGGACACCACTATCAGTCTTGTGCTTGACAAGCTGTAAAAAATGCAATCAACAAGAATTCTCAAAATATGGGCATTTTTACAATCCTGGGCACTTTTCAGATTTTCCCACATATTGCTAATTAACAAATTACATACATATGATCAAAGAATTCTTAAATCACTATGTTAGAGAATGGTGTAAGTGAAGATAAACACTGAAAACAGAAACCAAATATCACCTCCGAGTCCAAAGTTATGCTAAAGAAAAGCCCGAAAAATGACCAAATATTTTTCTCGTTTTAGTCATATGAAATAAAAAGCAATCTGAAATAAATTAAAACAGTATTTGACATTGCATTTTTTTGGATTATAAAACACTCAGTAGTATGATGGAAGCAAAAAAGTTTAAATATTAACAGGAGAGAGAAGTATCCTAGAAAAAAGTCTTTTAATGGCATGCTGGTATTTCCGTTAAACGAAATGTCCATTCCGAAACAAAAATAAATGACTTTCAGAAAATATATCATAAAGCATACAGTATAATTAACCATCCTAATCATTATTTGGATGTATTGGTATTGTTTGTATCAAATAATGAAATCTGCGCGATGATTCTGGAGCTTGACATGGAGTGCAAAATAACCCTACTCTGTTTTTCCGTTAAATTTGTCCATTCCGAAACATGGGTTTCTCTTACATAAAAAGAACATGTTGACACCTAGCCTGTAACAATATATATTTCTCTAAAGTCCAGGACATGTGATATTTATTTTTATATAAGAAAACCCCAGTGCACAGGAACCCATCCAACTGTGGCCTTTCTTATGATGCCCGTTAAAAATTGTCCATTCTGAAACAAAGTACCTTTACATTGCCAATGCTATAAATAGAGAGAATTCTGTCTTTAATGCTGTGTTTCACTTGACATGAGCAAATTACTGTTAGAGCATCATGCATATGACATAAAAATAATAGAAAAACATTTCTTCAGTGGCATCTTTTTAAATTTCTATATATATCCTCAATAAAAAAATTCATTTTTGCGAGTCAGCATCTTTTCTTTGGATCTACTAAAACTTCCATTGCATATTTTCCCAAAGTTCATGTATTTCAAAGTTAAATTAACATTTAATTAAAGAGATTATATCAATATAAATAGAAATATAAGCAATTTGGATGCTTTGTATCGGAAAGGACATTTTTAACACGTTGTCTAAAACACTTATTTACTCTTTGGTCTGCTCATCTATTTATTATTCATGAGGAAGAGGATGATGGGAAGTGCATCAAAGTTATGTAAAATATAATTTTGAATAATATAGCTTACCTTACTTTAAATATTGCTTACTTATGATGTACATAAAAGTATATGAAAATAGTTATGAGGCTACAGGTGTTAATGTTGCGAGAGTCAGATCTGGCACGGTTTACAGAGGCGCTTGCAGGCAGACACATGTTATAATTAACTTCCTGTGATTATTTATAATATATAAATACATCATGATACATCTATATATATATATATATATATATATATACCATTTAAACAATTTCCTAAATGTTAAATAAATGTCCATTCCAGGACATGCCTAAAAGGGCATATTTAAAAATGTAATTACTAAAGGAAGTAGAATAGGGTATAATGGAGTGTAGAAGACTCTATTATATGTCATGATCAGATACTTAATGGAGTAACATTTCAATAATGAATCAAAAACTATCCAAACTGACCAATTAATATAATAAAAACAGTTCAATTTTAATCTAGTTTACTCATATTTTGTCCAATGATTGCTTCACCTGTGCCTTGTAAACCAACATACTATGAGATCTTAAAGCAATTTCATAAATGTTTAAAAAATGTCCTTTCTGAAACAGGGATGTTTCAGAAAGGACATTTATTTTAACATGACACTGCAATTAGTACACATGTCCGTGCAAAATAATATTTTACACAATCATGAAGCATAACATCAAGAACTAATGCAAGGTAAAGTGAAGTACAGAAGTCCTCAGAATATCTCAGAATCAAAAACTTCATGGAGTCACATTTAATACTGAAACAGGAAAATTACAAAATATCATTGATGCGTCAAATTTTGGATATTTTCATCCATTTTTTTCCCAATACATAAAAGAGCAATACTCTCTGAGTAAAACTAAGTGTTTTTTTGGAGATCAATACCCTAAATTACCATAAAAGTCACATACTTCAAGGTTTAGCTTATGAAAATTAAAAAATGATTTTCAAAATTCAAATAATCATATCTTTATACATACACAAGGTTTTATCTCGGGATTGTCATTTCTTATACCCTTCAGGTCTATACTTTCAAGAAAAGTACAAATTTCAACACAATAATGACTTCTATTTTTTGACCCTTGGTGGGAAAAAAAAGGAGCCCAGGATTGTAAAAATGCCCATATGCAAAAAAAATATATAACTAAAAATGGTACAATAAAGGTTCAGTTCATCGTAAGGTAGGTCAAAGGTCAATTTCAAGGTCACACTTAGATTGCCAGTATATGACTTCCTATTCAAATTCAATAGTAACTATGGGCGTATCTCTGCCAGTTTTGAAAATAAAAGCATTAAAAAGTTGCAAAGTTCAGTTTATGGTGTAAAGTAGGTCAAAGGTCAATTTCAAGGTCACATTTAGATTGCCAGTATATGACTTCCTATTCAAGTTCAATAGTAACTATGGACCTATCTCTGCTAGTTTTGGAGATAAAAGGGAACAACATTTCAGTTCATGGTTAAAAGTATGTCAAAGGTCAATTTTAAGGTCACAGTAAATTGCCTCTAATGACTTTCTATTCAAATTCAATAGTACCTATGGGCGTATCTCTGCCAGTTTTGAAAATAAAAGCACTGAATAGTTGCAAAGTTCAGTTTATGGTGTAAAGTAGATCAAAGGTCAATTTCAAGGTCAGAGTAAGATTACAAGTATATGACTTCGTATTCAACTTTACTAGTAACTATGGACCTATCTCTGCCAGGTTTGGAGTTAAAAGGGAAAGAAATTAGCAAAGTTCAGTTCATGGTGATAAGTAGGTCAAAGGTCAATTTTAAGGTCACTGTAAATTGCCTCTAATCACTTTCTATTCAAATTCAACAATAACTATAGGCGTATTTTTGCCAGTTTTGGAGATAAAAGGGAAATAAAATTTGCAAAGTTAAGTTCATGGTAAAAAGTAGGTCGAAGGTCAATTTTAAGGTCACAGTAAATTTCCTCTAATGACTTCATATTCAAATTAAATAATAACTATGGACGTGTCATTGTCAGTCTTGGAGATAAAAGTGAACCAAAATTTGTGAAGTTCAATTCATGGTTAAAAGTAGGTCAAAGGTCAAATTTAAGGTCACAGTAAATTGCCTCTAATGACTTTCTATTCAAATTCAATAGTAACTATGGGCGTGTCTCTGCCAGTTTTGAAAATAAAAGCATTAAAAAGTTGCAAAGTTCAGTTTATGGTGTAAAGTAGGTCAAAGGTCAATTTCAAGGTCACATTAAGATTGCCAGTATATGACTTCCTATTCAAGTTCAATAGTAACTATGGACCTATCTCTGCCAGTTTTGGAGATATAAGGGACTAAATGTTATAACTTTGGAGTTTCAATAATGTGCCATAAATTTCGTACAGAAAAAATTAATTAAAATAAAGAAAAGGTCATTTTGGTTGAAATTCTTGAAATGGGAGGTGCTCAGAAGTTCCAGATGTTCAAATTTCATGAAATAATGTCATTTTTGACCAGAAGTTGTCTGCCTTGCCAAGCCTTATGTTTTATTTTCCCGGGGTTCAAAATTTATTATCCATTACCGTACTGCACATTTTGCTTTCACCACCAATATGTACTTTTGATACAGCGTAACTCGAAAACAGTATGGAATAAAAAAAACAGAGACCACTCCCAGTGTTGGGATTTACATGCTCTACAAAAGGCAAAAAAGAATGGGTCTCTAGCATTAACGGTTCCTGAATTAGAGACAGTTTTCAGTTTTAGTATCATATGGCCACTACTCCTGTGAAAATGCACCGATTGACCCCAATTCACGGATATGAAAGATGACCTGAAGGGTAACACTTTCCAATAATATTATTGGTTAAGTCTGTGTAGTATCTGAATAACAGTGCAAATAATTTTTTTTTCGAAAAAAAATTCATTTTTTTTAATTTTGGCCAGTTTGACCTTGAAATAAAGGTCAAATCCAAGCACATATTTGAAATCTACAAATATGACTTTTGGAAAGCCGTCTGTAGAAATTTTTCCCATAATTCCATCCGTAGGTAGATAATTAGCATTTAATTTTGCCATTTTTGGACAAGGGTGCATTGCAATGAGTGCCACACCTAGACCCGGATACAAACAAAGCCCAAATTTTACGTGGAACGAGTTGAGACTATAGGTGACCTAAATCCAAGAGATGGGTATGCAGGTCATTTTCTGTCTAAGAGGAGAAGCGGTAACGGTAACATGGCGGCGAAGCCGGCGGAACGATCTGGACGGGACTAAAACCATGTGTACCTCCAGCGCCTGGTGGTACAATAATGCAAAAAAACAGGAGACTGCCAATTCTGATGCAATAATACATTATGTTTAACTGCACAGTCAACATCAAATTTTAATTATGCACAACAGGTAACACTGATGAAAGTAGAAGCATAAGGCTTCAGGCCCATCAGAGTTCAAGTTTATACCTAGAATGTGCCAGAATGAGAAAAATGAAGATTTCAAAAATGCATAAATTTAATAAAATTGATAATCCAATAGAGCTGGTTTTCTAATATGAGCTGTATGTCACTCCTAAGAATCATTCTTGTAAGAATAGTTAAAAAAAATAGAAAGTAACACTTTACTTTACATAATATTAATGGTGGCAGAGCACAAAGTAGGTTTTTTGTCAATTTTAATGCAACATTACATGATGATTAACTAATTAAATACCACCAATTTTAAAATATCTGCTATTAAAAACACGGACCTTAAGAAAATTTGATTACCACTGGGCTTCATGCCCAAGGGAGCTCCAAGTCCCACATTGAAAATTGCAACATGTGAAAGATAAAAATTTTCACAAAAAAAAATTTATAACTTCCAGAAAATTACCTAATGAGACAATTTTTCAACTGAAGCTGTATTTCAGTCTTATGTTTCTTTCCTGTAAGTGTGAGAAGAGCAAGTGACATGGTTTTCCTTTCACCACCACATTTTTAGACTACTAGTCCTTCGGGCTAGCAGACTCTCAAACTTTACTAGCCCGAACCAAAAATCACTAGCCCAATTTAAATAATCATTTAAAAAGTTTAAGCAGATGTTGTAAAGAGTTGTGGTACCATACTGTACTTTCTTATAAACCTTATTATAGAAGTAGAGCAAGTGAATAACAAAGTCAATCAGGTTAATTTCCAGTAGATGGGGTGGTAAAATTAATTAAAAAATATATTTAATTATTTTAATATTGAAAAAATTCTTTTTTTAATTTGTAATACTGAATTAAGTTACCCTTACTTTTCATATTTTTATAATATCTTTTTTTTCCATTTTTCATATGCAATCAAAATTTTTTTTAATTCCTATTCTTTTTATTGACAATGGCTCTTTTCTGACAATTTATTTCCAATAACATCGGTATATAATGCCACTTCTAAATTAAAATACATAGGTGCTGTAAGGGTAATTAAACAAACGTCTTACAATTTTTTTTGTTACAATTCTTTTGGTTATATATTTGTAAAAACAACTTTTCAAGGACTTTACCAGGACAAAGTGTGGAGGGGTAGCCATGGCATAAACCGAACTATCCCACATTGTCAAGAATAGTTCATAGGGTATTTATGTAACTGCCAAGGTCTTATTGTTTTTAAAAGGCAATAAGCAAAGGAAAATGTATTTACTCATGGATATTAAAATTATAAATAAAAAATATAAAGAAAAAAGGAAATAGAATACTCCACCCCTCAGTCTGCTAAGTGGTCCTAACCCAAATGTTCTATGAGATAACACTTGCTTCGGAGACAGTGTTGTTTTGACAAAACCTGTTGCTAGTACTAAGGAATTCCGGTCTGATCCAGTAACTTGATTGACAGCAATTTGTAGTCATGACAACAAACTGGTCAAATAAAAAGAAGCCGACACGCTGATCAGACAGACTGCTGCTATAAATAACTACAGTGAAGTTATTTATAGCAACTGATCAATATTCAGTAGTTAGAGCTAGGTGTGAGTTTTTTCAACTGAGAGGCATATCATACTATCTAGAAACGTCAAATCAGAGGCAGGGACAAAGAAGACTGGCGACTTATATTTTTGAAATCTTACTGAGTGTTAAAATAGGTTCAAAATTACAACTAGCCCGTTCGGGCTAGTGCTTTATAAAATTTCAACTTTTTTACTAGCCCGGTGCCACTTTAGGTGGGCAATTGCCTCGGGCTAGTGCTTAACGTCGCAGACTGTGACAATATATCATCAACAAAATAAAAGGCACCAGGATCTCCTTTGTATTTTATCTCCCTAATGTACAGGTTTAATATCCATTGAGGACCTTTTCTAGTGGATATATGACTCTTTGATATCTCCATGCTCAAACTTTTTTTTTTTTTTGGGGGGGGGGTACAGGTATATTTTTTGTTTGAATGTCTTAAGGAGTCAGTCAATATTGACCAACAAAATACACAGGTATACTGTAACTATATATAACTATATATAGAGCAGGGAGGAAACATATATACTGAGTTGCATGTCTGCTGACTGAAAATCTGCTTCGAAAACTAGAAAAACCGAAAATTAGACATACATCCCTTGAAATCGGTGCAGGGAAGTACCAGTATAGGGATGTAGCCATTCAGCACAATCTGACCAGCACTCCCACCTTTTTAAAATTTATCGCCAGATTTAGACGATTTGAGAAAACTTTAAAAAAAAAAAGAAAAAAACCGAAAATCCAAAACTCTGGAACACTTTCGTGCATTCACGTATCATATATAAGATATATTAAATATTCTAAAAACTGAAAAATGACGAAATTTTGCTATCCCTGTGGCTTAACAAAACTTACCTTTTCATCGTTTTTGGCATGATCCTTCTGTACACTTTCACACTTGCTGTACATCAGCTACACTGGAATTCATATGAAAAAGGAGTAGACTGGGCACCGCCTGCATGTAACTCTTTGCAACTCAGACGTTCAATATTCGCCTGTTCCAACATCGATGTCCGCCCATTTATATAAAAAAATTCCTTAAACAAGTAGTTTACTTAAAAATGTACCAGGCTGAAACTAATATAGTGCGTTTCAAACAAATCTAGATTTAAACAATACAATGCATTACAAGCTGCTTTGACAGCAGAAAGCAGACGACCTCGGCATCTATGCAAGACAAGCCCAACACGCTCACTCACAGCGGTGAGTGTCAGTTTGCGTTAAACGTTTTTGACAAGGACGATATTTCATTACTTTAATAAATCTATGTATGAAAAGGTCACAAAATACTTACATTTAAAGAATCGCCTTTTTATTTATTTATTATTATTATTTTATTTTTTTAGAGTTTTGCACTCTTGCACTCAGAACCATTCGGATGCCTCCGCACTCGACAATAAATGTATGGAGCTTGCGGAGTCAGCCGAGGATCAGTGCCGATTGGCACTCTTGAGAAGCAATCGGCAATCCTCGGCTCATTCCGCATTTCGTCATTGTCGAGTGCGGAGACATCCGAGTAGTTCCGAGTGCTTGAGAAGTGACCTCGGACCGGAAGACGAGCGACACAAGCGGGAATTATGAAACAAAGAGAAGGACAAAGAGAGACGGTAGTGAGTCGCAGCTAGGAGAAAGACAGAAATCCGACGATATAAGTACTGTAGTCTTATACAATAGTGGGATTTCTACGACATCAGAGGTAAGAGATATTATATTTATTTAGCTAGATTACAGAGTTCATTTATTCTGTGATTCAACTTTCATATGATGAATCTGGCCAAGCACAGGTCTCAAACTACTGCGCATTCGTGAAAAGTACTCAGTTTGAAATGAACAAATGGTGAAATTGACAAAGCCTGCCGGTGTTTACCGTCTGGTTGATTTGATTTAATTTGCTTTCTGGTGTTGTTTTGAGAAATTATATTAGAAATATTCTGTTGCTTTTATGTATTAAAAAGCAAATCCATCGGACTTTCCTAAGATTAACATTTATTTTGCCTGGGGGATTCCCTTCACATTTTTAGTGTTATATGTGGCCCCAAGGGGATTTTCCACCCCTTCCCTCACTTTTGATTAATACAATTCTTCATGGGCCAGATTGAAAATGATATTGCAAAATACATTCAAAATTGTAGGAAGGTTAATTGCAGATAATGCTGCGAGTACACTCTTGTGCGAAGGCGAACTTAGCCAGTATAATATTTTTTTTACTTCGTCTCCTGGTTTTGGAGCGCCTGTTCTAATTTTTGAAAGTGAGGCAATGAAACTAAACAATACTACGCAATTTGTAATCTCAAAAAATTGCTATTTTTAAATAAAGACCATAGCATGGAGTACATTGAAATGCGACTCATTTATTATTATGATCTTTAATAATAATTAATATAAAATATACGATTTAATAAGTTCTTGTTCCCGGCCTATTTATTAACTAATTGATTTTTTTTAGTATTTGGAGATTAAAAACACAAAAGTTGTCTGGTTTCATATCCAGGCACCACATATTGTTCGTGTGCTGGTGGATGATAATCTCTCCTTTATTGATTAAGCTGTAAATTAAGACATTTTTATGTGCAGACACAGATGTGTCTGTACATATAGCCATCACCTGTGTCTGTTGTCGTCATTGTGTACTTTCACCACCAATAACAAGATAAGTGAAAAACCGTTTTACCTTTTGACTTGAATCTTACAGAACTGATGAACATACATAATATGCAGGTCAAGTTCGAAAATCGGCATGATCGGGCCATTTTTATGGAAGTCATGCTGTTTTTTTCACTTTTTTCAGCATATATACAATACCGATAACACGAGAAATGAAAAAAACATTTTACCTTTTGGCTTAAAACTTAAAGAACTGATGAATATTCACAAGTTCGAAAATCAGCATGATCGGGCCATTTTTATAAAAATTATGCTGTTTCTTCACTTTTTCAGCATATATGCAACACTGATAACACAAGTGGAAAACCGATCGGCCTTTTGTGTTGCAACTCACAGGAGAGATCAGTCTGACTAATATACAGATCAAGTTTGAAAATAAACTTGTTCAGTAAAGTTTTGATGAAGTTATGCCTTTTTTAGTATTAAGCGGTTTTTCTTCAGATTTAATTCTTAGGCATGTTAACAGTCTCATTATAGAACTAATTAGATATGTAAAAGTGTTGTTTTGACATTTTCTGCTTCTTAACAATATTGTTAGTTGATTATATAAAAATGACAGTACACCTGTTATTGTGTATTGTGTAATTAAGTGTCAAAAATGGAAATAAACTCATATCTTTACAGTTTGTCAGATTCAATCATTCACTATGTTCAGAATCCCCGAATGGAGCAAATTGGACATTTAAAATTGTTCTATTGATATTTTTCCTATGTCCACAATTTTCCTAGTTGATCACTGAAAAATGGCAGTAAATTGATTATTTTGTTTTATGTAAAAAAGGTGTTGAAAATGGAAAGAAAATAATTTCAGTACAGTTATCACTTGTTTACATTTTGGCATTTTGAAAGAGTGACTCTGAAGTTCCATGGCCTTGAAGACCTTCCCATATCACATTTTCTGAATATCCATGATACTTTTATTTTTTTATAAAAAAAATTGATGGTCATTATGCTGTTAAGCATTATGTAATATTGCATCAAAGTTGAAGACAACCCTATTTTGGGCACTGCCTCATTAGTGACCATTTAAAGAAAACCATGTCACTTACTCTTCTCAAACTTACAGAAAAGTTGCATAGGACTAAAATGTAGCTTCAGTTGAAAAACCTGTTTTATCAATTAACTTTTCTGGAAATTAAATAGTTTTTTTGTGAGAATTAAAATTTTCACATAACGACATTTTCAAGATGTGACTTTGAAGTTCTATTGGCTTGAAGACCTTTGCTAATCATATTTTCTGAATATCCATGATACTGTTACTTAATTATTATAAATTGATGGTCATTATGCTGTTAAGCATTATGTTATATTGCATGAAAGTTGAAGAAAACTCTATTTTGGACACTGCTGCCAGGATAGCGATTAAGGGTAAACCATGTTACTTATGATACTCAAACTTACAGAAAAGTTTTATAGGTCTGAAGTGCAGCTTGTGATGGAAAATCAGTGTGATTGTTTTCTGTTTTGGAAGCAATGCAGTTCTATAGAGTGCTATATGAAGCAATAATTGCCCCTTGGGAGATCACCAACTAAAATCAGGGTTATAAAGTAATTTGCTTAATTAATTTTCAAGTGGCCATTAAATGAGATTACATAAAACACGTTGAGATTTCATTGTAAAGTCCCATAGGTTTAGCTCTCTTAACTGTGTCACATAATTAGGAATCGATGATAATAATGCAGGTAAATGTTGTTTTATATTGAAAATAAGTTTACAAAAGAAAAATTTTGTGTAACGCTTACTAGTACATCAATGCTAAAGATGAATAACAGTGTCCTTATTATTCTTGAATTCAAAAGGGTTATTCATATCATGTTTATAGTTATACAGCTAGATTAAAAGTTTGAATAGCAGCTTTATTGGAATTTTTCGTTATGTTTTATTTTACATTTTTTTTTAAATTATTTTTCAAACACTAGCATCTTCAAGTTGTCACTTTAACTCCCATCCACCAGAAGCGCTGTGCATTTTCTCTATTTCCACATTAGCAGTTGCGTTGGTTTTTATGTCTTTAAACATTGTGTAATATTATTTTATGCACTGTCATCATTTTTCACATATTGGGATTTTCATGATGTGAATTTGAACTCTAACATATGGTCCTGAAACTGTAATCTTATTGACCATGTTATTCTGTTGTACATTTTTGTGAAATTTTTATCTTTCACATATTGGCATTTTCATTGTGGGACTCCTCAGGGCATATATATATATATATATATATATATATATATATATATATATATATATATATATTAAAAGTAAGTGTTTTTCCTGTATAAGTATATATTATATATAATAAAAAGAAAAAAAAAGAACATCAGCTATTTTGCCCCAACCGGTTTCATTCTTTCTTCAGGGGGTTTTGTTTATTTGTTACTAGGTGATGTCCTAAAGGCTAAAATGTGACATCTGTAACAATGGGTGTTTCATTGTTGCTTTTACCAATGCTATTATCTATTCAATGTAGGTTTATACTTATTAATGAATAGATTTTCTTTCATTTCCCCTTCTGTTTGGGTTGTTTCCCTAGTGAATTTATTAAATGGGAATACCGTAAAGTCCTTGTTTTTGTTCATAGAGCATTCCCTAATGTGCCCACTCACAGACGTGCACTGATATTTAGGTTGTCTTATTTGTTGTCTGTGAACGGTCATTCTATGTCGGAGAGTGTCTCCAGTTTGTCCTATATAGTTCTCACCGCATCCACTGCAAGTTAATACATAAATTAAATTTGAGCTAGTGCAGGTGAATGGGTGTTTAATTCTAAATGTAAGGCCATTTTTAAATGTTAGATGGCTCCCCTCTTTAATTAGTGGACAGGTGCCGCACCTGGGTACCTCACCTTTCTGTACTCGTATTGTTGAGGTTTCCACATTTATCCTGGAATTGTTTTCAAATTTTGCTTTTGTTAAAATTTGCTTAAGTGATGGACTTTGTCTCTTACTCTTTATAATCTGCATTTCAGTTAGTATCTCATTCATTTTGTCATCTTGTTTTACCAAAGGTAAGTTTCCAGTTATGACATTGTGTACTTCCGGATTTTTTGGATTATATGTTGATATGTACGGTATGGCTTCCTTTTTATGTACAGACACAGATGTGTCTGTACATATAGCCGTCACCTGTGTCTGTCGTCGCCGTAGGCCGTCGCCGCCATCGTCGTCGCCGTGCACTCAGCAATAACACGATAAGTGGAATCCCGTTTTACATTTTGTATTCAAATTAACAGAACTGATGAATATTCATAATACGCAGTTCAAGTTCGAAAATCAGAATGATCGGGCCATTTTTAGGGAAGTTATGCTGTTTTTTTTTACTTTTTTTAGCATTATTATAACACCGATAACACAATAAGTGAAAAACCGTTTTACCTTTTGGCTTGAAACTTACAGAATTGATGAATATTTATAATACGCAGGTCAAGTTCGAAAATCAGCATGATCGAGCCATTTTAAGGGAAGTTATGCTGTTTTTTCACTTTTTTCAGCATATATGCAGCACTGATAACACAATATAAGAAAAACAGATGGGCAAATTGTCATTATACTCACAGGACTGGTCAATCTTACTAAAATGTAGGACGAGTTGGAAAATCAGCATAATCGGGCCATTATTTTAGAAGTTATGCTGTTTTTCACATTTCCTCAGATTCAATTCTTAGGCATGTTAACATTCTCATTATTGAACTAATGAGATACGTAAAAGTGTTTGTTTGACATTTCCTGCATCTTTATAACATTGTTAGTTGATTATGTAAAAATGATGGTAAACTTGTTATTGTGTATTATGTTATAAAGTGTCAAAAATGGAAATAAACTCATATCATTGCAGATTGTCAGATTCAATCATCTACTATCTTCAGAATCTCAGAATGGAGGAAATTGGACATTTTTAAAACACTGTTCTATTGACATTTTTCCCATCTCATCAATTTTCTTAGTTGATCATATACAAATGGTAGTAAACTGTTTATTTTGTTTTATGTTAAAAAAAGTGTTTTAAAAATGGCATGCAGTTCAAATTAGAAAGCCAGCTCAATTGGGTTGTCATTTATTATTGAATTTATGCAATTTTGTGTGAAATTTTCATTTTTCTCATTCTGGCATTTTCAAAGTGTGAACTTGAACTCCCATGGGCCTGAAGCCTTATGCTTGTTACACATTTTACTTACATTGGTATTACCTGATGAGCATAATTAAAATTTGATGTTGAATTTGTAGTTAAGCATAATGTATTTTTACATCAGAATTGACAGTAGCCTATTTTTATGTACAGACACAGATGTGTCTGTACATATANAACATATGGTCCTGAAAGTGTAATCTTATTGAAGAGATGGATTGAGACCATCTTCTGGGTCTTCCGGAAGACGGTCGGGTTTTTAAGTTTATATTGACCGATATTTATTTTTTTTCTGTTGGAAGACCATCAAAATGGAGGATGGATCAATAAAGATACTTTGGAATACTGCCAGAAAATATCTCTGGGTCCGCTCCTGTTATTGACCATGTTACCTGTTGTGCATGATTAAAATTCAGTGTTGACTAAAAGTGCTATTATAAGCATTATTTATGTATTATTGCATCAAAATTGACAAAATGACCTATTTTGCATCATTATTTTCTGTTTTTTGTCTGTACATTTGACAGCTTTGCTGCCTTGTTTGCATTGTTATTTTCTGCTTTTTGTCTGTACATTTGACAGCTTTGCTGCCTTGTTAATTTTGTCTTTGGTGGTCCTCAGGTCGTTCTTTGGTATCTGTTTTGCCTTTTTAATCCCAGTTTGTATCAGTTGTCTTGGGTATTGTCTCCTTGATAGGAATCCTTCCAGCTCTTTGAGCCTTTGTTTTAATGTAGTTTCATTTGAGACAATTGTGCATAGTCTTCGAGCTAGGTTGTACAGTATGTTGTGCTTAATGTGTCTGGGATGACACGAGTTAAAAGGGAGATATTGTTTTGTGTCTGTTGTTTTGTGATACACATCTGTCTCTATTTTCCTTTTACACACATTACCATAACATCGAGGAATGGGAGTTGTGTTGAATTTGAATCCATCGTAAATTGTAAAGAGGGATGTAGGTTGTTAAGGATCAGGTTGAAGTCTTTCAATTCATTTTCTGTTTTGTCCCAAATTATAAAGCAGTCATCAAGGAAACGTTTCCATGTGTTTTCTAATTGATTCCTAAATTCGAGTCCAAACCGTTCTTCGCATTTTTTGTAAAGGCCTTTCTCGATGTATCCTAAGACAAGTGTAGTATAAGTGGGAGCTACTTTTGTACCCATTGCAGTTCCTATTTTTTGGTGATAATGTTTGCCATTGAAGTGGACCCATTGTTACAGACGTCACATTTTAGCCTTTATGACATCACCTAGTAACAAATAAACAAAACCCCCTGAAGAAAGAATGAAACCGTTCATTGATGTTCTTTTTTTCTTTATATATATATATATATATTCTANCATGGTCCTGAAAGTGTAATCTTATTGAAGGGATGGATTGAGACCATCTTCTGGGTCTTCTGGAAGACGGTCGGGTTTTTAAGTTTATATTGACCGATATTTATTTTTTTTCTTTTGGAAGACCATCAAAATGGAGGATGGATCAATAAAGATACTTTGGAATACTGCCAGAAAATATCTCTGGGTCCGCTCCTGTTATTGACCATGTTACCTGTTGTGCATGATTAAAATTCAGTGTTGACTAACAGTGCTATTATAAGCATTATTTATGTATTATTGCATCAAAATTGACAAAATGACCTATTTTGCATCATTATTTTCTGTTTTTTGTCTGTACATTTGACAGCTTTGCTGCCTTGTTTGCATTGTTATTTTCTGCTTTTTGTCTGTACATTAGACAGCTTTGCTGCCTTGTTAATTTTGTCCTTGGTGGTCCTCAGGTCGTTCTTTGGTATCTGTTTTGCCTTTTTAATCCCAGTTTGTATCGGTTGTCTTGGGTATTGTCTCCTTAATAGGAATCCTTCCAGCTCTTTGAGCCTTTGTTTTAATGTAGTTTCATTTGAGACAATTGTGCATAGTCTTCGAGCTAGGTTGTACAGTATGTTGTGCTTAATGTGTCTGGGATGACACGAGTTAAAAGGGAGATATTGTTTTGTGTCTGTTGTTTTGTGATACACATCTGTCTCCATTTTCCTTTTACACACATTACCATAACATCGAGGAATGGGAGTTGTGTTGAATTTGAATCCATCGTAAATTGTAAAGAGGGATGTAGGTTGTTAAGGATCAGGTTGAAGTCTTTCAATTCATTTTCTGTTTTGTCCCAAATTATAAAGCAGTCATCAAGGAAACGTTTCCATGTGTTTTCTAATTGATTCCTAAATTCGAGTCCAAACCGTTCTTCGCATTTTTTGTAAAGGCCTTTCTCGATGTATCCTAAGACAAGTGTAGTATAAGTGGGAGCTACTTTTGTACCCATTGCAGTTCCTATTTTTTGGCGATAATGTTTGCCATTGAAGTGGACCCATTGTTACAGACGTCACATTTTAGCCTTTATGACATCACCTAGTAACAAATAAACAAAACCCCCTGAAGAAAGAATGAAACCGGTCGGGGCAAAATAGCTGATTTTTTTTTTCTTTTTATTATATATATATATATATATATTCTATAATGATTAGAAACAGCTTACAAAGAATTTATTTATGTAACTTATCTAGAAGATAAGGCAAATGATCTTGTAATAAATTTAATGAGTGTATTACCTAAAGTTGCCTATAGAGTGCACTTTGCACTGCATATTTTTTATCTACTTATCAGAATCATGTCATTGTGAGCACTCCTGGTACTGAACTGCCAACATTTACCAAAGCAATGGCAGCACACGTAAACCACTGCATTAAAAGTGTTACCATATATGAATTTTGTATCACCATAGGATAAATTTCCCAAACTGATAACTGCTGAGTAAAATAAAGCATTGCCTAAAAATTATTTTCAAAAGAGGTACCAAAACAATCACTTTAAATTGAAAACACAACTTTGAAAGATATTATTATGACAAAAGGATAATGTTAAGGATTTATGATTTAATTTTCTTCGTTGTGCTACTGGTTATTTGCATGACATGAGGTGTGCCAATTTTGAAAGACATTTTATTTTGGTGTGAAACATTGCCTAGAAGAAAAAGAAATCCTATATTACACATATAAATGAAAATTCACCATTTTACAATTTCTGCATTATTAGGCTGCCTAAGGATTTGTGGATGACAGACAACAATCTCACCACAGGCACATCAACACTCCTAAAATTCTCCACTGACCATACTGGTACAAGTAAAGCACAGACACAGAAAGTAAGTACTGCACAGCATTGTTAATATTAGCAAGAAAATTTATACTTTGGCACTCCCATATAAAAGTTTTATTAATATTTCTATATGTGCTATCACATGAACAATCTAGGTATAGTTTATACAGCAAATGGAGCCCAGTCATCGAATGCAAGAGTGCTTGAATGTTTTTCTTTCCAATTCAGTACCAGTACATATTTTAATATGCATTTTAAGGAGTGCCAAGGCATACATTTTTGTGCCAATATATATATTAGTTAATTGTTGATCAGCTTTAGATTCTTTGTGTAACACAACTTGGCCAGAGCTTTGTAAACTAAGCTTTAAGGCAAAACTGACTTCATACTTTTTGTTACAGAATTGTGCCACAGTTTCACATAAAATATAATATTGACTTATCTAAACTCTAAGTCACTCAAAACTTACTGGCTAACTAAGTGTGTTTTGCAAAGAAACTAACATATTTGTTTTGAATGCTATTGATTGCAATGTACACTCACATGTTTGAAGAACTCTCTAAAATCACACGTGAGGTTTTGCTGGATATGATGGCCCGTCAATGAATTGTATTGTATTGTATATTGCTATCTTTCAAAAGTAAGTGGTTGTTTATTGACAGTAAAGTTAATAAAAGCAAGGTTTTTATCAATACGGTAATAGATCCATACAATTTGTATTATAAATCAAATCAAAGCATGAAAGATGTTGGCTAATTGAATTGAACAGGAATTTAGTGTTCCTGGGGGTGGGGCTGCTCCTAGGGGTAATTGATTTCAAGTTTTTGCATTGTAATATGCTATCTTTTCTTAGACTATAAAAATTACAGAATTGGAATTTCAAAAATTGATCTACCTTTTATCAGAATAAGGCATAAGCCTTTTGGAATTTTGGTATATCTGGGGTTGAGGTTGCCCCTGAGGGTGCATGATTAAATTTTCACATGATAATCTGTGCTACACTTGGCTATCCTTGTACATTCCAACTTCTGACACTCAGTCTCTCTAAAACAAATTGATTTTTTCTCCCATAAGTTTTTTTTAACGCAAAATTATGTTCTAGAACAAACCTTTGTTTTGCCCGATCCATTGTCAGTAAGCTGTCATTTACAACTAAAAGAAAAGGTGAGCTGTCATATCTTGCAAATTGTTTTACCTTTTTTCTTGAAGTGATGGGCTAAGACTGCAACTGACAACAGGCTGTCCCTGGGGGTGGTTGTTTCTGAATTCTTTTCACATTGTAATTTCCTCTATCTCCTCCTAGATCATTAGACATAGGAAGTTGAAACTTTGGTGATTGGAAGACATATCAGGGATGTGTGGGGCTATTTCTAAATTTTAGTGCAACAGGGGGTTGGACTGCCCCTGGGGGTGGTTGATTCTGAATTCTTATCACATAATGATTTGTCCTATCTCCCCCTAGACCTTAAGATTAGGAAGTTGAAAATTTGGTGATGGGTAAAGCTATTGTAAGGGATATACATAGGCATTGTGGAAATTTAGTGCAACAGGGGCCAAGCTGTCCCTGGGGGGGGGGGGGGGAG
>NW_019775510.1:90129-107336 GCF_001039355.2 Lingula anatina
CCGTCGCAGCTAACGCAATCAGTGGGTCTTAAGGGTCCCGAAAGGTCCGTCTCAACTAACGCAATCGGAAAGTCGAAGCCGTCAAAATTGGCTCCAGTCCCTTTAAAAGTACTTTAAAAATCATGGACTCCGTCACAACTAACGCAATCAGTGGCTCTTAAGGGTCCCGAAAGGTCCGTCTCAACTAACGCAATCGCAAAGTCGAAGCCGTCAAAATTGGCTCCAGTCCCTTTAAAAGTATTTTTAAAATCATGGACTCCGTCGCAACTAACGCAATCAGTCGGTCTAAAACGTCCCCTTTGGCTTGGCTCAACTATCACAATCAGCAAGTCGAAGCAGTCATGCCCAGGAGTCGGGGAAACGTTATTTTGAAAAATTTGTCAGATTTAAGCAATTTAACATATTACTTAATTTTTAAATGCTGAAAATTTTAAGCTTTTACCGTAGTCCCTTTAAAAGTACTTTAAAAAATCTGGAATCTGTCGCAACTATCGCAATCGATCAGTCTTAAATGTCCCCTTCGGTCCGGCTCAGCTACCACAATTGTAAAGTCGAAGCAGTCAAAATTGGCTATAGTCCCTTTAAAAGTACTTATAAAATTCAGGATTTCGTCGCAAAGATCGCAATTGGTCAGTCTAAAGCATCCCCTTTAGTCCAGCTTAACTAACACAATCGAGAAGTCGAAGCATTCAAAATTGGCTCTAGTCCCTTTATAAGCACTTTAAAAATTATGGAATCTGTTGCACATTTCTATCGCAATCAATCTAAAGCATCCCCTTAGGTCCAGCTCAACTACTAGAATTGTAAAGTCCAAGCTGTCAAAATTGTCTCTAGTCCCTTTAAAAATTCTGGAAACTGTCCACCTATAGTAATACAAACAGTCCTTCTGTTCTCTATGGCAGTTTAAAGACAAAATTGTGGTACCTCCAGCACTCATACTGGTGGTACAATAAAATATCAATTCAATATTAGATATAAAAATCATTATCAAAAATTATCTCAAGTGCTGATGAATTCAATATATTCAATATATATATATCAACAATATATAATCAACATACCACTGATGTGATAATAATAAATGAGAAGGCAATCATTTTCTGGAGCATTGGCTATATTTTTAAAAATGTCTTTTTTCTGGTCTTCTGAGTGAATTAAAAATTGTCACACATCTGAATGATTCAATGTAAAAGAGGCAGGTATTTGTTAACTAGACAAGTAGCGACTGACAAGCAATGTCATCTCAAAACATTCAGACACTTACTGTCACTAGTGCAATACCCATCATGGACACTCACATATAGATCAAATATGGCAAAAGTAGCAAAACTTTAGGGAAAAACATAAAGGACAAATAATAGGTAAAACAAATGTTGTTTTGTACTTGTTATAAATAAATAAATAAATAAATAAATAAACTAAATGGTGTCGATTTGGTAGCCATCACATATCCCCACACTTCTCCACTTTACAAAGATGAAAAGAACTTAGAATTACACTTCCTGTAAGGACAGCCCTAGTGCAATAAAGTTCCCTGAAGATAGGCCTAACAATAAGCAAAGTATCACCTTTCTACACTTATGGTTCAGCAGCAATATCATTTTAGAATCAACAACCCCCAGGGACAGCCCAACCCCCCGGCATTATAAAATTATGAAGTGCCCATGCCCATTTCTGTTGACAGGTCTACCAATCACCTAAGTGTAAACTTCCTAACTCTAATGGTCTAGGAGGAGATAACACTAATTATAATGTGAAAAGAATGCAGAATCAACCAGCCTAGGGATGACCCAATCCCCCGTTGAACTTACTCTATAATGTCTATGCATATCCTTGAAGAAATAACTACTTGTCAACAATGTTTCAACTTCTTATGTCTCATGGTTTAAGAGACAACAGAAATCACAATTATGAAAATGATTCAGAATCTACCCCTCCCCCCACCCCCAAATGATAGCCGAGCTCCCTGTTGCACTAAATTTTTAAAATGCCCATGCACATCCACGATGACAGCTTTACAAATCACTAAAGTTTTATCTTCCACTATGAAAAGTATTTAGAATCAACCAAACACCCCGGAGACAGTATAACCCCATGATGCACTAAAATTCTGAAATGCCCATGCCCATCCCTGTTAACACCTTTAACTATCACGAAAGTTTCAACTTCCTAAGTCTAACAGTCTAGGAGGAGATAGCGGAAAGTACACTGTAAAAAGAATTGAGAATCAACCCACACCTGAGGGACAGTCCAACCCCCAGGCATGATTAAATTTTTAAGCGCCTATGCACATCCCTGAAAAAAGTTCAACCAATCACCCAAAAATTCAACTACTAAACTCAATTGATCACAGAAAATACAAAGTAAAAAGAATTTAGATTCNCCCCGTCGCAACAACTCCCAATCAGTGGGTCTTAAGGGTCTCAAAAGGTCCGTCTCAACTAACACAATCGGAAAGTCGAAGCTGTCAAAATTGGCTCTAGTCCCTTTAAAAGTACTTTAAAATTTCTGGAATCTGTCCACCTGTAGTAATACAGACAGTCCTTCTGTTCTCTATGGCAGTTTAAAGACAAAACTGTGGTACCTCCAGCACTCATACTGGTGGTACAATAAAATATCAATTCAATATTAGATATAAAAATCATTATCAAATATTATCTCAAGTGCCAATGAATTCAATATATTTGGAACATATAAAAATCAATATACCACTGATGTGATAATAATAAATGAGAAGGCAATCATTTTCTGGAGAATTGGCCATATTTTAAAAAATGACTTTTTTTCTGGTCTTCTGAGTGAATAAAAAATTGTCACACATCTGAAGGATTCAATGTAAAAGAGGCAGGTATTTATTAACTAGACAAGTAGCGACTGACAAGCAATGTCATCTCAAAACATTCAGACACTTACTGTCACTAGTGCAGTACCCATCATGGACACTCACATATAGATCAAATATGGCAAAAGTAGCAAAACTTTAGGGAAAAACATAAAGGACAAATAATGTAGGTAAAACAAATGTTGGTTTGTACTTGTTATAAATAAATAAATAAATAAACTAGATGGTGTCAATTTGGTAGTCATCACATATCCCCGCACTTCTTCACTTTACAAAGATGAAAAGAACTTAGAATAACACTTCCTGTAAGGACAGCCCTAGTGCAATAAAGTTCCCTGAAGATAGGCCTAACAATCAGCAAATCATCACCTTTCTAAAACTTATGGTTCAGCACCAATATCATTTTAGAATCAACAACCCCCAGGGACAGCCCAACCCCCAGGCATTATAAAATTATGAAGTGCCCATGCCCATTTCTGTTGACAGGTCTACCAATCACCTAAGTGTAAACTTCCTAACTCTAATGGTCTAGGAGGAGATAACACTAATTATAATGTGAAAAGAATGCAGAATCAACCACCCCTAGGGACTGCCCAATCCCCTACTTTAGATCGACATAACTCCCTGGGGGTTCACACTAAATAGCTGTCAGCCGAGCGAACACGAAAGTTAATTACCCTCTTACAGCTTGTAGTAGGCGGTACGGACATTTAAGCCAGATTATCTGACAGTAATCTAGTGAGACTCCCCGCGGGGATAGATTGATCTAAAAGCTCTGGGAATACAGCCTAAGAGACAACAGAAATCACAATATGAAAATAATTCAGAATCTACCCCTCCCCCCATCCCCAAAGAATAGCCGAGCTCCCTGTTGCACTAAATTTCTAAAATGCCCATGCACATCCCTGATGACAGCTTTACAAATCACTAAAGTTTTATCTACCACTATGAAAAGTATTTAGAATCAACCAAACACCCCGGAGACAGTATAACCCCATGATGCACTAAAATTCTAAAATGCCAACGCCCATCCCTGTTAACACCTTTAACTATCACTAAAGTTTCAACTTCCTAAGTCTAACAGTCTAGGAGGAGATAGTGGAAAGTACACTGTAAAAAGAATTGAGAATCAACCCACACCTGAGGGGCAGTCCAACCCCCAGGCATGATTAAATTTTAAAGTGCCTATGCACATCCCTGAAAAAAGTTCAACCAATCACCAAAAATTCAACTACTCAACTCACAGAAAATACAAAGTAAAAAGAATTTAGATTCCCCCCCCCCCCCCCCAGGACAACTCAACCCTATGTTTGTTATACTAAAATTCAACCCTATGTTTGTTATACTAAAATTCAACCCTATGTTTGTTATACTAAAATTCCAAATTGCCCATGTACATCCCTGACAACAGTTCAACCAATCACCAAAGTTTCAACTACCTAAGTCAAATGGTCTAGGAGATAGCGGAAATTACAAAAAGGAAAGAATTCAGGATCCCCCCCAGGGACAGCCCACCCCCTCCCTGATTCACTTAAATTTCAAAATGCCAACACCCATCTCTGATGACAGCTTTACCCATCACCAAAGATTCAATTTCTCAATTCATATGGTCTAGGGGGAGATAGGGCAAATTTTAATGTGAAAAGGATTCAGAATCAACCACTCCCCAAGGACAGCCCAACCCCCTGTTGTACTAATTCCGAAATGTCCATACACATCCTTGAGGCCACGTCTACCAACCACCACAGTTTCAACTTCCTAAGTCTAACAGTCTACAAGGAGATAGCCAAAAGTACAATGTTAAAAGTACCATGTGAAAAGAATTAAGAATCTCTCTCTCTTTCTCTCTCTCCCCCCCCCTTCCGGGACAGCCCAGCCGCCTGTTGCACTAAATTTCATGTACATGTATCCAGCTTTATCCATTGCCAAATGTTCAACTTCCTAACTATTATGATCTAGTGGGAGATAGGGCAAGTTATAATGTGAAAAGAATTTATAATCAACCAAACCCCCTAGGGGCAGCCCAACACCCTCAGTGACAGGAATATACATAGACACAAGCATTGTCTGTAATAATAAACAACTCACATGGGGAAAGAGTATATAACTGCCAGAAAAATTTCCCAGTTCGGCTGGTATTTGAGGTTGAGCTATATTTTATAGCTAGATGGTGTCGACGGGTAGCCATCACATATCCCCCCATTTCCCCATATTATCAAGAGCAGCTCACCCCTAGGGACCATTTACTACAAACACACGTACACAAGCATGTACGCACACACATACAGACACATCACTGCTTCATCCAAAGGTATTTAAAAACATAAATGTAAAAATATCTACATTGTTAAAAGAATTTAGAATCAACCAACCCCCAGGGACAGCCCAACCCCCTGTTGCACTAACATTCAAAAGTGCCCATGCACATCTCTGATGATGGGTAGACTAATCACCAAAGTTTCAACTTCCTACCTGTAATGGTCAAGGAAAAAATAGCAGAAACCACAATGTGAAAAGAATTCAGAATCAACCACCCCCAGGGACAGCCCAACACCCTGTGGCACTAAAATTCTAAAGTGCCCATGCACATCCCTGAAGAAGGGTCTACCAATTCCCAAAGTTTCAACTTCCTACCTGCAATGGTCTAGGAGCAGATAGCAGAAATTACATTGCCATAAGAATTTAGAATCAACCCCCCCCCCCCCCCAGGATACAGCCCAACCTGTTGCACTAAAATTCTTAAGTGCTTATGCACCTCCCTGAAGATGGGTAAACTATTCACCAAAGTTTCACCTTCCTAACTCTGATGGTTTAGGAAGAGATAGCAGAAATTTCAATGTGATAAAAATTTAGAATCAACCACCCCCCGGGGACAGCCAAACACCCTGAGGCACTAATATCCCAAAGTGCCCATGCACATCCCTGATGATGGGTCTACCAATTCCCAAAGTTTCAGTTTCTTAACTTTAATGGTCTAGGAGGAGATAGCAAAAATTACAATGTGAAAAGAATTTAGAATCAACCCCCCCCCCCCCCGCCCCCATTTCAGATTCATATGTTGTCTGTACATAAAATACATTAAGTACTCTGACATATATTCCTAGTTTTGTAACACTGAAAGTTTCAATTGGAAATCAATGTGAAGTGTCCAAGATGGGTCTCTTTCCAAAATTCATCATATGTTATGCTTAAAAAGGAAAACACGTGAGACAGTGATAATGATGATATCCATGAATTTGAGGTTTGATAAAAAACACTACTGAGTGATGACATTATTGTCAATTTTTTAACCATTCGTTGTCAATTGCAGTATAAAAACTCATCACTTCAAGAAAAAAGGTGAAACATTTTGCAAGATATGATAGCTCACTGTTTCTTTCAGTTGTAAATGATAGCTTACTGACGATGGCTGAGGCAAAACAAAGGTTTGTTCTTCAACACAGTTTTTATTTATACATTAAAAAAAAGACCAAGCTCATTGGACAAACATCAAGAGAGAGTGTCAGAAGTTGGTATGTATACATGTACAATGCGAGTTGAGTCTAGCAGGAATTATCATGTGAAAATTTAATCATCCACCCCCAGGGACAACCCAAACCCCAGGCACAATAAAATTCCAAAAAAGGTTTATGCCTTATTCTAATAAAATGTCTATCAATGTAATTTTTATAGTCTAAGAAAAGATAGTATGTTACAAAGGAAAAACCTTGAAGTCCACCACCCCTAGGAGCAGCCCCACCCCCAGGAACACTAAAAGTCTGTTCAATTCAACTAGCAAACATATATCATACTTTGGTTTGATACATTACAATACAAATCAGATGGATCTATTATCGTACGTTAAAAACCTTATGCTTTAATTCACTTAATTGTCAGTAAACAACCATTCACTTTTGAAAGATGCCAATACAATACAATACAATACAATACAATACAATACAATACAATACACAATGATGGGCCATCATATCTGGCAAAATTTTTCACCTGTAATTTTAGACAGTTCTTAAAAATGTGAGTGTACTGCAATCAATACTATTCGAAACTAAAATGTTAGTTTCTTTGCAAAACACTTAGTTAGCCAGTAAGTTTTGAGTGACTTACTGTTTAGACAAGTCACTATTATATTTTTTGTGAAATGGTGGCACAATTCTGTAACAAAAAATATTAAGTCAGTTTTGTCTAAAAGCTTAGTTTACAAAGATCTGGCTAAGCTGTGTTACACAAAGAATCTAAAATTGATCAACAATTAACAACTCTATGTATTAGCACAAAAATTAATGCATTGGCACTCCTTAACAATGCATATTAAAATATGTACTGGTACTCTTTTGCAAAGAAAAACTTTCAAGAGCTCTTGCATTGGTCTCGATTTGCTACATGAAGTTACAGTTAACTACACATTGATTGTTCATGTGATAGCACATACAAAAATTTTTTTTTTTTAATTTTTATAAGGGAGTGCCAAAGTATAATTTTCTTTTGCTAACATTAATAATGCTGTACAGTACTTACTTTCTGTGTCTTTGCCTTTACTTGTACCAGTCTGGTCAGAACAGAATTTAAGAAGTGTTGATGTGCCTTGAGTACCACTGTGGTGAGTTTGTTATCCATGATCCACAAATCCTTAGGCAGCCTAATCTTGCTGAAATTGTAAAATGGTGAATTTTCATTAGGATATGTTATTTACGATTTCTCTTTCTTCCAGACAATGTTCACACCAAAATACTACTAAAACGTCTTTCAAAACAGGTATGCATCATATGTCATGCAAATAACCAGTAGCATGAAAATCTCCAATATTATGCTTTTGACATAATAACTTCTCTCAAAGTTGTGTTTTCAACTTACTAGTAAAGTGATTGTTTTGGTACCTCTTTTGAAAATAATTTTGGGCAATGCTTTATTTTATCAGTTTTGGGAATTTTAATGCAGCGGCTGATGTCCATCGATACTCCCCCACATCACTGCTTCCCTGCATTGATATTGCTGGGGAGTATCGGTGCGGGGGAGTATCGGTGCGGGGATGTATAGGGATGTAATCTATGTGCTGCAATTTGCTTTGGTAAATATTGGCAGTTCAGTACCAGGAGTGCTCACAATAACATGATTTTGACATGTAGATCAAGAATATGCAGAGGAAATAGTGCAATCTATAGGCAACTATATGTAATAAATTCCTTTAAATTCTTCATGAGATCATTTGCCTTATCTTCTAGAGAAGTAACCTAAATAAATTCTTTGTAAAATGTTTTTTAATCCTGTATTCATGATACAATACAATACAATACAATACAATACAATACAATAAATTTTATTTCATGTCGGGTATAAATTGAAAGGAAACATTAGCTTTACAGCTATTTGCCGACTGAAAATGATGTGTCAATAAAAAAAAATAATGGTAAAACTTGATAAATCGTCAATATCATATATTTGAAAAACAAAACATAAAGCCACTTTTATTTATAAACCTCATATTTGATTACCAACTAATCATATTATTAAAATATTCTAATAATCTTAACCTACATAAATGTAAATGTACTTCAAATATAAAAAACACAATAACATTAATAAATAACCAAATAAATACATAAATCATATATTACCAACAGGCTGCCACTATACAAGGTACTATTCTCTAATGAAACAATTAAAAGGTGAAATATTTATTTGAAAACATGGAATATCCGAAAAATGGCTTTGTTAGCGGTTTATTCAATATTAAACTTGAATAAAAGAGAGATTATTACCTGCCAGATTCATCTGCCTGTAATTCGAATTGCAGAATAAATGGCCTCTGTAATATAGCTAAATATAATATCTCATACCTCTGATGACCAGAAATCCCACTCTATTGTATAACACTACAGTACTAGTATCGCCGGTTTTCTCTCTCCCTCTACTCACTGCAGGCTCTCTTGTTTCATACAGTCCCTCTTTGTTTCAAAACTCCCGCTAGTGTCTCGCTAGTTTTCCGGTCCCAGATAGTCCCAGATCACTTCTGAAGAGTACGAAACTCTTTCAAATACGAAAAAGAAGCGTCTATTCTTTTACTTTAAGTGTTTATGATAACCTTTTTATACATAGATCTATTAAAGTAATTATACATCGTACTTGTTAAAATATAGATCTAACGTTTAACTTACACTCACTGCTGCGTTTTGAGAGAGGTTGTTGGGCTTTTCTTGCATAGATGCAACATGTTTGTCGTCTGCTCTCTGTTGTAGAAGCAGCTTGTGTTTTTAGTGTCTAAATCTAGATTGTTTTTCAAACACGCTAAATTAGTTTCAGCCTGGTACATTATGTCAAGTGAAATACTCGAGTTTAAGGAATTTTATGTGCAGTGGGTGTCCATCGATGTTGGAACAGCTGACTCTTGAACGTCTGAATTGCAAAGAGTTACAAACAGGCGGTGTCCAGTCTACATACTTTCTAAATTATATATTCCATGCAGCAGGTGTGAAAATGTGTAGAGATATCATGCCATACCATGCCGATGAAAAGGTAAGTCTTGTTAAGACATGGGGATAGCAAAATTACGTCATTTTTCAGTTTTTAAATAGATCTATGATACGTGGGTGCAGGTACTTTTGTAGTATACCCCCCCCCCACCCTGTAACTTCCTGAAACTTTCATTTTTCAAACATTTTTTTTAATTTTTCCTTTTCACCTAT
The DNA here is from genome assembly GCF_001039355.2 of Lingula anatina. Next base: position 99,652 of record NW_019775510.1, read on the forward strand.
GTCAAAGCTGTTGAAATAAAATGTTTTTGTAATTACCTGTGGTCTTTTTATTAGTTTTAATCACGTTTAATCCACCCCATTGAAATACAATGTGAAAATTTACAATGTACCTGCAGTCAATAACTTGCCGCGTTTTCGTTGGCTAACTGTACCTTATTTTATGTGAACATAGGATTGATACATTGTATACTTGGACTTCCTCTGGCAAATTATTATGAGCTACTTGTTCACATAAAATTACCTTAGAGTTAGCCAACGAAAACGCAGCAAGTTATTGACTGCGGGTGTAAATTGAAGATTCTAACATTGTATTTCAATGGGCTGGATTAAACGTGATTAAAACTAATGAAAAGTCCACAGGTAATTACAAAAGCATTTTATTTCAACAGCTTTGACAAAGATGAACAAGAAAATGTAAAAAACTGTTTGAAAAGTGAAAGTTACAGAAAGTTACAGGGTGGAGGGGTATTTTCGGTCTTCATTTTTTTGATAATTTTCTCAAATCGTCTAAATCTGGTGGGAGTGCTGGTCAGATTGTATTGAATGGCCAAACCTAACTGTAGAGGCTACATCCCTTTTCTTGCCTGCACCGATTTAAAGGGATGTATACCTTATTTTTGTTTGTTTTTTTTTTTTAGTTTTTGAAGCAGATTTTCGGTCAACAGACATAACAATTCGTATATATAGTAATTTCCACCTTCTTTAGTTATATATTTACAAAATAGCTATGCGACTGATGTATTTTGTTGGTCAATATTGACTTAGAAGTAGAGATTCTCTATTTCTATGATATTGAGTGACTCCTCAAGACATTCAAACAAAATACTAGTACATGTGGTACATTGTACATGTACCCCCCCCCCCCCCAATCCCCAAAACCAAGTTTGAGCATGGAGATTTTGAGAGTCATATACCCACTAGAAGAGGACCTTAATGGCTATTAAACATGTACATTAGGGAGCCCGGAGGTAAAATACAAAAGAGATCCTGGTCGCCTTTTATTTTGTTGATGATAATTGATGTCTGAAAATTTACATGTAGACTATGAATTTAGATTGATGTTGCTCTAGACCACAGTCTTGACCATAATACCTGCTCATTTTTTCTAATCATGCAATATGCTGAACGAAGGGTAGAGTAGGTAGTTATCTTCTAACACAGCCTACCTTGGGAATTTAAACCTTCATATTCATTTTTGGTGGTTAATTATTGAAATATATAGTGTTGGTCAAGACGTTAACCCTTTCCAATCTGCTACTTGTGTCAGTTCCATGCTTTGCACAATTGCTTGCAATAATTAATGAATTGTACAACTGGCAGTGCTTTTCCTCCTAGTATTATAGTTTACAGAATGATAAAATAAGATTAGGCTACTAGTACGAGTACTCTTGTATCCTATAACTGAATAAGACACATGCAATGGTTTGACTTTTCCAATTAACTTGGTCATTTAACTTGCCCATTATGCTGTTAACAATGCAAAGACACCATAAAGAATGGGCCCAGCCAGGGCGTAATAAACATGGGGTCTGGGCTTTTTATGCATAGGAATAGATTTGATCCAGGCCTTTGACATATGTATATATATGTGTTACCTGCAGTGCATAATAAAAATTATTGGTAATTATAAGCTGATAAGCATTATGTAACATTCATAAATGAAAATTATCAAACACAAGCCAAAAAATTTTCATACTGTTAGCTTTTATAAGAGGCATTTATAACAGGATCCTGGCCGCTCTATCATGGGATGGGACAATTAATTTCATAAGAGAAGAATGCATGACAATAAGCCAAGGGTCACTGATAATGGGTCAAAGGTCACATGAGGTAATATTTTATGGATTTATCATTTATGTTTGAGAAAGAATTTAAATTTTGGTAAATTAATTGTAGGCATGGTATAGTCTAATTCTGAAGAACAAAATTTGTGTCCTCAACTGTCTTTATTTAAAAAATCATGTTAACTAATAAAATGAGAACATAACATTCAGAGTATGGGTTCTTTGAAAGTGGGGGTACGAGAGAGAAAATGCTTACTTTATCATTTTGCTCAAAGATATAACAATGCATTATATATCATCATAGTGGCAAACGATGGAACAATTAATTTCATAAGTCATGAATGTATGGCAATTAGTCAAGGGTTATTGATATATGGTCAAAGGTAACAAGTGGTCATACTTTGTAGATTTTTCATGAATTAAAATTTTTTAGACATTGTTTAAGTGAGAAATTGGTATTTGGTGAATGATTTGTAAAGTTCGTGTAGTCTTATGCTTACATTTATAAACAAAATTGGAGCATCAGCAGTGTCTTTCTTTATAAAGTTATGTTTACTATTTAAGTGTGAACCCAACAGTCAAAATATGCCCTCTTTGAAAGTGGGGGTAGGGGGGAACTGTTCATTATTTGATAGAAGAAGATACAGCAACAAATTGCACATAGTTGTGCATCTGTGGGATAGGACAACTAATATCCTGATTAAGACACTTGAAAAGAAAGCAATCTCATTAAAAATACCCTATAGGTTTGACGGTTAGTCAAGGTCAAATTTTAAGGAGTTTTTTTTTTAGGTCTAAATGATTATTTTTTGTTTCAAAGAAATTATATTTAGGGATAACTTGATATTATATAATTATTTATGACTAATGCATTTAGTTTGAGACTGTATATATTCAATTTTCAGATTTTTTTATTCAAATATATGACTTCAATTCAAAGTAGAAGTGGGGTCTTTCCATAAAAAGGAGCATTGGAGAGAAGTAATATTCTGAATGTTATTTGAAGATGGACTACAGCTTATATATTGCAAATTAAGCAATTTCCTAAAATGTATATATATTTTTTTTATACAACTTAAAGTATATTTTGTTATTTGTGGGTCAATGACAATAGGTCAGAGGTCACATTTGGTTACTTTTTCCCCAAAAAAAGCCTATGTACACTGTTTATTTTGATTCAGTATTCAAGGGGAATAGGTATTGTTTTTAATACTAGCATTCAGAAACTTTGTTTTTTTATTATATTTTTAAAAGGATTTTAAAATTTTGTATCATAATGCAACTGTCCATTGAAAATATGACAAAAATTAAAGTCTGCTTCATTCTTATCTCAGTAGGAGATAAAGGTAAACAAACTGTGTCTGATATATCCAGTATGAAGAGGAGATATCAGAATGCCCTTTAGCCTCATTCTGTCTTAAACATGGTGCCAATACCACAACAAGAGAATTTAAGTACCATGCAGTTAGTCGACAGTTATGCATTTTAAAATGCATCAAAATATTGCCCAGTCCTCTCATGAAGTCAAACATTTGCAGATATTATTATTTTTTCAATATTCATATTCAACATCAACATAATGTGCATTGCTAATTTAGAAAGCACTGAATCTTTCAATTTCTACATTTTGCTTAGATGGAACACTATCCAATGTGTAAACTGAATTGGCAACAGGGGCGGATTTAGGATGTCTTCTGGGTCTTCCAGAAGACAGTCAGATTTTCAAGTTTACATCTATAGATACCCTCGGTAGGTATCTAATTTTTTCTGTTAGAAGAGGGTCAAAATTGGAGGATTGATCAACAAAGATAATCTGGAAGACTGTCAGAAAATAGCTCTGGATCTGCCCCTGGGCAATCACTTTTAACTGCTGGGGCTCAGATACTGTCTGATGTTGAACTGCATAATGTTGGTTATACCCTCTACGAAAGCTCCAGGCATAACACAGGTGGAAAGTATTGATAATTTGAATTTTCTTTTTGTCGGTCAGCAAGAAAGTAGAGTACAGGTCAATGTTGCGATAAGACTTGATATGTGAGCAGACATTATTCCAATTATAAAGGTATCTCAGCTTTTGCTCTGCATAAAGTTATAAATTTCTTAATGAGCAATATGACAATATGAAGACCCGGTAGCCTGTTATCAATGGTACCCAAAACTAACATTTCTATTTTTCTCTCAAGCTGTAACTCGTAATTTTGTTGAATACTCTGCAGCAGACATGTCCATATATTCTGGACATGAACACATTCCCATAATAAATGTTTTAATGTTTTGGCCTCAATTTTACAGAAAGTGCATATCTGTGACTCACTCAACTTTATTTTTTCCAGCCAATAATCAGTAAAATAGATACCATGATTGATCTTGAACTGTAATGTTTGTAAGCTCGCATCTTGTGTATACAAAAGGTCCAATGTAAATCAGAGCCCACGTCTCTTCTCCGAGTAAGGCCCCAATTCTTGTTTCCCAGTACCTGTTAGCCCTATTTAAGGATGGGTTGCTGTTTTTCAAGAGCATGTTATAAAAAAAACTTTGTTATCTTATCTTTTGATTTGAGTATTTTTATGTTATCATTCAAAATCCCGTCAATATTTTTCCCATACTCTTTTATGACTGGGCACCAATCTCTTGGAATTGACTTTTTCAGCCCCAGATATTGAAGAAAGCTGAAGTTAGCGGTATATTTTCGGTTTAATTCTTCTAATGTGCTAAGTTCCCCCTAGTGTTCACAATATCAGAAATAAAGTAAACCCCTTTCTTACACTAGTTCTTAAAACAGAAGCTTTTACCTTCAATTATTAATTTTTCATTGTACCATAGAGGCTGTGATAAAATATCTGTAGAAATTCTAGAAGCTTAAATGCTACAGACCTTTTTTTTTTTTTTTTTTTTATGTAGAGCTTGTCAAGTGCAATACTGGAAGTAGTGTGCGTTTTTTTATGATACAGTTTAGGAGTTGCGCTATATCAAAAAGTACAATGTTGCAATATTCAGTGGTGAAAATAAAATGTGAAATACTCCAAACTTAGAAGAGATATGTCCATACAGTACTTACAACTGTGACCTTTAAATTGACCTTTGACCTACTTTTCACCATAAATTGAACTTTCTAAATTTTCTGTTCTTTATGACTGTGATCCCATGCCTAGATCGATCCATCTGTATCAGTCTAACTCTCTGGGAAGTCTTACTAAATTGCTATCAACTTAACCTGCTTAAATGTCTGAATCAGCTAGGGGGTAAAGATAATTACCCCCTAATAATACTAGGCGTGACAGACATTTAAGCCGGTCAAGTTGATAACAATTTAGTGAGACTCCCCAGGGAGATAGATCAATCCAAATATCTGTGGGAATGGTCCCTATATCTCCAGAACTGGCAGAGATACCCCATAGTTACTATATTGAACTGGAAAAGGAAGCCATGTATTGGCAATCTTACTGTAGCCTTGACTTTGAACTTTGACTTCCTTTTCACCATAGATTGAACTTTGCAAAATTTCTGTCTCATATATCTTGAAAACTAGCATTGGTTAGCCCATAGTTTCTATTGTATTTGAATAGGAAGTCACATATTGGCAATCTTATTGTGACCTTGAGTTTGTCCTTTGACCTTCTTTTTGACCAAGAACTACATATTTTCTCCCCCCCCCCCCCCTTCAAAACTGACAGACATAGCCCAGTATTATCCTAGCTAGGTTTCAAGGTCTGCAAGTTGGCAGGGCAATTTACCCAGTGGCCAAATCATGTTGTTTCAAACAATGAAACAATGTTGAACTATAACGTTGACAAGACATTAGATTAACGTTGGATTTGAAAGTTGGATCAATGTCAAATAACAACGTTGTATCAATGTCAGATAACAACATTGTATCAACCCCAGTTGTTAACAACATTCTTGCATGAAAAGACATTAAAATGACCTGTTTTTATTTTTTATATAAAACACAGGTACACAATTATAACGTACACTGTAAAAAACATCTAAGTGCCTGCTTTGTCTCATTGTTTCAACGCATTAACCCAGCAGGCATAGTTGCGTTGGATCAACGTTGAAAACAGGTTGATACTTTGAATTGCTGTTGATTTACCTAAATTCAACGTAAAATCAACGTTGATCCAGCCACGTCGAAACACCGTCATAATGTGACGTTGACTCAACGTTGTATTTTGGTCATGCATTGACACAACCTTGCAGACATGGATTATATTTTAAAATATTATTTGTTGAAAACGTGATACTTTGTTTATCAATACTGTTACTAACTTTATCAAAATAATCAAAAAAAAAAAGTGTTAAAAGTAAAAGTGACAGTTGTTTTGTGTCTTTAGTGAACTAGTAAATTTTCTTAACTTGTTATTCAGAAATACATTCAAATAAACTGAATTCCTTGCAAGGTCAGCTAACACTAGGATGAATAAGTTGATGTAAATGTGATGGAGTGAATTAATAAAGTTAACAGTTCTTGGTAACCTGTAATACATAGGTTGAGGTGACTGTGACTTTGTTATATATATATATATATATATATATGTTAATCTAAACCTTGGAAATTTTAACTTAAAGGCCATACTTTTATACCCTACCCTCAGGTCATTTCAATGTCTTTTCATGTTGTCTAACAACTGGTGTTGATACAACGTTGTTATCTGAGGTTGAGTCAACTTTCAAATCAAATGTTTATCCAACATCTTATCAACATTATGGTCCAAGGTTGTTTCAATGTTAAAACAACATATTTTGCCCACTGGGTTAGCTCCTAAGCATGTTACATGCTTTTAGACTGGATGTATTTAGCAGTACTAGGACACATTTGATGGCTAAATATGTGTCGAGTGTATATGTATGGCCTATAAGTTAGGATTTCCCAGGTTTATATATATATATATATAAGAAAGTCATGGTCACCTCAACATGGTTTTAGGGTGCATTTTCAGAGATTTAGGTCGATCCAGAGATTAAGATTTAGATCGACCTAACTCCCGTGGGGGTTCACGCTAAATTGCAGTCAGCCGAGCGCGCACCATAGTTAATTATCCCCTTACAGCTTTTAGTAGGCAGGACAGACGCTTAAGCCAGCTAAGCTGACAGTAATCTAGTGAGACTCCCCACAGGGATAGATCGATCTAAAATCTATGGAAATGGGGTCTTAGTCCTGACCCGTATGCTCTGCTGCCAAGTCACCGTTACCGCTTCTCCACCTAGATTACTAGGGCCTATGTACCCATCTCTTGGCTTTAATTCACCTATAATCTCAACTCGTTCCACATAAAATTTAGGCTTTGTCGGTGCTGGGGTCTAGGTGTGGCGCACATTGCAATGCACCCTTGTCCAAAAAAGGCAAAAGTAAATGCTAATAATCTACCATACCGAAGGAATTATAGGAAAAGTTTCTACAGACGGCTGACCAAAAGTCATGTGTGGAGATTTCAAATATTCCTTTGGATTTGACCTTTGACCTTAATTTCAAGGTCGAACGGGCCAAAATTTTCAAATAAAAAAAACGAATTTTTTTACGAAAAAAAAAATTATTTGTACTGATATTCAGAAACTACACAGACCTAACCTATAATATAATTGGAAGGTGTTACCCTTCAGGTCATTTTTTATCTCCGTGAGTTTGGGGTCAATTGGTGCATTTTCACGGGAGTAGCGGCCATAAGATACCGACACTGAAAACTGTCTCTAATTCGGAAACCTATTCTTTTTTGCATTTTGTAGAGCATGTCAAGCCCAACACTGGGGGTGGTCTCCATTTTTTTTTTTTTTTTTTTTTTTTTGTTTTCCATTTGGTTTACAAGTTATGCTGTATCAAAAAGTACATTGTAGTGGTGAAAGCAAAATGTGCAATATGGTAATGTGTAATAAATTTTGAACCATGGGAAAATAAAACATAAG
>NW_019775510.1:110994-196531 GCF_001039355.2 Lingula anatina
TATTCTAATAATCTTAACCTACATAAATGTAAATGTACTTCAAATATAAAAAACACAATAAAATTAATAAATAACCAAATAAATACATAAATCATATATTACCAACAGGCTGCCACTATACAAGGTACTATTCTCTAATGAAACAATTAAAAGGTGAAATATTTATTTGAAAACATGGAATATCCGAAAATGTCTTTGTTAGCGGTTAATATTCAATATTAAACTTGAATAAAAGAGAGATTATTAACTGCCAGATTCATCTGTCTGTAATTCGAATTGCAGAATAAATGGCCCTGTAATATAGCTAAATAATATAATATCTCATACCTCTGATGTCTAGAAATCCCACTCTATTGTATAACACTACAGTACTAGTATCGCCGGTTTTCTCTCTCCCTCTACTCACTGCAGGCTCTCTTTGTTTCATACAGTCCCTCTTTGTTTCAAAACTCCCGCTAGTGTCTCGCTAGTTTTTCGATCCCAGATAGTCCCAGATCACTTCTGAAGAGTACGAAACTCTTTCAAATACGAAAAAGAAGCGTCTATTCTTTTACTTTAAGTGTTTATGATAACCTTTTTATACATAGATCTATTAAAGTTATTATACATCGTACTTGTTAAAATATAGATCTAACGTTTAACTTACACTCACTGCTGCGTTTTGAGAGAGGTTGTTGGGCTTTTCTTGCATAGATGCAACATGTTTGTCGTCTGCTCTCTGTTGTAGAAGCAGCTTGTATTTTTAGTGTCTAAATCTAGATTGTTTTTCAAACACGCTAAATTAGTTTCAGCCTGGTACATTATGTCAAGTGAAATACTCGAGTTTAAGGAATTTTTATGTGCAGTGGGTGTCCATTGATGTTGGAACAGCTGACCATTGAACGCCTGAATTGCAAAGAGTTACAAGCAGGCGGTGTCCAGTCTACATACTTTCTAAATTATATATTCCATGCAGCAGGTGTGAAAGTGTGCAGAGATATTATGCCATACCATGCCGATGAAAAGGTAAGTCTTGCAAAGACATGGGGATAGCAAAATTATGTCATTTTTTGTCAGTTTTTGGAACATTTTATCTTATATATGATACGTGGGTGCACGAAAGTGTTCCAGATTTCTGGATTTTCGGTCTTCTTTTTTTTGAAAATTTTGTCAAATCGTCTAAATTTGGTGAGAGTGCTGGTCAGAATGGCCAAACCTAACTGTAGAGGCTACATCCCTTTTCTTGCCTGCACCGATTTTAAGGGATGTATACCTAATTTTCGGGTTTTTTTTTTTTAGTTTTTGAAGCAGATTTTCGGTCAGCAGACATGCAACTCGTATGTAATAATTTCCCCCTTCTTAAGTTATATATTTACAAAATAGCTATGTGACTGATGTATTTTGTTGGTCAATATTGACTGACTCCTCAAGACATTCAAACAAAAAAAAGATACCTGCATTCCCCCCCCCCCAAAAAAAAATTGAGCATTGATATTTTCAAAGTCATTTACCTACTAATAGAGGTCCTTAATGATTAGTAAACCTGTATGCTAGGGAGGTAAAATACAAAAGAGATCCTGGTCGCCTTTTATTTTGTTGATGGTATATTGATGTCTGAAAATCTTTTGTGGTATACCCCCCCCCCACCCTGTAACTTTCTGTAACTTTCATTTTTCAAACATTTTTTTTTACATTTTCTTGTTCATCTATGTCAAAGCTATTGAAATGAAATGCTTTTGTAATTACCTGTGGTCTTTTTTATTAGTTTTAATCACGTTTTTTCCAGCCCATTGAAATACAATGAGAGAATCTACAATTTACACCCGCAGTCAATAACTTGCCGGGTTTTCGTTGGCTAACTCTAAGGTAATTTTATGTGAAAAGGTAGCTCATAATAATTTCACAGAGGAAGTCCAAGTAAACAATGTATTAATCTTATGTTCACATAAAATTACCTTAGAGTTAGGCTCCATTCACATGGAAAATCTATTTTCTAAAATCTATTTTCGGTATCTTGTGATCACGGTCTGTACCCTGGATACCCTGTGGCATAATTACTGGCAGCGTGAGTGAGTTACTTCCAAAGCTGTAATTAATTCTCACTCGGAGGAGATTCTGATACCTTGACGCATGCGCAGTAGTATCTCTAAGCTGTGAAGTTCATCAGTTTACCTTGGGGATTTAAACCTTCATACTCAGTTTTGGTGGTTTATTATTGAAATATGTAGTGTTGGTCAACCCGTTAACCCTTTCCAATCTGCTACTTGTCTCAGTTCCATGCTTTGCTCAATTGCTTGCAATAATGAATTGTACAACTGGCAGTGCTTTAATTTTCCTCCTAGTATTATAGCTTACAAAATGATTAAAATAAGATTAGGCTAGATTGATTAATTCAGAAAATAAAACAAAAACCCACTTTTTTGATATATTTAACCACTAATGAAAAGTGTATCAATTGCTTTCAGCATGTTGATACCCCTTTATAAGAAAAAAAATTATGTGCAAAGAATTATGTTATGACATCATACGCCCTGGATTATTTTGCACTATTCAGGACCATATATTGCTGTGAATTTATATGTCTATTATAGCTGGCCTGCAGTAACATCAAACATTTTATGTTAAGGGACTTACTATATACCCTGATTGCTGTATACAAGACTGCATGATGAGCATAACACAGTGGCTATTATTCCTTGTATGAGCTATAATATAAAAACTGCATGTACATGTATGGTACATGTAAATCAAAATTCATTGACATCAGCATGAAGCATCACATAATTAAGCCTAAGTCCCAACTACATTTTGGATGCACGGTTTTTGTTCCTTGCATCCGGCTAGGACATAGCTAGATCGCAGGGAAGAATTCAAGTGATTGGTGAAAAGTTTCTACCTGCTGTTTGCATCCTCGGCTCCAAAAATCGCATGATGGACGTGCTGCTCGCGCACGAACTCCCACGTTTTCCCATTTTTTTGGCCGTAGACCACACGTAGCAGCCCATACATTTGGTTGGGACCTAGGCTTTATTAAATTGTAACCTGATCAGTTTTCAGTATACTAGTAGTTGATGGATGACAGCTGGCAACGTTTTTATGCAACTGCCTCATCATTTTGACAATTGTACATCTACACACCTTTTCTTTTTTATTTTAAATTTTTATTACTTAGTAAGGCCTTTCAATTTGTTAGTCACATATTGCCTTTCGTAAACCAGAAAGGATACCAGTTCATAGTATTTTGGGATTTTACAAATCATACCAGCATTACCAATAATGTCTGATACATATGTTTTAAAGCAAAGAAAAACTGTGGCACTTAGTGGCCCATGATGTAACTGAGGCATGTGTTTTCAAACCATTCAAACTTCAATATATTGTCAACCAACTCAAATTTTGATACTTCGATCATATAGCACTATAGTTTGCCCCAAACATAAGTAGTTCTTCACATGTATTATGTATGAGAAATACTAAATGCTACTATGATGACCAGTTGTGAAATAGTAGTATATATGTCACTTTCCTGGTATAAATAATTAAATTGTAATTTACAGTGAAACTTTAACTACATATAATATTTCCTTATAGGTTGCATGATTATGCTAGCTTGAGTATGATGAGTAGGTATTTCCTTGATCATTGGCTGTTTTGATGAAGGTTATTGTTTTAAGTCTTTCGATTTGAGTGTTATATTTTTAGATTATTCCCTCTAGTTTGGATTACTCAAACCTAGGTTTTTCAAGAAAAGCACCCACATCTTTATATGTATAGCTGTATAGCATCCCTCAGTGCTGTGTACACTAATAGGCATGTTTTGGTCCATGAGCCCAGTCACTTATATGGTACATAAAAGGGAAGAAGAAGAATAGTGATTTTTAGTAGGCCTGTCTCCTGTGTGTCCAAATAAGTGTAATAGCTTTCTCATACTGGTAGCTTTTTGTGTGCTTATACCTTATAAAACCCCACTCTTACAGCACCAATTAGGACTGTTTTCAGATGAGGGTAGGGGGAAAAGCTTACTTAATATCTATATGGTAACAGAAATATCAATACAGTGTATATCACTATGGAGGTAAGAGGTGGAACATTTTATTTCAAATTATGAATGCATGATCAAGGGTCATTGATAATGGGTCACAGGAGGTCATTTTGGGGGATTTTTCATAAATTAAAACCAAATTGCTTGGAAAATTATTGTTTGAGTAAGAAAATAGTATTTTGTGAATTATTTGTACTAGTAAACATGGTTTAGACTAATGCTAATTAAAAAAGTGGAGCCTTAGCTGTCTTAATTGAGAAAACTATGAAAATGAATGTGAACCTAATTAGGGTCCAAATGTAACCTCTTTGAAAGTGAGGGTAGTAACAGAGAGAAAATGCTTGCCATATCAATATGATTAAAGATACATCAATACGTTATATATCTTTATGAAGGTAAGGGATGGGACAATTCATTTCATAAGGCATGAATGCATGACAATAAGTCAAGCTAGGTTTATTGATAATGGGTCAAATGTCATAAGAGGTCATATTTTATAGATTTTTCATGAATTAAAACCAAAATCATTTGTAAAATAAAACTTTGTTTGATAAAGAAATTGAAATTCGGTGAATGATACTGGTGTTTTCTTCAATCGCTTTGTGAACACCTCCACATATATTTGTAGTAACTGGAATATTATCATTTTGTAAAAGGATAACTTAATTAGATCCAGTCACTTTTATGTATGTTCAAAGTGAAAAGGGTTAACGTAAACTTGGGGTTGGGTGGGAGTTGCTGAGCAAAAATATCTGACACGTCCTTCAAATCACTACAGTACATAGACAAAATTCCATTAATATATTGTGATATGCCTGTCTGTTGAAAGTGAAAAGGGTTCATGTGAACTCATGAATGGGTGAAAGGGGGGGGGGGCAGGTGCTGAGCAAATATCTCTGTCAGTCTTTCAAATCTTTATATAAACAAAATTTCATTGTTACATTGTTATGCCTGTGCACTGTCTGTTGGGACACTGTATGTATCTGTATATATATTCTGATTACTGTGTATGTCTGTTTTGCTGCTGTTTATGTGTTTATTATAATATAATAATATATATTTTGATCACTGTGTTATATCTGTGTTGTAACTACTGTATGTGTCTGTATATATGTTCTTTATTGGTGATGTGTTATTAGTTTTCAGTGGAGATGAAGGTGTGTTTCCTGTATTATCATCACACTGAGGACAGCTATAAACTCATCTGATCACAGGGCCGTAGCAGCTGCCCCCCCTGGGATTTGAGGTACAAAAAAAATAATAATAATAATAATAATCGCAAAGGTAAAAAAAAATTGCAAAGTTAGTATCAATTCTGTGAGAAAATGCACTCATGGCCACTAGACAATCATTCAACAATATGTTTACAAAGGAGCTATCCCCCAGGCCAATTGGCGTGTTGTGTTGAAAAAATGACTGTACTTATGGCAAAATGAACCCACAATTTCTGACTTCTGATTGAGCAATAAAAAACAGTTAAAATGCACTAGAATGCAGTATTATACATACTTTTTTAAAAATTTTCCACACCGTGGGAGGGGGACACCCCCTCCCCCCTCGGGGGCTTCGCCCCCTCGTGTCCGCTTACTGCCCCCCCTGGCATTTTGCTCAGGCTACGGCCCTGGATCAACATCAAGAACTACAATGTCGCAGCCTCAGCACAGGTCAGTGCAACAATGATATTACTATACTGGTGATTCTCTTCAGTTTCCTTTTTTTACCACCACCACCACTATTTATACTATCTTGAATATTGACATCTTGTAAAAGGGTCACTAAAGATCCCACTTGATCAGTTTGATATATGTTCAAAGTGAAAAGGGTTAATGTGAACTCTTGGGGGTCTGAGCAAAAATCTGCCAGTTTTTCAAATTGCCATATGGACAAAATTTCATATATACCTTTTGATACCTTTTGATATACCATGTGCACTGTCTGTTGTGACAATGTATGTGTCTGTATATATATTCTGACCATTGTGTGTGTCTGTTTTGTCCCTGTACACATTTATTTCTGTTCTGATCTCAGTGTGTACTATGTCTGTGTTATAATTATAAATCTGCTAATATTCTTTCTTGAAGATGTCTCTTATTTCAGTATTGATGAATGTGTGCATGTCTCCATTTTTATCACACTGCTGAGGAGAGCCAAATTCCTCATCGACATCAAGATCAACAACCTGGCTGCCTTAAGAGAGGTCAGTGCAATAATGATATATTGCATAAAACTGGTGTTCTAGCTCTTCAATCACTTTGTGAACACCACCACTATATGCATGTATAGTACCTGGAATAGTATCATTTTGTAAAATGGTCAATTAATTAGACCCACTCACTTTTATATTTGTTCAAAGTGAAAAGGGTTCATAGGTACCATGGCCCATAGGAGCCTACGCGTGCGTCTTTTAGATGCCCCTTTACATGCGAAAACGACAAGGCCTAAGCCGAGTTCGTCTTTTACTACAGAGCTTTGAGAGCCGAAAATGGCATGGCTGTGTCTCTTTCGCCACTTACTGAACTCCAGAGATGCGAGATTAACACGACCCATGTCGCGTTTGTCTCTCAAAAGACACTGTTATAAAACATGAAATAGGCATTACGTGTGATTTTCGCAGCTGAATAAGTAGACCCTTATAAACGAAGTTGACGTGACCTTAGAGTCATGTCGCTTTCAACTTTTACAAACCTCCAACAAAATCTATCTCCACACAGACGCGCGCGACATGTACTATTGGACATGGGTCAGTTGAAAGCGACATTAACCTAAATGGCTCATGTTACTTTCAGCCAATTAATTTGAAACAGAAGGACCGTCTTAAAACCCTTTATATTTGAATCCTTGAAAATAAAAATATGAGGCCATATAATTATTACAAGCAATTAGCCACACTGTTATCTAGATAGCACTAAATTATGATGGGATTCAAATGAAAAAAATGTTTTGGGACAGCACAACACTGTTTCAAATTAATTGGATTTGACATATAAGAGTTGGCTGAAAGTAACATGAGCCCTTTAGGTTAATAGGGTTTCAACTGACCCATGTCCAATAGTACATGTCGCGCGCGTCTGTGTGGAGATAGATTTTGTTGGAGGTTTGTAAGAGTTGAAAGCAACATGACTCTCAAGTTACGTCAACTTCGTTTATAAGGGTCTATTTATTCAGCTGCGAAAATCACACGTTATGCCTATTTCATGTTTTATAACAGTGTCATTTGAGAGAAGAACGCGACATGGGTCGTGTCAATCTCGCATCTGTGGAGTTCAGTAAGTGGCGAAAGAGACACAGCCATGCCATTTTCGGCTCTCAAAGCTCTGTAGTAAAAGACGAACTCGGCTTAGGCCTTGTCGTTTTCGCATGTAAAGGGGCGTCTAAAAGACGCACGCGTAGGCTCCTATGGGCCATGGTACATAGGAACTCAAGGTGGGGTGGGGGCTGCTGAGCAAAAATCTCATTTTCATACCTGCAGTGCACTGTCAGTTGTGAGGGTTAATGTGAAGTCTGGGGGGGGGGGTTGAGCAAAAACTCTGTCAGTCTTTCAAATTGCTATATGGGCAAATTTCTATGTATACCTTTTGATACTTGTGCACTGTCTGTTATGACACTATATGTCTGTATATATTCTGATTACTGTGTATGTCTGTTTTGTCGCTGTATGTGTTTATTATAATATAATAATATTTTTTTATCACTGTGTAATGTCTGTGTTGTAACTACTATATGTGGCTGCATATATTCTTTATTGAAAATATGTTCTCTGATTTTAGAGAAGATGAAGGTATGTCTCTTGGATTATCATCACCCTGAGGACAGCTAAACTCATCATCACCATCAAGATCTACAGTGTTGCAGCCTCAGAACAGGTCGGTGCAACAAACATATTTCTATACTGGTGATGTGATTCTCTTCAATCCCCCTTTTTAACACCACCACTATATATTAATCGAGTCACATACCATTCCATAGGCCCAATAGTCAAACCCTGCAATATGTTCTTTCCTATAAACTTTTTTTGCTGAAACGCATTCTTCAGGCCAAGAGAAGCAAAATTAGCTTGGTTGCTATGTTCAAGATATTGAGCATTTTTCAATATAGCCGTCAATATATGATGAAAAAAGCAAAACAACTAGTATTCGGCGGGGATACTATATTGAGAGCTTCTTTCAACGTTAATCTTATCAGAAGACAACAGCAGGACCATTGAATACACTTAAGTGCATAACATTTAGCAAATAAGAAAAAAGGCCGTCAAAACATATGTCAGAAAGTGATAAAAGCTGCAAAATTAGTTCGTTTTTGTAAATTTAATCTTATTAAAAGCATATCTGCTTTTTATGTTTATGTTCATTATCATATTTTGTTAGTCATGACCCAAAACTGTTAGAATATGCTTATCTGACAGTTTAATAACAGGTGGTTGAGAATATCAACCCCCAAGAGTCTATTTGCCACTTCAACGGGTCCCATAGTCAAATACTTCTATAATTTTTTTAAGAATTTTCTTTTAGAATTGAATTCTTTGGGGCTATAAAAGCCAATTTAATTTGGTATTTTTTTGCCAGTGGCTATATATCTGGAAGTCTGGAACATTGATCAATTTTCAAAATTCGAGATGGCCGTCAATAATTTAAATTATATTAGAGTATTATATTATAAATAGGTAATTATGTCAACTTGCAAAGAGTCGGGTTCAAAGTGCATGATATCCCACATTTCAAATGAACGCTAAAACATATCCAAAAAGGTTTTAAAAAAAGCAATAAAATTATGTTTTGAACTGATAATCTGCCATATAATATGTATTAACTCTTTTATTAGTTACAAGGTGTACTAGTAAGGTACAGTTATACTAAGAATCTTTGAAAAAGTGTCATTGATAAGACTGACCGTTATGTAAGTTCTCTTTTTAACGCAAGCTCAGTCTGAAGGAGATACTGTCAAGGGCCAACAGGGATTCCCGCAGGATTTTGGGTACAGGGAGTTCAAAATGTTAATTTGCAATCGGGGCCCTCATTTACAGGGAGTCCAACCAATTCCTTCAGGGAGGGGGGGTAAAATTAATAATAAATATATTTATCTATCTATTTATATAAAATTTAGCTTTAAAAATTCACGTTCTTTTTATTGAGATTGACATGTTTCAGAAAACTTCAAGGTTTAAATTACATCAGTATATATTACCACTTCTAATTTTTCTTATTTCTGCAAGTTTTTCACTTTAAATTATACAGGGTTTATACTTATTATGGGATATTATTTTTGGGTGTGTAAATTTTCTTCAAAATATTTATTTTCTCTTCAGCTATTTTAAATCCAAAACTGAAGTGTCACTCCATGTGTAGCCAGGTGTATTACCTAATTACCACATGACTCTCAAAACAATTGATGCATGCAGTTACATGTTCTGTTGTCAGAAATGTTAGGGGTGGTCTTTTCGGCAATTTCTGCCCTTGTATAAAAACACATAATGGTTTGGTCAATCTTTGCAGTGTATTTGAAACAACAAAGGGATCGTTCTGAAACTTGACAGGTACCTTAGAGAAGATATGGTTTGACAGCTAAGCAACGCAGCTTACTATGCGATTCTTGCTCTCAGAGAAAATGACCAGACATGGACGACTGCAATTGCTAGGCAATTCAACATTTATCAGTAACCGTTAGTAAAGTCCTCCAAAGAAATGCTATAACAGGGGCACCTACTCCAATATCTCGAACAGGTTGTCCACGTATCACAACAAGAAGACATGATGGCCTTCTCCTTAGAGTGTGCCGTGCTGGTCATACAAAGACAACCATGCAGTGTCCTCAGAAAAAAGTGGCAGAATGTCGTTCAAACACCCAGTTCAAGGTCCTTTGAGAACAAGAGATAACTGCAAGCTGGTTTTAAAAACACACACAGAGTCGGGCAAAATGACCATATTTCCCCAAATCTAGAACACTATAAGGAGAACAGACAAACTAAATAGTAATTAATTGGATCATAAATAAATTCAACCATTTCTGCAACAGATAATGAAAAATCCCACCACTTGCAACCGAGTTAAGATAATAAAAAGTCCCGAATATGGAAAGGGAAGGGTGGGTGGGAGAGCAAAGCGAAATTGGCTTAAGCTAGCAAAGTTGGTGTACTAACGCAAAATATTACGCATATTACAGCTGGCGGCGCTAAACAAAGACTTCCCCAGGAGTGAAAATTAATAGGCCTATGAAATAAAGCTGAGTGACCATTGGTCACACTACCGGATGTTTTTCACGTGGCCTAGTTACTTAGAGCTGATAGGACAAAATTGTTTTTCACATGACTAGTTACTACCCTGGGAAACAAAGGCCAGCTGCAGGCAACCTTCCCTGTGTGTGCTTTTAAATACTCCTTATACTAAGGGGGCACATTTTGAAGATCTGCAGTATGGGCTGGGGACCACGTGCTTTTGCAGCCAAATCACTGGAATCATATAATTTTCAGTGATGAGGCCAGATATGGAGTTTTTAGCGTTGATGCCCATATCCGTGTCCGCCAACGTGTGCGAAAGACATAAAATGATGATGATTGTGTACTGCCTAGGGTGCAAGCAGGGGGTTGATAACGTCTCTGTTTGGAGAGCATTTCATGCTGGTGCCCAGAACCAGATGGTTTTTCTAGAAGGCAACCTCAACCAGGATTCCTACAGAGACATTCTATAGCAAACAATGCTTCCCTTTGTAAGAGTCATCTTCAGGAACAACTTTTTGTACCAAGACAACTACGCACCCCCACATCAAGCTCGCAGAATCACTGTTTTTCTTCAAAACCATTGGGTTCAGCAACTGTCCTGGCCTGCAAACTCCCCAGATATGAACTCAATTGAAAATCTGTGGGCAGAAGTAACTCACAGAATTAATAGCTATGGTCATTGGCCGGTAAATCGTGATGAACTACGACAGGCAAATATCACTGTGTGGAATGATATCCCCATCCAAACTCTGAAAAACTTGTCACAGGGTATGCCATGTAGGGTGAGGGCGCTGCAAGTGGCTGCTGGAGGTCATACCCGCTATTACATGATTACTTTTCATGATTTACTGTAATGAGTTCTTTGACTTCATAACATATCACTGTCCGTTGGCTATCATTTTCTTTAATATCTTATAATTAGCTTATAGTTAATACTGACATCAAACTGGTGATGTGGTTTTCTGGGTGTGTTCTTTTCTTTTGAGTGATCTATGTATAGATCTATGTATGACATCTGATGTCAGATTTGATATTATTGGCCAGAATATCTCACAATAGAAGACTGGACATTTTTATCACTCAATGACATACTATTTTGATGAATAAAGCCCAAAAAAATTTAATATGCGCTCAGGAATAACAATGATAAAAAATATTCCATATTAAGTATTAACCCTGTAGAGTCAATAAACAAAACAAACCATCTTAAAAATCTTTTGGTTATATATACTGACAGTCATTATAAACTTTGAGGCCATATTTTTTGACATAATTGTTATTTTGAGCCCTAAACTGGATTTATTTTTCATATGAATCATTTGTTTAGGATATTGGCATACAGAAACACAAATCTTAAAGGGATAATAACTCTTTGTATAAGATCTATATTTCACAATAAAAACATTGTGAACAACTCATAGAAATATAATTTATTCTGTTTTACCACAAAAATGGCAGTTATAGCTATTATTCTGAAAGACCACGTAACCTCCATTGATGGCTATACTCTATGTATGAAATGACTTTTTAGAAAAAAAACAGGGACTAACTTGTAAAAATGGATTCTTCATTAACCATTGGTAAGTGTTGGAAAATTGTTGTTTACTCCAGGAAAAATTCATTTTTTGGTCAGAACATGAATAGCAAGAGACATACATTTATACGTGTCATACGTTCAAATTAAAAATTGTATTGTTCATTCCATTGTTCATCATGTTTATGTATAGATCTATGCAAATTGCGATCATTTATTAGGCCACACTTTTTTATTTTTATGGATGACATCCTCTAGGGACCCCGAAATTGGTGCGAGAGGGCAAAAAAAAAAATACTGCTTAAGTAAAGGAATGCTGTTAGGACAGAGGCGTAGACATATGTATTTCCGAAGAAAATTCAATCGCCCCTATCAAAAAATACCAACTGGTACTCAAACGGATTTCAGTGTAACCTTAAAGTATGGTGATTGTTGAAGCATGGAAAGTATTTTTTATGGAATTAAACGTTACAATGGAAATTAATGGGACTTTTTATAGTGGTTTGTAACCTAGAACAAAAGTGGATGGCTAGTCTTTTTAATTTCTATGGCAAGTGTAATGCTTAAATAGGGACTGTCCGGAATAGCCTATTTTGAACATCTGCACAGCAGATGATGTCAAACGAGACCTGGATTGGAGCGAGATTTCACGAGAGGTGGGGTTAAAATCTGCCATTGAAACTTCTCTTGCGGTCGAGCACAAGTCTATGTTATAGGATTGCATTGAGTAAAATTTGGCGTTGTCATGTAATTTGAGATAGAGCAACGCAATGGCGAATTGCTAATGTTGTGTCGTAGGGTGCATTGCAGTTAAAGTTAAGCGAGAAAACCAGGAAAATGACCGTGGATGACGGACACGACTGGCGAGAGAAGTGAAGTGAAGAAAGAGAAGTTGGGCTTGATTAGATTAAAAGGACTAAGTGCGGACATATTTAAAGTACAGATCAGGTCGCAGTATTTTGTAGAAAGAAAGGGACCAACTGCAGACAACTCGCACCCGGCACGTCACTGGCTCCATGGCATCACCTTATAGACCGTATCATCAACGGTCAAGGGGCATATTAATAAGTGAGTTTTGTGTGTAGTTTACAGGACACCATGGTTTATTAATGTGATACAGCCCTAGTACTTGTGATTAATAGTCTTTTACGGTAACTATATCAGACAAATTTGCTTGTACCATTCCTATATCTCCATATAACATGTACCTGATTATGAAATACTGGTGAACCTTCCACACCTATTAAGCATACACATTGTTCAGTTGCATTTGTAACATTCCATGCCGGGTGGTCAGTTATGATAATTGCAAGTAAGGTAGAAATTAGAGTTGGTATTTTACAACAACGTTTACCACATAATGATATATATTTCAGAAAACTAAGTGAGTTATTTTTTATTTATTTTAGAGCATGACAGACACAGCCCATGTTATTGAACCAGGCAAGAACTGTGAGAGTCATGTGGTCAGGATAATCAGATGTTGAAGATTGCTCAGTGTATATTAATCTCTTATGTCCTTATTTATTATGTTGTTAATTATATCAGGAGTCAACAGATGGCATTTATGTGTGTATATGCAAGAGTGAGATGGAATTTATACATCTTGCTACGTTGTCTTTATATAATCTCAATGATGAAAGATGTGTGCGTGTGTGTGTGTGTGTGTGTGTGTGTGTGTGTAAGAGAGAGATGGAGGTCATACATCACTTTTTGGACAGCCTTATTTGATAATTTTGATCCAAGAAGATTTGCATATAAGAGAAAATTGAATTTTTTTTCTACTTTGGATTGTTTGAAAGTTTTTAATGAATTAAAGGAATTAATTTATTCATTTTCTTTTTGTTTCTTGTGTTATTCTCTATTTCAAAGTGATATTTTAATGCCTGCAGTCAGTTTTGCATATCCTCCCCTCTGCTGCATTTTAGTGCTTTTTTCATCTGCTTGGGGGCAGCACCTTACAGTAAAGTTCTTGTGACTGGGAGGCTATACTGTTAATTAAGATATCTTGATTTTATATACAGATGCAATAAGTGTATTAACGGTAATTAGGACTAAAATGCAGCCTTAGTTGGAAAAGCAGTGTTAATTGGTTTCTTTTTCAGAACTTATACATTTTTGTAAAATTTATTGGCATTTTCATTGTGGGACATGGAACTCCCACACGCTTGAAGCAAAACGGTAATCAAATTTTCTACACATCCATGTTATTTATATTAGATATTTAAGTTGGTGGTAATTTCACTCTTAATCAGCATGTAATATTGCATCAAAATTGACAAAAAAAAAACTACTTTGTGCTCTGCCACCACAAACGTTATGAAAAGAAAAGTGTTATTTATTACAGTGAAGTTATTGTGACTGGGAGGCTATACTGGTAAGGTATTCTGTTTAGGTCTTGGGTAAAATTGTTAGAATCTGAAGTATGGTGTTTGTTGAAAGCATGGAAAAGATTTTTTATGGAATTAAACGTTACAATGGAAATGAATGGGGACTTTTATAATGGTTTGTAACCTAGAACGAAAGTGGATAGCTAGTTTTTTTAAATATCTATGGCAAATGTAATGCTTAAAATGGATCATTATCCAAACACAATGTTTCTTGCACTGAACAATATCTGAAGTATGTCCTGTAAGCCTATTTTTAATCATTACCCTAACATTAAGCCCAACTTTCAAGCCTGGGTTCCCATGCCCAGACCGATCCATCTGGAACGGTCTAACTCGATCCCAGGGGAGTCTCACTAAATTCCTATCTACTCAACCGGCTTAAATGTCTGAATCGGCTAGAGGGTAAAGATAATTACCCCCTAACAGGTTTACAAGGCTTGAGAGACATTTAAGCCGTTTAAGTTGATGGGAACTTAGTGAGACTGTCCAGGAAGATAGATCGATCCAAATATCTGTGGGAATGGTCCCTAATGCTAACCCTAATCCTTACGCTAGCCCTAAGTCTTACCCTAACTCTAGCCCTAAGTCTTACCCTTACCGTAAAATTAACCCCACGTTTTGAAGCGAGACCCCTGAAAGTTAGCCCCATCTTTTAAGTGTTACTTTAAAATCAACCCTACCTTTCACCCCCAATCCATAAAAAACAATTTATTGAAGAAATAACAGACAATAGTGTATGTATAAAATTCACTTTGTTTATTATTATTATTGTCATCTGGATGGCATCTAATGGACTTCTGTGGCAGCTTGTCAAGCATACCTTTTCGAACTGTACTGATAACTTTTTTGGTCTTCAGTCATACATTTTATATTTTGTTAAAACAGTTCTTGTTTTGCATGTATTTGGCTTGTTTTTAAATGTCTTTTCTCATTTTGACTTGTTCATCTTCACTTTTCAGCTAGCACCGAACACATGAATTGTGGGCATGCAAGGATGGCCCCAGCATGATCCACAAGCTGCACTGTAGAATGGCCTGGTCCATTGTTCACCTTGAGGACTGCACTGTGTGTCCCAACTGCCACTGAAATTCCTTGACATGCAGACACATTTTGGGTTTGTTGATGTATTAATGTCAGTGGTTTACTGCTTCTGCTTCTGGCTGTTACTATTAAATTGCTGAGAGAGCACGTACTGCATTTGTCTATTTTGTAGCCAATAGCTTGTCTTAATTTATCTTTATCCTCATCAGTCATATGTATAGCCTGTAGCCTTCTGCTAGCTTGTACTTGTTCCAGTGGTACCTTTTTGTACCCTGGCTTGTTAATGACTTAATTGCCTCTTTTACACAAGTTATGGTTCACATTGCAAAATTTAATCAGGGCATCAGTGGTATAGGTCAGTTTTTTTTATCATCATGTTCACATCCCCAGCACCTGCCTGATATTACAGTGAAAATGTCGTAGCACACTGCCGCTTAACATCATCATTGAATNAGGGATATTACTTGTTGATGCCTGTGAGGTAGGTTGTAAGCCCTTAAGTGTATGTGAATCACCATCTCAAAGATGACTTGGTGTGTGTGTCTGTATGTGTGCGTGTATGTGTGTATATGCAAGAGTGAGATGGAATTTATACATCTTGTCATGCTACATGTACGTTGTCTTTGAATAATCTCAATGATGAATGATGTGTGTGTGTGTGTGTGTACGTGCGTAAGAGAGAGATGGAGGTTGCACATCACTTTTTGGACAGCCTTATTTGATAATTTTGATGCAAGAAGATTTGCATATAAGAGAAAATTGAATTTTTTTCTACTTTGGAATGTTTGAAAGTTTTTAATGAATTAAAGGAATTAATTTGTTCTTCTTTTTTTTTTGTTTCGTGTGTTTTTCTCTATTTCAAAGTGATATTTTAATGCCTGCAGTGAGTTTTGCATACCCTCCCCTCTGTGATGATTAGTATGTTAGTTGAGATTATTTTATATTGCTACTGGTAGATGTCTCTATAAAACCCCCTTAACACTGGACGGCGTCCTTTGTGCAACGCCGTCAGACACTCAAATAACGCACAGTGATCACTAAGGTCGCACAAAGAACGTTCAAGCATTGTCGAGGACACCATGGACACCACGAAGTTTGAGCATGTTCAAAACAATCGCAGAGAGAACGTGATGGAGGATGGGCGCTGCACGGTAGCTCAATGGACACAGAAAGGACGCACAAGCATCTCCGTGGTCGAAGAGAGGACGCACAAGCATTGCCACGGTTGTAGAAAGGAGGCACAAGCATCGCTTTGGTTGCAGAATGAAAACTCAAAGATCGTCCAGTGTTCGGCACATAGAACATTATTCTTTTCATTCTCAAATGGGGTCGTGCTAAGGTATTTTTTTACCAGACAGGAATTCTAAGGGCAACAGTGGTCTCATATCAGCCTCCGATTGTTTTTTCCCCTAAAATTCATGAAACTATCCATTTTTGTTGAGGTTATTATAAAACAAATATTTTGCCTTTTTTATAAGATGCATTAATTGTCAGAACTTTTTGCAGAATGTGTCATCTGAAAACGTATTCAAACATGTTGTGTCAGTCATACTTTCTCGTTTTCAGCACCTTTCCATCCCTTTTATATGGATAACAATGAGCATCTGGCTGATTATCAGTCCATGCAGACCTTGCATCACTATAGTTTAAAGCATTTATTCCTATTTATTTGTTTGGTGTGCTGGAAATGTTCTTTATTGGATGACCTGGTTAGAACCGATGAAAAAAATATGAGTTAGAATATAGAGAAGGACGCCCAAACAACGCTCATCGGTCAAGCAGGATGCAGAATGATCGTAGAATAGATGCCACTGATCGCGGATGAAGGTATAGAGAACACAGCAAGAATGCTCAATGGTCGCTCAAACATCGCAGTGGACACCGAGGGTTGCACAAGGGGACGTACAGTGGAGGCAGGCAGGTCGCTCGCAGTTTTACAGGTAAAATCGAGATTCAGTCGTTCAAAGGATGCACAGCGGATGCAGACGCCTTTACACTAAGACACAATTTAATTGCTTTGGCGACCGTTGAGCGTCCTGACCACATTTTTGTGAGCCAAAAGGACGCAAAAAGGATGCTGTCCAGTGTAAAGGGGCCCTAAGTAAAGTGTTGTCCGGTGTGCAAGTTTGAATCTCTCCTGTGATTGGTAACTAAAAGGTAAAACTGTTCATTGTATAATTGGTTCTGATTGGTAAACATGTACTATCTGAACTTGTATATAAGGGTTGACTTGAAATAAATCATCCTTTTTGGGGTCTCTTACGGCTTCTTTTAGTGCGTCTTGGTCTTCCTTGGCTTTAACGGCTCCCTGTTGGTTCTTAGGATTAGTGAATTACACCAGTAAGTACATTGTTATTTGTACCTTCATAAGGCACTCGGCCGCGAAGGCGTAACAATTGGCACAGTCGACAGGATAGAATTCAGTGTAACTATTGTTGTGAGAGGATACAATTTGTGTAGCATATGTTTTTAAATTGACAGGATTCAATTTGTGTATCTAACGTTGTCAATTTACAGGACAGAGTTTGTGTAGCTTATGTTGTTAGAGGATAGAATTAGTAGTTATTAGCAATATTAGAATTTTTGGGAAAGCTTTGTGTATGACTAAGTGAGAGTTGGAAAGATAGTGACACATGTTAGACGTGATTTGTTGCAAGGCGCGAACTAGTCGGAACATATTGCAGTGATATTTCACTTTCAGTGTTGGCTGATACTTGCGGCAATTCAGTAAATATTTTCAGTGTTGCATTCAATTTAGTAGTTTAGAGATATTTTGTGTTAATTTTCTGTTGTGATACTAAAACTGCGGAGACATTGTGGAGCACGAGTACTGAGTAGTAGTCAGACAGACCACATGTAATTACAGTCCCGTGCGTGTAGAGCCTTATGTTGTATTAGAACACAGAACACAATTTAGTGAGTTTATTTACAAAGAAAAACATTTATTTAAAATAAAGGTTTCAAATTTGTGTTTTTCACTGACTTGCTGAATGAAGGAGTGAGTGTGAATTGTGTATTGTATATTTTTATCAATATTGTAATAGCATATATTGATAGAGTACTATTCTACCTTGTTCGTCTGTGTTGAAGGTGTTTCATCATAGGTGTACATGTGAGTAGGTTGAATAGTGTGAGAGATTTGTTTGTATTTACTGTGAAGTTTAGTAGTGGCTTTTTTTGCTGAAACTTTCTTCAAACAGTAAATAGTGTGGTAGTGGTGAAAGTATTTTATTGTGTAGTTTTTGTGGCATTTCTGCATTGCTATTATCAATGAAATTGTGTAATAGATTGTGGGAAACTGGAAGTGAAAATGGCATTGGGTAATGTGGAAAGTAGTGTTGTGTTGAATGTGCAGACAGCATCTGAAACAGAATTGAAAATTTTGAAAGGAATTGGTCCGGTGAAAGCTCATAGATTGGTGGTTTGGAAGAAATTACTGGTATTAGTGTGGCAGGTTGGCAGAAATGGGAAAAGAAGGGTATTGTGTTTCTGGGTGTAATGGAAGAAAAAGATGAAGGTTCAAAAGTTGGAGATGAGAAAAAGGAAGAGAGTGTGAATTGGGAGGAAAAGTATAGACAGTTGATGGAACGAGTGAAGGTACAAAATGATATGATATCAAATCTTCGAGATGAGGTTGAAGAAGTTGGAGAAAAGATGGAATTTTTATCAAGTGAATTGGAGATTAATGATGCCAAAGTGAAAAAGTTGGAAAATGAAAAGAGTGAATGAGAAAAAGAGAAATATGCTTTGAAAAATGAAAAGTATGTTTTAGAGAGTGAGAAGTGTGATTTGAAAATTGAAAATGATATGTTGAAAGAAAGAAATGTAAAAATTCAGAGTGAGTTGGGAAAAACTAAACAAGTGTTGACGAAAAAAGAAATGGAAATGGAGGAAGAGTGTAGAGAGTATTCCACAAAAGAAGTAATGTTACATGCTCAGGTTGAAACACAGAATGAATTGTTCAGAAAACGTGTAGAAAGTTTGCAGAAGTGTGAAATTGAAAAATTGGACTTGAAATTGCAATTGGATGAGATGACAGCACGTCATAATCATTTGCAAACTCCGTATGAAAGAATGCATTTACAACATGATTTAGAAAAAATTCCAAGGTCAACTCCTAGAAATATTAAAATTAGTAGACCTACACCTGCACCTAGAAGTAGTAAAAAGAAAAATTTGGAAACCCCTGTGAAAAAGCCAATACTGAAACTAGAAGAGAGTGATAGTGAAAGCGAAAGTGAATTTGAATGTGAACAGAAAAGAGTTCCTTTGGCTGAAAGAGAAAAAGGACCTGTTCATAAAATGCCTAGTTTTAGTGGGAATGGAAGAGAAAATTGGGAAGCTTTTGTATTTAAGTTTGAAGGAATGGCAGAAAGATATGGATGGAATGATAAAAGAAAAACTAGCAGATTGATTGAATGTTTGGAAGACAGAGCTCTTGAGTAACCGGTGGAGTTTGGAAACTGCAAATATAAACATTTCAACAAAACTTTGAAAGAAGTGATGTCAAAACATTTTAGTATGAAAGAATCTGCGCGTAAAGCACTTCAATTAATGAGTCAAGGTGAAAGTGGATCATTGCAAGATTTTTCCCTATCGCATCTAGAGAGGGATATGCAGAAGGTGGTGAAGGAATAACTGTGGATTCATATTTGAGAGGGTGTTGTGACAAAGAATCTGCAAAGTTAGGAATGGATAAAGAGCCTAAAGATTTATTTGAAGCGTTAAAGTTTGTGAAAGTTGCAAACAATAACTTCAAAGCAGTGTATGGTACAAGTGGAAGAAATGCGTCTATTAGACAAGTTGGAATGTCTGATCAGAGTGTTGAGAATGGAAGTAATAATCAATTACTCTACAACATGCAAAGAACTATGTCCGCAATGTGTGATCAGATGAAAAGAATGAATGATGCATGGGTGTCACCGTCGAATTCTCAGAGAAATTCTAGTAGAATGTTAAAATCACCTCAGCATGGAAACGTAAATCAAAGTACAGGGGGTCCACCACAATGTTTTAAATGTGGAGAAAGAGGTCATGTTCAAAGATTGTAAGAATGAAATTGTAGAACATCCACGTAATCCCAATGTTAGTAAAAATGCCAGCCCAAGTTCTATTTTGATTTGTCATAAATGTGGACAGAGAGGTCACATTCAAACAAATTGTCCTCAAATAGAGAATTGCCTAAGAATCCTCCTGGTGCAAGAAATTCGATAAACTAGAATGGGACAAATTGACCGACCGGATTTCGGATCCCTTACTTCATGTTGAAGGTCAGCTTATGGAAGGTGGAAATGTGAAAATGATGAATGTTGGAAAATTAGTAGGGGAAAATTTTGTGATTCCTGTGAGTGTTGGAGGTGTGAAAACATCAGCAGTTGTGGATACAGCAGCTCAATTTACTATCGTAAATAAAAGATTTTATAGTAAATTGCAGGGTTTGCCTGAGTTTTGTGAGACCTTGAAATTAATGCTTGCTGGAAAAAATGCATTTATGATGGGTCATAGAGTGGAAAATTTGAGTATTGAGATAGATGGGATAGAATATAAGGAAAATGTGTATATTGCAGATTTGCAAGAAGGAAATGATATGTTGTTGGGATTGAAGATTTTGAAGGAGAGAAATTGTGTGGTAAATTTAGTTGATCATACGTTGATCATTGGAGAAAAATGTGTACAGGGAAGCATAGAAGTTGAAGGTGATTCTGATTTGAGTAAAGTGAATGGTGAAACAGAAGCTAAAAGTGATGAGAAATGTGTTGATGAATTAGAGAAAGAAGTTGAAATTTGTGAAAATATGGTGAGAACGAAAAAGAGAATAGTAGTTCCTCCATTGACAGTGATGATAATTTCTGTTTGTCCAGATTATGAGTTAGAGAAAAAGAAAGAGTATGTGATAGAACCTTGTGTTGATAGACCAGTGTTGATATCTTGTGCATTAGTTAAAGGTGATGTTTCTGTTCCTGTAGTTGTGAATGATGGAGAAAGCAATGCTGTTTTGAAAGCAGGTAGTGTGTTTGGTGTTATTAAAGAAGTTGAGATAGTTGATTCAGAAGTGAGATGTAAAGAAGATGTATATGGAAAAGCTAGGGTGTCTGCTGTGAATAAAGTTGAAATGAAGTTGAATATAGATGAAAATATGGATAAAGAAGAAGTGATGAGATGTTTGAAAAGAGATTTGCCTGAACATTTGCAAGATTTATTTGAAAGATCAAGTGAGGAGCTTGATTCAAATGAAATGGTTGCACTGTGTGGAACTTTGAGAGATTATGAAGATGTATTTGCAAAGCATGATCTTGATTTAGGGTGCATGAAAGGTGTTAAGCATACTATTAACACTGGTAGTGCAGCTCCTGTGAAACAGAAATTGCGTAGAACTCCTTTGGGAATGGAGGAACAGGAGAGAAAGATGCTTGAAAAGTTGTTAGCTTCTGATGTTATTCAGCCGTCAAATTCCGAAATGGGCTTCTCCACCAGTATTGATAAGAAAGAAAGATGGAAGTGTTAGATGGTGTGTGGATTATAGGGAATTAAATAAGAAAACTATCAAAAATTCTTATCCTATTCCAAACATTGGTGATTGTTTAGATTGTCTGGCTGGAAATCAATTTTTGAGTTTGATTGAAATGGCTCAAGGATATTTTCAAATTGAAATTGATGAGAAAGATAGAAACAAAACTGCTCTTGTCACTAGATATGGTCTGTATGAACAAACGAGAATGGCTATGGGACTGACAAATTCTCCTGCAAGTTTTTCAAGAGCAATGCAATTAGTATTGAGAGGTTTGACTTGGGAGAAAGTGTTAGTGTATCTGGATGATATCACTGTGTTAGGAAAGAATTTTGAAGATCATCTCAAGGATTTGAAAGAGGTTTTGGAGAGATTGTGTTCTTACAATCTGAAGTTAAAGCTTAAGAAGTGTTTTCTTTTCCAAACAAAGTGTGAGTTCTTAGGAAAGTCTGTCAGTAGAGAAGGTGTTGGTTTAGAAAATGGTTAACCGAAAGAGTCATAGTTGTATTTGTGTAGTATGGCTGTGAAAGAATTATGGAATTGCAAAGAACAATTGATTATTTTGAATGATGTGTTATATTGCAAATAGGAAAAGAAAGAAGATAAACATTTGTGTTTAATTGTACCAGAAGATTTGGTCAATGAAGTTTTTTTTTTTCTTTATTTGAATTTGCTTTATGTTTAAGTAATATGTGCACATAGTAAATGTGGCAATGCTGTAATACTATGTTAGTAATGTAATACTATGTTCAGGCCCGTAGCCAGGGGGGTCGGGGGGGGGTTCGAAAGAACCACCCTTTTTGCTGGGAAAAGGTCCACTCTGAGTAAAATTTGACATATGTTCTTGAGGATTTTATGGTAAAAGGTCCACTTTTTCAGAAAACGACCCCCCCCCCCTCTGAAATTGCTGGCTACGGGCCTGATGTTTATAATGTAATATGCTAATATTCATTTGAAAGAAAAGATCATTATCATGCTATTTTTATTCAAGAAAATAAACCCTTGTATAAGTTTATTTCAGATATGGATGATTTAGAAATGCTAGATGAAGCCTATTTTGTCCCTGATTATGATGACACTGATCTGGTGGAAGATCCTACTGTCCTAATTGGTGAAGAGGGGGGGGGGAGTTACCCACTCAAAGCGCAGGAAGAAACAGCGGAAAGAAGTTCAGTGTGGTTTGTGCCTAATGTCCAGTGCTGACTTGAGTAGACATCTTGCATGTCATGTGAAATCTGTGATGTGTTGGTATTGCAGATTGATAGGGAAGGACAATATTCGTTTTTGCGTAAACGTCATGGTGATGTTCATTTGTATGGAACTGGTGAATTCGAGGAAAAACTGGGGATCCAGTTGGTGAATGGATTTATATGTTTCCTGATCTTGACACTAAATATAAGAAATATATGGGAACTGATGAAATATGGGCAAAGTGAAGGACTAGTAATATTACCAGGACATTAACTTTGTGAAAATATACATTTATGGAAATGGTATGGTGCCTATGCTTGAGATTCTTAATTCTTTGTTGACTTTGTTTCACTGGAGAACTTTGTATCATCTGTTACAAAAACTTTCATCAGAGAATCGTGAACTCAGTAGTCATTGGTATCGGCAGATGAAATTTACTTTGCTACATGGATGAAAAATGAACTATATAATGATTTGACATTTCACATTGACATTGTTATCATTAATAATGTTGTTTTGAGCAACTGAGTTAAAATCACTTTGTTTACTTTAAAGTTGATTTAAAGTGATAATGGATTTTAAAGCTTTATTTTGCTTTCCTAAAGATGGACATTTATGCTGAAAGATGGACTTGCTTGACTTTGCGTGTGTTAAAGTTAAATGTTGAATCTTGGCATAACAAGAATGAACTATTTGCATTACTTGCTTATTTTAAATGTAAAGTACCATTTCAGTTGTTGAATTATAATAATTGTTAGTTAAGAAATTTAAATTAATGGTTTATATTGTAATGATAGGGGGGAGTTTTGTTCGTCAAAAGGGGGGAGAGTGTGACGATGTAGTGTGTTAGTTGAGATTATTTTATATTGCTACTGGTAGATGTCTCTATAAGTAAAGTGTTGTCTGGTATGCAAGTTTGAATCTCTCCTGTGATTGGTAACTTAAAGGTAAAACTGTTCATTGTATAATTGGTTAATTGGATCCTATTCTCATTATACATGTTACCTGTAGAAGATATCATACTAAAGCATGGTTTGAACACTGTTATTTTTGCAGATGATACAAGTCTATATTACATGCAAGAGCAGCCAGTCTGCAACAATCACTTCTATGGAGACTTGTCTTGCAGAGATTCGAGAATGGATGAAAGTAAATATGTTGGCTTTAAATGATAGTAAGACTGAGTTGATATGGTTTACATTAAGGTTCAAGGCAAATAGGAAAAATGCAGCAAATGCCAACATTTGCATAGGAGATGTTCTTATAAAACCATCTAGTTCTGTAAGATATCTGGGAGTTACCCTCGATGAAAATTGCACTATGGGGAGGTGTGTATCTGAAGTATGTAAATTAGCATCTTATGCACTATGGCGCATTGGAAAAATAAGGAAAGAGTTAAATAACAAAATCACTGAAAAATTAGTACATGCATTTATATCATCAAGATTAGATTACTGCAATAGTCTCCTCTTTGGTATTTGTGACCATCAGATTAAAAAGTTACAAGTTATTCAAAACTCAGCTGCAAGACTGGTTTGTCAAATTAAGTGCAATAGCACACACCATATCACTCCCATTCTGAAAGAATTACACTGGCTGCCTGTGAAGCAGAGGATTGATTTTAAAGTACTGTACTTTGTATTATTTTTAAGGCGATCCATTCACAAGGACCATTATATTTATATGATCTTATCTGTTTTAACTTACCACGGTGGTCCACACATTTTAATACTGAGAATGATTTTATTTTAGAACATTCTGTTTTAGAGAAGGGGTGCCTCAA
Organism: Lingula anatina; assembly: GCF_001039355.2. The sequence continues at coordinate 135,674 of NW_019775510.1, forward strand.
AAGTTATGGAGATCGTGCTTTTATAATCTACGCCCCAAAAGTGTGGAATGCCCTACCAAATTTTATTAGAAAAACAGAAGACTTTGACAATTTTAAATCTCTTTTAAAGACCCACATTTTAAATTCTTATATATATATATATATATATATATATATATATATATGTATTTTAATAAGATTGATTTTAAGTAGTGTAAATTTTAAATGGTTTCCAGTGAGAGTTTAAGATTAAAATATTGTCATTTTAATGATTTTAGTACATTAGCCATTATTGTAAGGCACCTTGAGATAGAATGTAAGGCGCCATATAAGAATCATATTATTATATTATTATTATTCTGATTGGTAAACATGCACTATCTGAACTTGTATATAAGGGTTGACTTGAAATAAATCATCCTTTTTGGGGTCTCTTACGGCTTCTTTTAGTGTGTCTTGGTCTTCCTTGGCTTTAACGGCTCCCTGTTGGTTCTTAGGATTAGTGAATTACACCAGTAAGTACATTGTTATTTGTACCTTCATAAGGCACTCGGCCGCGAAGGCGTAACAATTGGCACAGTCGACAGGATAGAATTCTGTGTAGCTATTGTTGTGAGAGGATACAATTTGTGTAGCATATGTTGTTAAATAGACAGGATTCAATTTGTGTATCTAATGTTGTCAATTTACAGGATAGAATTTGTGTAGCTTATGTTGTTAGAGGATAGAATTAGTAGTTATTAGCGATATTAGAATTTTTGAAAAGCTTTGTGTATGACTTAGAGTTGGAAGGATAGTGACACGTGTTAGACGGGACTTGTTGCAAGACGCAAACTAGTCGGAACATATTGCAGTGATATTTCACTTTCAGTGTTGGCTGATACTCGCGGCAATTCAGTAAATATTTTCAGTGTTGCATTCAATTTAGTAGTTTAGAGATATTTTGTATTAATTTTCTGTTGTGATACTAAAACTTAGTGAATTACACCAGTAAGTACATTGTTATTTGTACCTTCATAAGGCACTCAGCTGTGAAGGCGTAACACTTCTGCTGCATTTTAGTGCTTTTTTCATCTGCTTTGGGGCAGCACCTTACAGTAAAGTTCTTGTGACTGGGAGGCTATACTGTTAAATAAGATATCTTGATTTTATATACAGATGCAATAAGTGTATTAACGGTAATTAGGACTAAAATGCAGCCTTAGTTGGAAAAGCAGTGTTAATTGGCTTCTTTTTCAGAAGTTATACATTTTTATGAAATTTATTGGCATTGTGGGACTTGGAACTCCCACACGCTTGAAGCAAAATGGTAATTTCTACATATCCTTGTTATTTATATTAGATATTTAGGATGGTGGTAATTTCACTGTAATATTGCATCAAAATTGACAAAAAAACTGCTTTGTGCTCTGCCACCACAAATGTTATGAAAAGATAACTGTTATTTACAGTGAAGTTATTGTGACTGGGAGGCTATACTGGTAAGGTATTCTGTTTAGGTCTTGGGTAAAATTGTTAGAATCTGAAGTATGGTGTTTGTTGAAGAATGGAAAGTATTTTTTATGGAATTAAACGTTACAATGGAAATGAATGGGACTTTTTTATAGTGGTTTGTAACCTAGAACGAAAGTGGTCTTTTTAATTTCTATGGCAAGTGTAATACTTAAAATGGATCATTATCGAAACACAATGTGTCCTGCACTGAACAGTATCTGAGGTATGTCCTGTAAGCCTAACTGTAATCATTACCAAACTTTCCCATGCCTAGACTGTCCATCTGGAGCGGTCTAACTCAATCCCAGGGGAGTCTCACTAAATTCCTATCTACCTAACCAGCTTGAATGTCTGAATCAACTAGAGGGTGAAGATAATAACCCCCTGACAGGTTTACAAGGCATGACAGACATTTGAGCCATTGAAGTTGATGGGAATTTAGTGAGACTCTCCAGGAAGATAGATCAATCCAAATATCTGTGGGAATGGTCCCTAAGCCAGTTACTTATACAAAGCTGTAATTAATTCTCGGCTGTGCTCGCATTCTATAAAATCTCATCCTCGCTTGCCATCGGGTCATAACGATTGCACTCGTATCTGTCGTGTGTATAGCTTCTTCATCTTCTTCGTCTTGTTGTTGCACAAAATCGACAAACACATTTTTCAAAGCAACCGCGACCGCTATTAACTTTCTAACTTCCTACTGCGCATGTGTCAAGGTATCAGAATCTCCTCCGAGCACAGCCAAGAATTAATTACAGCTTTGGAAGTAACTGTCTCGCGCTGCCAGTAATTACGCCACGGGATATTCAGGGCACAGACCATGATCACAAAATATACCGCGAATAGAAAATAGATTTTTAGAAAATAGACTTTCCATGTGAACGAAGCCTAAGTCTTACCCTAACTCTAGCCCTAAGTCTTACCCTTACTGTAAAATTAACCCCACTTTTTGAAGTGTGACCCCTGAAAATTAGCCCTATCTTTTAAGTGTTACTTTAAAATCAACCCTACCTTTCACCCCCAATCCATAAAAAAACAATTTATTGAATAAATAACAGACAATAGTGTATGTATAAAATTCACTTTGTTTATTATTATTGTCATCTGGATGGCATCCAATGGACTTCTGTGGCGCTTGTCATGCATATATCTTTTCTGTACTGTTAACTTTTTCTGGTCTTGAGTCATACATTTTATATTTTCTTAAAACAGGTCTTGTCAGTGGTTTACTGCTTCTGCTTCTGGCTGTTACTATTAAATTGCTGAGAGAGCACGTACTGCATTTGTCTATTTTGTAGCCAATAACTTGTCTTAATTTATCTTTATCCTCATCAGTCATACAGTATGTAGCCTGTAGCTATGTTGAGCATAAATATGTCTGTTTTTGTCGCTGTACATATGTGTAAGCTTTAGATAGAATTATCTCATTGGGGGTTCTTGCTAAATTGCAATGGCCTTAAGAGGCTTAGATCATCTGTCACACCCACCCCTATAGGGGGTAATTAACTATCGTCTAGCAGATTGAGCAGGCATGTCAGACATCTAAGCCACTTAAGGTGAAAGCAATTTAATTTAGCAAGAAATCCCTTGGAGATGGATCAATCCTGTTAGATCGATTGAGGTATAGGAACCAAGTCTTAGATCCTACTCAGTTTCAGATATGTGAAAGTGAAAAGGGTCAATGTGAACTCATGCATGGGTGAAAGGAGGAGGGGAGGAGGTGCTGAGCAAAAATCTCTGTCAGTCTTTCAAATCTTTATATAAACAAAATTTCATTGTTACATTATTATGCCTGTGCACTGTCTGTTGTGACACTGTATGTATCTGTATATATATATTCTGATTACTGTGTATGTCTGTTTTGTTGCTGTTTATGTGTTTATTATAATATAATAATATATATTTTGATCACTGTGTTATATCTATGTTGAAACTGCTGTATGTGTCTGTATATATTCTTAATTGATGATAGTTCTTTGATTTCCGTGCAGATGTAGGTGTATCTCTTGGATTATCACACCAAGGACAGCTAAACTCATCATCACCATCAAGATCTACAGTGTTGCAGCCTCAGAACAGGTCAGTGCAACAATGATATTTCTATACTGGTGATTCTCTTTAGTCCCCTTTTTAATGCCACCACTAAATGTATAGTAGGTATCTGGAATATTAATATCCTTTTGTAAAATGGTCAGTTAGATCCTACTCAGTTTCATATATATGTGTTCAACATGAAAAGGGTTAATGTGAACTCTTGGGTGTCTGAACAAAAATCTGTCAGTCTTTCAAATCGCTATATGGACAAAATTTCATGTATACCTTTTGATGCCTGTGTACTGTATTTTGTCACGTTATATGTGTGTGTCTGAAATTCTGATCACTGTGTGTGTGTCTGTTTTGTCCCTGTGTGTGTGAACTCGTATATTTCTATTCTGATCACTGTGTATGTGTATGTTTTGTCCCTGTGTGTGTGAACTCGTATATTTCTATTCTGATCGCTGTGTTATGTCTGTGTTATAATTATATATCTGCAAATATTATTTTTTGAAGATGTCTCTTATTTCAGTAGAGATGAATGCATGTCGCTATTATTATCACACTGAGGATCGAGAGTTAATTTCCTTATCGATATCAAGATCAACAACCTGGCTGCCTTAAGACAGGTCAGTGCAATAATGATATTGCATAAAACTGGTGTTCTCTTCAATCACTTTGTGAACACCACCACTATATGCATATGTACCTGGAATAGTATAATTTTGTAAAATGGTCAATTAATTATTTCCACTCACTTTTATATATGTTCAAAGTGAAAAGGTTCGCGTGAACTCGGGGTGGGGTGGGGGTTGCTTAGCAGAAATATCTGACAGTCTTTGAAATCAATTCATAGACAAAATTCCATTAACACATTCTGATGCCTGTGTGCTGTCTGTTGTGACAGTGTAAGACTGGGTTCCCATACTTAGATTGATCCATCCCAGCAGGCATAGTTGCGTTGGTTCAACGTTGAAAACAGGTTGATACATTTTATATACACGCCATCTTTTGTACTCATGGCCACTATAATGAAGTGGGCACCTGAAAGACAACATCATAAGAAGTGAATGGAAAAAAGCAGGACTCTCGCCTGGGTATGAGATTAAAAACATATATATATATATATATATGTCATAAGCAATTAAATAGTCAGGATTACATTTGTCACCTGATTTAAATCTTCCTAAGTCAAATTGGAATTTTGATCCTGAATAAGCCAAATTAAAATCTGAAAATAAAATTTGACTATGGTCGATTTTACACCAGCCTGGGCCCAGTTTTATAAAGGACGTTTACCACTAACCAGTGTTTAACTCTAACCANAAATCTATTTTCTATTCGCGGTATCTTATGATCACGGTCTGTGCCCTGAATATCCCGTGGCGTAATTACTGGCAGCGCAAGCCAGTTACTTATACAAAGCTGTAATTAATTCTCGGCTGTGCTCGCATTCTATAAAATCTCATCCTCGCTTGCCATCGGGTCATAACGATTGCACTCGTATCTGTCGTGTGTATAGCTTCTTCATCTTCTTCGTCTTGTTGTTGCACAAAATCGACAAACACATTTTTCAAAGCAACCGCGACCGCTATTAACTTTCTAACTTCCTACTGCGCATGTGTCAAGGTATCAGAATCTCCTCCGAGCACAGCCAAGAATTAATTACAGCTTTGGAAGTAACTGTCTCGCGCTGCCAGTAATTACACCACGGGATATTCAGGGCACAGACCATGATCACAAAATATACCGCGAATAGAAAATAGATTTTTAGAAAATAGACTTTCCATGTGAACGAAGCCTAAGTCTTACCCTAACTCTAGCCCTAAGTCTTACCCTTACTGTAAAATTAACCCCACTTTTTGAAGTGTGACCCCTGAAAATTAGCCCTATCTTTTAAGTGTTACTTTAAAATCAACCCTTCCTTTCACCCCCAATCCATAAAAAAACAATTTATTGAATAAATAACAGACAATAGTGTATGTATAAAATTCACTTTGTTTATTATTATTGTCATCTGGATGGCATCCAATGGACTTCTGTGGCGCTTGTCATGCATATATCTTTTCTGTACTGTTAACTTTTTCTGGTCTTGAGTCATACATTTTATATTTTCTTAAAACAGGTCTTGTCAGTGGTTTACTGCTTCTGCTTCTGGCTGTTACTATTAAATTGCTGAGAGAGCACGTACTGCATTTGTCTATTTTGTAGCCAATAGCTTGTCTTAATTTATCTTTATCCTCATCAGTCATACAGTATGTAGCCTGTAGCTATGTTGAGCATAAATATGTCTGTTTTTGTCGCTGTACATATGTGTAAGCTTTAGATAGAATTATCTCATTGGGGGTTCTTGCTAAATTGCAATGGCCTTAAGAGGCTTAGATCATCTGTCACACCCACCCCTATAGGGGGTAATTAACTATCGTCTAGCAGATTGAGCAGGCATGTCAGACATCTAAGCCACTTAAGGTGAAAGCAATTTAATTTAGCAAAAAATCCCTTGGAGATGGATCAATCCTGTTAGATCGATTGAGGTATAGGAACCAAGTCTTAGATCCTACTCAGTTTCAGATATGTGAAAGTGAAAAGGGTCAATGTGAACTCATGCATGGGTGAAAGGAGGAGGGGAGGAGGTGCTGAGCAAAAATCTCTGTCAGTCTTTCAAATCTTTATATAAACAAAATTTCATTGTTACATTGTTATGCCTGTGCACTGTCTGTTGGGACACTGTATGTATCTGTATATATATTCTGATTACTGTGTATGTCTGTTTTGCTGCTGTTTATGTGTTTATTATAATATAATAATATATATTTTGATCACTGTGTTATATCTGTGTTGAAACTGCTGTATGTGTCTGTATATATTCTTAATTGATGATAGTTCTTTGATTTCCGTGCAGATGTAGGTGTATCTCTTGGATTATCACACCAAGGACAGCTAAACTCATCATCACCATCAAGATCTACAGTGTTGCAGCCTCAGAACAGGTCAGTGCAACAATGATATTTCTATACTGGTGATTCTCTTTAGTCCCCTTTTTAATGCCACCACTAAATGTATAGTAGGTATCTGGAATATTAATATCCTTTTGTAAAATGGTCAGTTAGATCCTACTCAGTTTCATATATACATGTATGTGTTCAACATTAAAAGGGTTAATGTGAACTCTTGGGGGTCTGAACAAAAATCTGTCAGTCTTTCAAATCGCTATATGGACAAAATTTCATGTATACCTTTTGATGCCTGTGTACTGTATTTTGTCACGTTATATGTGTGTGTCTGATATTCTGATCACTGTGTATGTGTCTGTTTTGTCCCTGTGTGTGTGAACTCGTATATTTTCTATTCTGATCACTGTGTATGTGTCTGTTTTTTCCCTGTGTGTGTGAACTCGTATATNTATATATTCTGATTACTGTGTATGTCTGTTTTGCTGCTGTTTATGTGTTTATTATAATATAATAATATATATTTTGATCACTGTGTTATATCTGTGTTGAAACTGCTGTATGTGTCTGTATATATTCTTAATTGATGATAGTTCTTTGATTTCCGTGCAGATGTAGGTGTATCTCTTGGATTATCACACCAAGGACAGCTAAACTCATCATCACCATCAAGATCTACAGTGTTGCAGCCTCAGAACAGGTCAGTGCAACAATGATATTTCTATACTGGTGATTCTCTTTAGTCCCCTTTTTAATGCCACCACTAAATGTATAGTAGGTATCTGGAATATTAATATCCTTTTGTAAAATGGTCAGTTAGATCCTACTCAGTTTCATATATACATGTATGTGTTCAACATTAAAAGGGTTAATGTGAACTCTTGGGGGTCTGAACAAAAATCTGTCAGTCTTTCAAATCGCTATATGGACAAAATTTCATGTATACCTTTTGATGCCTGTGTACTGTATTTTGTCACGTTATATGTGTGTGTCTGATATTCTGATCACTGTGTATGTGTCTGTTTTGTCCCTGTGTGTGTGAACTCGTATATTTCTATTCTGATCACTGTGTATGTGTCTGTTTTGTCCCTGTGTGTGTGAACTCGTATATTTCTATTCTGATCGCTGTGTTATGTCTGTGTTATAATTATATATCTGCAAATATTATTTTTTGAAGATGTCTCTTATTTCAGTAGAGATGAATGCATGTCGCTATTATTATCACACTGAGGATCGAGAGTTAAATTCCTTATCGATATCAAGATCAACAACCTGGCTGCCTTAAGACAGGTCAGTGCAATAATGATATTGCATAAAACTGGTGTTCTCTTCAATCACTTTGTGAACACCACCACTATATGCATATGTACCTGGAATAGTATCATTTTGTAAAATGGTCAATTAATTATTTCCACTCACTTTTATATATGTTCAAAGTGAAAAGGTTCGCGTGAACTCGGGGTGGGGTGGGGGTTGCTTAGCAGAAATATCTGACAGTCTTTGAAATCAATTCATAGACAAAATTCCATTAACACATTCTGATGCCTGTGTGCTGTCTGTTGTGACAGTGTAAGACTGGGTTCCCATACTTAGATTGATCCATCCCAGCAGGCATAGTTGCATTGGTTCAACGTTGAAAACAGGTTGATACATTTTATATACACGCCATCTTTTGTACTCATGGCCACTATAATGAAGTGGGCACCTGAAAGACAACATCATAAGAAGTGAATGGAAAAAAGCAGGACTCTCGCCTGGGTATGAGATTAAAAACATATATATATATGTCATAAACAATTAAATAGTCAGGATTACATTTGTCACCCGATTTAAATCTTCCTAAGTCAAATTGGAATTTTGATCCTGAATAAGCCAAATTAAAATCTGAAAATAAAATTTGACTATGGTTGATTTTACACCAGCCTGGGCCCAGTTTTATAAAGGACGTTTAGCACTAACCAGTGTTTAACTCTAACCAGACCTAAATAATCTGTTAGTAAACTGACCTTTAAATAATTATTTAATCCAGTTAAACACTGGCCAGTTAACTAATTGGCTGTTTTCCGTCAGAAGACTGTATATAAAACACATTTTAACCATCTTTTAGTTAATGGGTGTTAGGGGAATTTATCCACTGGTTAGGCTTATCCACTGGTTAGTGTTAAACGTCCTTTATAAAACTGGGCCCTGCTGGATTTTAATCTGGCCTTTATATATATATATATATATATAAGAAAAGAACTATATATGTTTATCAAAACCTTGGAAATTTTAACTTAAAGGCCGTACATTTCTACCCTACATATATTTAGCCATCAAACATGCCCAACTGCTAAACACATCCAGGCTTATTTCCCGCTGGGTAGGGTTGATATAATATTGTTTCTGACGTTGATACATTGTTATCTGAGGTTGACACAACTTTCAAATCCAATGTTTACTCAACGTTATGGTTCAACGTTGTTTCAACCTTAAAAAAACAAAATTTGCCTGCTGGGATCTGGATCGACCTTATTCCCTAGGGGTTCACGCTAAATTGCTATCAGCTCAAGAGGCTTAAATGGCTGTCACACCTACCAAATTAGCTAGGGGTAAAGATAATTACGCTGTAACAGCTTTACTAGGCGTGACAGGCGTTTAAGCTGGTTAGTTTGATAGCAATTTAGTGAGAATCCCAAGGGAGATAGATCGATCCAAATATTTGTGGGAATGGTCCCTATGTGACTGTATATTTTTATCACTGTGTCTGTTTTGTTGCTGCACCTATGTGTTTATTGTAATATAATAATATATATTTTGATCACAGTGTTTTCCCAGCAGGCATAGTGACGTTGGATCAACGTTGAAAACAGGTTGATACATTGAATTAACGTTGATCTACCTAAATTCAACGTAAAATCAACGTTGATCCAACTCTGTCATAATGTATTTTGGTTATTGACTCAATGTTGTTGTTTGGTCGTCATGATGCAAGACATGGATTGTAATTTAAAATTTTAATTATTGAAAATGTGATACTTTGTTAATCAATACTGTAACTAACTTTATCAAAAAATTTAAAAAAGCGTTTTAAAGTATAAGTGACAGTTGTTTTGTGTCTTTAGTGAATTAGTGAATTTTCTTAACTTGTTATTTAGAAATACATTCCAATAAACTTCCTTGCAAGGTCATCTAACACTAGGATGAATAAGTTGCTGTAATTGTGATGGAGTGAAGTTAAATCAAAGTTGACAGTTCTTGGTACCCTGTCATAGATAGACAGGTTGAGGTGACTGTGACTTTGTTATATATATATATATTTTTTTCTTATATATATATATATATATAACTAAACCTGGGAAATCCTAACTTAAAGGCCATACATATATACCCTACATATATTTAGCCATCAAACATGTCCTACTAGTGCAAACACATCTAGGCTAAAAGGGTGCAAAACATGCTTAGGAGCTAAATGCGTTGAAAAAATCAAACAAAGCAGGCACTTGGATGTTTTTACAGTGTACGTTATAATTGAGTCCTGTGTTTTGTACAAAAAAAACATTTCAGGTCATTTTGATGTCTTTTCATGCAAGAATGTTGTCTAACAACTGGGGTTGATACAATGTTGTTATCTGACGTTGATCCAACTTTCAAATCCAACGTTTATCTAACATCCTATCAATGTTATAGTTCAACGTTGTTTCAACGTTAAAACAACATAATTTGCCCGCTGGGTTGTCTGTGTTGTAACTACTATATGTGTCTGCATATTTTCTTTATTGATCATATGTACTCTGATTTCAGCACAGATGAAAGTGTATCTCTTGGATTATCATCACACTGAGGACAGCTAAACTCATCATCACCATCAAGATCTACAGTGTTGCAGCCTCAGAACAGGTCAGTGCAACAATGATATTTCTATACTGATTATTGTGTATATATGTCTTTTTTGTTGCTGTATATGTGTTTATTATAATATAATATATTTTGATCACTGTGTTATGTCTGTGTTGTAAATACTGTATGTCTCTGCATAAATTTAAATTATTTATTGATGAACAGATATGATCTTTGATTTCAGCTCAGATGAAGTTGTGTTTCTTGGATTATCATCACACTGAGGACAGTTAAACTCATCATTACCATTAAGATCTACAATGTCAGTTTCATCTTGAGTGAGAGATCAACTGGAACAGCATTTGGTCAAGCATTGCAGGGCTTGTAGAGCCAACACTACCCAAACTTTAGAGCAGTTTAAGCACAATGAACTCAGATAGGAGACTGCAGATTGAAGGCTGTCGTCACACATTGTCAAACAAAGAAGAAGCAAATAGATTTCTGCTCTGGGTACCCACACATGGCTTATTGGGCACACAAAAGTTACGTCCAAGTTCTCCTTGAGGACACTAGCTTGGAGCACATAGAGGACTGTAGTGTATGGAAGTCTATTTATCCTGTCGCCTAATTAATGATATTGATGGTCAACTGCAGTTGATATGATGATGACGATGAATTATTCAACAATGCATCTATCTTTGTGCTGATTTAAAACAATAAAAATCTCTCAAAAATATAAAATGTTGGCATTTATATTTCTCGTTGCAATGCATATTGCTATTGTTGCAATTTTTGTACAGAGGTGAACTCAATAGAAATGTTCTGTTTTTTTATTTTTTTTCATTGTTGGCCTGGTGAATGAAGTCAATGAAGCAAATGACAGTTGTGCAACTTATTGGAAATTTCACTTTTTTTATTTTTTTACAAACAGTAAATGCACAAATCCAATCTTATTTAAATTTGTACATGTATAATATCAATATGAATTTGTAGTATTAAAATATCTTGTATTCTTTTCACTACTTTAGTTTACTTGTATATGTTTTCAAGAAGCAGCATCACAGTTTTGGAGTAAAAACAAATGAATTCCAAATATCAACTAACATCAGTACAATTTCAAGGTGCATTATAAAAATAGATCATATACTTCATTTCTGCTGCTCCCAACTGCAAACAAAATGCATTACAATCTCAATGTAGCTCTCAAGCTCTCTTTACTTTTGTATGATACACTTTTTTTGCTAATCAGCTGCAATTTTTTTCCAACATCTAGCAAAAGCATCATCCCTTATAAGGGTCACGTACTTAATTACAGCTTTGAAGAAGTAGAAGCTAGTGCTATCATATCCAGTTTGGGAAGATCTCCCACACCACCACTTCTTCACAAGTTCGGATGCTATCAATTTATCATATATATAATGTGAGCTATGGCCTCACCCTGGTAAGACACTCATAAATCTTTGTTAAACACTGATCTAGCAACAATATCATCCTGTCTAAAGAAATTGGTTATCTTTATAATTTACAACAAACAAGCTGCCTCTAATGAGGACCTTGTTTAATCCAGGAAAAAGCTGTTTCCAGGTTTGCTGCCCTGATTCCAAGACGTACTTCAGTATATTCAGTATATTTAAATGATATAGTGTCCCACTTCCTTTCTCCTGCTGCTAACACAGGCAAACTGCACATAACAAGTCATGTATGTCACATTTTCTTCCTCCTCGGTGGTCAGTTCTCCATCCATGTGTTCCTTGAGTACCCTTTGTTCTGCATGATCATGCAGTTAGATTGTTCTCTACAAGTACAGACAGTAGATTGTGTAGCAGATGTGGGTCAAGACTAGAGCATATTCTAAGATGCTGAAGAAATTCATTGAACTCGAACATAACTTCTAATATACTCATGTTATAGAGTTTCTTAAATACCACCATTCTAGAATTGCAGGACGGTTTAAGGTCGTTTCGCCTACAGAACGCTTTAAACAACTTGTCACTTCTGAAGTATCATCTCACTTGCTGAGGTTTGCTTGCTGTATCCCTGCCCCTGGCTGGCTTCTGAAGTATCATGTCACTCTCAACTTTTTTCAGTGCCTCCAGGAAAAGTCCCTTCATTTAAAGTCCTCCCACTTGCCTGCTGCATGGTGTTTCCTGAAACAATGCACAGTCACATCTAAGTACATGTAACTGCAGTCAGATATTTGAAAAATTGACTTATTCAGGTGTTTACTTCCTACTATACTATGAAGTGCACTTTTCTTCCTCTAAGTATTAAAATTAACTATTTCTGGATCTAAAGGAAGACATTAACACGTCTTCCCAGCTTTATTTGTACTTGAAACTTGCATTGGGTAACTTAAAGAGATAACAACTGTTTATTTTGGCCAAAAGATGAATTTTCCTGGGGCAAACAACAATTTTCCCATACTTACCAATGGTTAATAAATCCATTTCTACATTCAAAGTTGGTCCCTGTTTTTTTTCTAAAAAATTTGTGTTTTTGTAATAATCTCTAAAGAGATTATTATGGAGTATAGCCATCTATGGAGGTCACATGGTCCTATGACAAGCACAAATTTCAAAATAATTGCAATAACTGCCATTGTATTGGTTGTAAAATATAGATCTCATACGAAGAGTTGTTATCCCTTCAACTCTGTATAAATTGTTTTTCTAATGGGGTCAAGCTAATTCAATATTATTAAAAATATTATCAATTTTATGGGTATTATTATTATTATTATTATTAAGAATTTTTAGCTTTAACTTAAGGGATAACATGTCTCAAGGAAACTGGTGTTTTATTAATTCAACAGCCATGGCATTATGTCATATCACATTTACCGGTGACTTACCATAATGATTCTCTTTGTCATGCATTTTGGCTACGTTTCATCAACCAAGAATTACATATATATTTCTTCTTACAGTATGGGCAAGCTGTACCAGCAGCGACACCATCTGCTTCGAGCGAAGGTATTACGATTTCTTGACCCAAATCTTCATCTTATGATTTGTGCTCCATTGAGTCAAGTAATTCAAGGTAGCCACCCTCAGTCTCCACCTCATGATCCCTTTTTATAATATAGAATGTGGTATATATATATATATTCTGCAATAATATCATTAAAATCTTCCCCAGCATAAATTTTGCCTGTGTTCTTATAGTGTTAAAGAATCCATGTACATGTAATTCCTTCTGATGGAACAAGTGCAACTTGTATCTTTATATCTAATATTATTTTTATGCTAGGGCATACTGCAGTGATAAAATTCTTTAAAATATTTTATGCCTGATGAATTATGAGTCCTGTCTATTCTTTCATACAACACCCATGAACAATTGGACAATAAATTAAAAACAACTAAACTTGCCCCTTTACACAGCAAAGCGACTCAGTACATTTTAAGTAGAACAAAAATTCGGTTTGGAAGTCATGGGGGGAATATCCCCAAAATTGTGCAAAAAAAAAAAAAAAACGGAATAATTACTGTAAATGTTAACCAAGCATGCCAATTTTTTTAAAGCAACCTGCCTCTTAACCAAGCTAAGCCATTCAAAATTTAGAGTAAAACAAGATACGGTTTGGAAGTTATGGGGCAAACGTCACCAAAATTGTGCAAAGGCAAGCTGTACCAACAATGACCCTACTTGCTAAAATTGTGCAAAAAAGGGAAGTTTGGCATAGAGAAACAATGTTTTAGGTTTTAATTAACTGCAAACTTTCATTAGCTGGGGTAACGGCACCTGGTATTACCAGGTTATGAGTGTAAACAGGGAATGGCATCTGGAGATCACTGCATTAAGCTGCTTGAAAATTCTTTGTCCAATCAGGGAGACCCAGAAGCTTTGAAGCGTCACTTTTGTCAAAATTCTGCAGTACTGAATCTGGGGCCCTCTTTTAGGTACGTGCTATCGCACGTATACAATAAACGCTAATACTCTTCCTTACTTTGCTATTAGCTCTTTGCTGAAAGCATAGTGTTAAGGATTAATTATACCAATTTGAGTCTCACTGACAAATTTTTGTTCAGTTTGTGACTACCTGCTCCTCTTTTGTTACAATTTTGTTTGTGTGACTCTCGGATCCAACCAAGTTTTAGGAGACTTACGTGAAACAGAACATTCATCTTTACAAATTAGTAATTTGCACCTCGATGACAATGTTTGTTTTCCATACCATTTGTGTCTGCTTTTCTTTTGTTATGACTTTGTGTGTGGGACTCGCGTATCCAGCCAAGCTTTAGGAGACTCATACGTGAAGTGGATCATTCATTATTACAAGTAAGATTTTATTTTCATCACATTTAAGTTAAGTTTTGAACACAGTTGACCATGGTGGTTCTCGCCATTGGTCACTCTTTTGTTCATAGGCTTCATTCATATCTTGACCAAGGTTGGGAGAAAGATTTTGGATTTCCCAATGTTGTACACTGACATGGTGCTGGGGGCCATACGGTCCTGAAACTGGCCAGGTATAACTTGGCTGTCCTTCACTGGGTCCACCCTGCCTTGGTTATTTGGGTTCAAAAACTAATTATATCAAAAAATATGGTCTCAAAGTTTTTAAAGACTGTCAGTATGTTATGGTTTACAGGTAAATTTCTTGGCTAATGACTATATATATATATATATATATATATATATATATATATATATATATGCATATGTCCGTTTCATCCAAGTAATGTACACTCAGGAATCATAAGTCAAAGGATTATATTGGCATTTTGAAGCCAGTCTTTAGCTTTTTCGTCTAACGACTTAAGTGAGTCCAACCCTGGACACTGATGCAGCTGACAAGTCTCTACGATGTGGTTGGCTGTCTGTAGGGGGGCACCACACTCGCATGCTGGAGACTGACAGAGCCTCCATTCAAACAAGTTAGCACGGAAACGGCCATGACCTGTTCTGATGCGGTTCAGTCGAGTCCATGATAGGCGATCCAGCTCATGTCCAGATGGTCAGGTGCTCACTTCAGGAATGAAATCACGCAGTCTGCCATTTTTTTGCTCTCCTCTAACTTTCGTAAGTATGGAATCAGTGGAGCCCTTGAGGAAAGCCTGGTAAATTCCTCATCTTGACGGAGTCACTGGAACAATAGATGTTCTGGCTCATGTGCTCTGTTGGCCAGTTGGAGACAGCGCTGATCCCGTCTGATATCTGGGGGAAGTATGCCGTTTAGCACCGGGAGATATGGTTTTGGTGTTGATCTCAGACATCCTATGATAAGCCTCATGCTGTTGTTTAGGGCTGCATCAATTGTCTTTGTATGGCTACTCCTGCACCACACAGGGGCGCAATATTCTGCAGTGGAGTAAGCCAGGGCAAGGGAGGTAGTTCTCAGGGTGGGAAAGTTTGCCCCCCAGGGCTAATGAGTAATAAGTATAGAGACCATTCCCAGGGACTATCATACTAACTTTGGATCAAACTATCTCCAAGGGGATACTCGGTTAATTGCAATTAACTTGGGCGATTTAGTTGTCTGTCACACCTGAAGCTGATAGGGGTTATCTAACAGGATCAGTCCATCTCTAACGGGTTACTCGCTACATTCTATCAGCTTAAGGAGCTTAGACGTCTGACACGCCTACTAAAGCTGCTAGACGATAGTTAATTACCCCCTATCAGCTTCAGTGGGCGTGACAGACATCTAAGCCATTTAAGTCGATTACAATTTAGCGAGAAGCCCCTCTGAGATAGTTTGACCTAAAGTTAGTACTATACAGTCCCTAAATGTCAACACACAAAAAGACTACTTGACACATTCAAGAAAATCCCACAAGACATAGTAGGTATGGTTCATAACTTGGCAGAAAAGACTTTATTAAGTAATGATACAGATGACCCAATACATACAATTATATTTATGTACATGAAATATTAATTATACCAGTTTAAACTTCACAAAAACAAAGCTCAGCTGTGATAGGCTTCTAACCAGCCTTAAAATGTGTACTTGGTCAAGAGTACATTTGGATTAAAAATTAAAGCCAGAAATAATCTCATGATTATTGGAAATTGTGGCATGCATGTCCTACTATGCTGAACAATATCTTTTATGATGATAAATGATATACACTTTATATATATATATATATATATATATATATGTCAAAGGCCTGAATCAAATCTATTCCCATGCATAAAAAGCCCAGACCCCATGTTTATTACGCCCTGGCTGGGCCCATTCTTTATGGTGTCTTTGCATTGTTAACAGCATAATGGGCAAGTTAATTGACCAAGTTAATTGGCCAAGCTGCCAGTTTGTTTGTAAGGCATGTGCAGGGGATGTCTTATATCAAGGCACATATTATGATACTTACAGGTGTGGCAAATGAACCCACCTTTAATTTAACATTTCTTTAGTAAATGTTACTAAATCAATCTACATGTCTTTTCTTTAAACATTAAATATCTTTAAAGTATCACCCTCAGATGTATTTTACAAACCACAGGTAATGAAATACAACTGTATCTCATTTGCTACACCTGTAAGTACCGTATCATAATATGTGCCTTCATATAAAACATCCCCTGCACATGCCATACAAACAAACTGGCAGCTTGGCCAATTAACTTGGTCAATTAACTTGCCCATTACACTGTGAACAAAGCAAAGACACCAAAGGATAGGCCCAGCCAGGGCGTAATAAACATGGGGTCTGGGCTTTTTATGCATGGGACTAGATTTGGTCCGGGCCTTTGACATATATATATATATATATATATATATATATATGCACTTCCACGATACTGGCATGGGTAACAACAATGGGACAAGGGCATCAAAATTTCAACATGACACTGATCTTGTGAGCAAACTTTTGGTATTTTGCTTTATATTCATGAATTTGGTAAATGTAACATAAAACACATTTAAATAATCAGGGAAGAGTACACTTGACTTCTCAGAGTTGGAAAAGCACACTGCGATCCTAAATTAAACAATGATGATATGAAATCATCTCTCATGCATTACATGCCAAAAAGTGGGAACTGGATATAGCTAATTTAGTAAGTCTCATTTAATATTTATTTGATCGGGTCATTATGTCATCAGTGGAAATTTTCGCTATATCATTAGTCATTGGGCCAAATCTAAATGGGTAACAAAACTACAGGCTAGCTGTGGTTTCGCTGTCATACCATAACACACTCAGATGACAGGATTTCCTTACATCTTGGTGTTTTATGAAAAGCAGAATGTATTCCAGGTATTTAAATCCTGAAATTGAACGGTTTGTTTAGTTCACATGTATGGAAGATCATACTTTGTAGTGAAGTTGAAAACAAAAATGTTGGTAATGCACCATAACCCATTTTCGTCACCCATCAAAAATTGCAATGTAGGACAAATTTTTGTATTTCTGTAGTGTGTCTGCTGTAAATGATCCCTGAGATGACCAAAATACATGGCAATACTATTCTGAGAGTTTTCTTTTCCATAATGTACAGCAGCAAAACATACTGGTGTGTCTGTATCCCAAATTTAAGTACTGTTTGGCTGTAATTTTCGGCTTAGAATTAAAAAGCGTAAAATACACAGCAATGTTTGGAAACACAAAATTGTTTGTTAAAATAAGACATCCATCCCCTATCACATGAAAGCACTCTCATTGTAATCAAACACACAGAAATATTTTGTCAGACTTCATAGATGATAACCCACTGTTGTTACCCAATATCGTGGACCTCCAGATATCTAACCCTTGTGTGTATGTTTTAACCTTGACAGATATGTTTATATATGAACACAAGTGATGTCTAGACTTGTGAAGATTCTTTTGTCAATAGCTACTTATATTTGTTTGATCTTATCAGCCAATAATTTGTCTGCTTGCAGTCGAACTTCATCAGGGAATGAGGTTGTGACAGATGTGACAACCTATCATCCCCTCTGGTACGCTATTTGGTCAGATCCCCCCTTGCCTGCCCCTCCCTTAGGCGTGGTAGGTAGAGGTTGGGTAGCTCAGTCCCATCATTCCGATTCAGCTCGGCCCCATGTAAGCGGTTGTTAATCGCTTCAAGAACTTTCCGGTGAAGGTCCCATGGCTCTCTTTCCAAGATTTTTATGTCTTCTAGAGTTGTTGATGTTATACAATGCCCTGTCTGTTCCTGGTGTTGGCTGAGGGCAGATTTTTTATCACTTTTTGATGGATTTTTGATGTTTCGTGATTCTTTCTGTTAAGGAATGCCCTGTCTAGGGGCCCGTTTCATGAAGCAGTCGTTAGTTTGAATAACTAACTACTGAACTGCTAATGAGAAAACTTGGCAATTTTCGAGGGGTGTTTCACAAAGCAGTCTTTAACTCATTCAGTCATAAAGTTCAGTCCTCAGTTCTGCCGTTACTCACTGTACTCTTGAAACAGTCTACCAGAATTCTTGCATAAAAGTGTCACAATATGTAGATAACTCTCCAATTTTTGGTGGCTGGAAATGCGTAAGAATGTCTCCTTTGAGGTCATCATAAAGGATCTCCACCATCTTTTTTGCCACTCTTTTTGTCACAGCCAGGTGCAACCTCTCATAAATTGCATCACTGTGCATATATTCTAATAGATTCTGCCTCTGATGAAATGTTGCCATCTGGCAGTACAGATAGCAAGAAAGGCAGCAGCCATATTGCACACAAAGACAAACGACAGACAACAGTAACTAATCAACCTTTCTATTTCATTCATTACGAATGCGTACCATGAAACTCTAGAGTTAGCGACTGGTCTGACCAGTAGTTAAATATCCATGGTAACAACAACACAATAACGAGCGAGAGAACTAGCGATAGCTTCATGAAACGGCACTCATAACTAGCGAGAGGCTAACTACCGATCGTTAAATAACAACTGCTTCGGGAAACGGGCCCCTGTCTCTCTGATGAATTTCTCTCCACATACCTGACACTCACACTTGTATACAACACCTGTCACAACCTCATTCCCTGATGAAGTCGTATTGGCTGGTAAGATCAGAAAAATATAAATAGCTATAGACAAAAGAATCTTCACAAGTCTATTACAATAACATAGCTAATGAAACTGTTCTACACTATAAGTGATGTCTATTTTAGTTGCTCATTCTAAAAATCTGTAGCAATATAAAACCATGGACTTACTACACAGTATTGTTCTGCCAAATACATTAGTACCAGATAATTGTTTTTTTTTTTTTTCTAAAATGCACAAATTTTTATGAACAAGGCAGCAAAGCTGTCAAATGTACAGACAAAAAGAAGAAAATAATAATGCACAAACTAGGATACTGTCAACTCTGATGCAAAAATGCATTATGCTTAACTGCATAGCCAACATCAAATTTTAATTCTGCTCAGCAGTTAATAAGGATGAAAGTAAAATATGTAACAAGCATTAGACTGGGTTCCCATACCTAGATCAATCTAACAGGATCGATCCACCTCCAAGGGGTTTCAGCTTAAGCGGTTAAGGATTCTAGCATGCCAGCTTCAGAAGGCGTGACAGACACCTAAGCAACTTACACTGATTGCAATTTAGCGAGAATCCCCTGGGAGATAAAGCAATCCACAGTTAGCAAGATAGGGTCTGGAAATGGTCCCCAAGGCTTCAGGCTGATAAGAGTTCATACCCTGAAAATGCCAGAATGAGAAAGTTTAAGAAAAGAAAGTGACATGGTTTTTCTTTAATGGTAACTATGGAGGCAGTGCCCAAAATAGGGTTTTCTTCAATTTTGATGCAATATATCATAATGCTTAACAGTATAATCACCATCAAACTTAAATAATAAAATAAAAGTATCATGGATATTCAGAAAATGTGACTAGCAAAGGTCTTCATAGCCCATGGAAGTTCAAAGTCACATCTTGAAAATGCCAATATGCAAAAAAATTAATTTTCACAAAAAAAACTTTATAACTTCAAAAAAAAACCCAATAGGACAGATTTTCCAACTACAGCGGTATTTTAGTCCTGTGTTTCTTTCCTGTAAGTGTGAGAAGAGTAAGTGACATGGTTTTCCTTTAATGGTCGCTATGGAGGCAGTGCCCAAAAAAGGGTTTTCTACAATTTTGATGCAATATACAGGGATCTCTCGAGGCTGCGTTTTTGCGCCATTGGCGCGCACAGATTTGTAATGACGCATTTTTTCAATAGCAGTGCGTCCCAAGGGCGCATCAAAATAAATAAAATTTAAATACAGTAAAAAACGGAGTTTGTTTGTTCAACATATTTTAATCTGTTAAAATTGTGTATTTTTAAACCCACCAAAGTTTTACTAAACTTGGAACAAGTGTCATTCGGGAAAACCGAACTTCAAAGTTCTAGCCTCGTCTACTGCGCGTGTTCTCTGCATGGAGAGTACCTTCTCTGCGTAGAGAGTACACCGGAAGTTCAGAGATGACCGCGCCAAAAGCAAAGCAGCCGAAGTTTCGTTTTTTTTTTTTTTTTTGGTATACAAGACATACTGGTGGTAATGCACCAGAAAGTGGACATACTAGTGGTAATGAACCAGATAGGGAGCCTCTACTAACTTCTGTTAGGAAGTTTCAGCAAAGTTGGCTGCAGATATTCCTGTGGCTGCGCTTCGACAAGGAAAAATCAACCATGTGGTGTGCACCATGCAAAAAGGCTGGCAAACGTAATACCATGGCCCTGGCCCTGGGGGTATCGTCCAACTTTCGCACCAGTACGCTCACCACGTTGGAATGACCGACCATGTGTGCGCTATCCAGGTAACTTAAATAAATTAATTCTGATTCAAAGTCAATTAAAAAACGAATGATTAAGTGTTTGCGCGTTTGCAGCCTACTTAAAGATGTTCGCATGCGTACACTGGAGAAATTATTTTGAGTTTATTTTGTATTTGACCTTGAGCAATGTACTACGTTTTTGGTGGGATAAGCAGTCAATTAAAACTAATTATGCCTTCCATTTCTATTTGTATTGTTTTGAATAAAATCTGGTAGTTTATTGCCAAGTTAATGTACTGTATGATATTGAAATTATTATGCAAAGTAATGGGATTGCATTTCAGTCATTTTAGTTTGAGTATCACTGATTGTTATTATGGACAACATGATTAGTGAATTTTTAAGTTTCTAAGTATATATATTATGTAATTAATAAAGTAGTAGGCAGCATTACTGAATTGCAATGCTTATTTTAACAGTTACCAAAGAAAACAGGAGTACATTACCACGACATCTACCAAAGCCCTGAACAAGAGAAGGCCATCATGACAGCGATGAAAGCAGTGGTTTGGATGGCCAAGGAGTGTATTCCACTTTTGACTTCAAAAGATATCTATGTCAGACACGACAACTTTCCAAGTACAATTCTTTAATGAACTTTCTCCAAGCTGTAGAAGTTCCAGATATAGGTCAGCTGAAGTGCAGCAGTGCAGTCTCATACTGCAGTTACAATACTGCAACTGACATACTTGGTGTTTTATCTTGTTTGATTGATGAGAACATTACACTACAGAGTCACTAGTCATTATTGTCTTATGTGATGAAAGAGCAGATATTTTAGTTCATCATAAATTGGTAACCAGTTGCAGAGTAGTTGATCCACTAAATTAGCCCCAAAAAACTTCTTTTTTAAAGACTTGTATATTTCTGATGGAACTGGAAAGTTGATATTTACAGATCTAAAGATGCACGTCTTAGCATCCAGGGGAGTAAATCAGAATATAATTTTCTATTAAAAGTTTTTTTATGAACACTGTTACACACATGCATAAGTGGATGTTGCTAAAATGTTGCCATGGGCTTTGTTATATTACACTAAAAAAGAATGAAAAAAAAAACTTTTTGTTTAGATGTTTTATTCTGATTATTTTTATGTTGAGAATAATTCTCAGATTTTATCTAAAAAAAAAACAAGAGTAATCTTTAATATAAATTATAAATGCAATTAATAATGGTCACAATTAAATTATACTGTCTATTAGTGACCCAAGCATTCATTGAATGACTGGGCACAATGTTTTGCAAAATGGCACACTTTTCAATCTTGAGTGTGCCCAAATGGCACACTTGACCTTCAACCTAGGGAGATCCCTGAATATATCATAATGCTTAACAGCATAATCACCATCAACTTTTAATAATAAAGTAAAACTATCATGGACATTCAGAAAATGTGACTAGCAAAAGCCCATGGAAGTTCAGAGTCACACCTTAAAAATGCCAAAATGTAAACAAGAGCTAACTGTACTGAAATGTGTTTATCTCCATTATCAACACCCTTTGTACATGAAACAAAATATTTAATTGACTGTCATTTTTATATGATCAACTAAGAAAATTGTATTCATAGGAAAAATATCAATAGAACCATTTTAAATGTCCAATTTGATCCATTCTGAGATTCTAAATATAGTGAATGATTGAATCTGACAAATTGCAATGATATGAGTTTTTTTCATTTTAACTCTATTACACAATACACAAAAACAAATATACCATCATTTTTTATAATCAAAAACCACTTATATACAAAAAAAGCATAACTTTTGTAAAAATGGTCTGATCAAGCTGATTTTCGAACTCGACCTATATTTTAGTAAGATTGACCACCTGTGAATTTCAAGCCAATAGAACGAAAGATTTCACTGAAATATCTTACCAGTGCTGCATGTATGCTGATAAAAAGCAAAAAAAAAAAAGCATAACTTTTGTAAAAATTGGTCTGATCAAGCTGATTTACAAAATCAACCTGTATTTTAGTAAGAATGATCACACTTGTGAATTTCAAGACAATAGGCCGAGTGGTTTTTCTTGAAATGTGTTATCAGTGTTGCATATATGCTAAAAAAGTTTAAAAACATCATAACCTTTTAAAAAAAAATGGCCCGGTCATACTGATTTTCGAACTTGACCTGCGTTTTATGAATATTCATGAGTTCTGTAAGTTTCAAGCCAAAACTTTGAACAGTTTTCCAGTCATCATGTTATCAGTGAAAGTGCACGGCGACAGCGGTGACAATGGCAACGACAAATGGAGGAGACGGTTATATGTACAGACACATCTGTGTCTGTACATAAAAAGGCATTCATATTTTCTATTGTTCATACAAAATACAATCATTCATAATTTAAATGAGAGAAACATTTGTACTATATATTCAAGCCCAAAAAATTTGAATTAACATATTTGTTCAGAATGACAACACCTTTTGAGCCATAACATGTGGTGTCATTTTTTCTTTTCTTTATTTTTCCAATAAACATTAAACAGTTTCACTGAATTGTGTTTGAAATTTTTTAGATGCATATCATTTCCAAGTAATAAGAGTTTATTTGTACATTGAAAGATTCAGATGAGGTGGGTTAGCAAATCACTTAGTGCTGCAAACTTCCAAATAACTTCAGACACTGCACCATATTTCCATAAATTGCCCTCTAAGCATTCTTAACAGCCTAGAACTGTTAGTTGCAGGGTTTTCATTTGCTGACAGGTACAAATTTACTCTGTTCTGCAAGTTTCAAGGGAGGTTTGTCATTTTCATCTGTGATTAGTTTGAGCTTCTGTTCCTCATTGGTGTGAAAGTTCAATCTCACAAAATCACTGGCCCTCTTCAGAGTGTGACTCCTGAATAATAAACATTCAGATGGTTTTGAAACCATAAATAAGTAACAAGTCTGATTAAACATTTAACACACAAGTGCTACCAAAACAATTTTATAAAGAAGTAGTGGTTCACTCTTTTAACTGACAATTAAATGTACCCTTTGGGCCAATTAACAATCGGGCAGTTTTTAAGAGATTGAAAATAAATATGAAAGTGCAGACTGGTTCTTATACAATTTAATATGCTATATAGGCTTTACAAAAGATGTCATACTGTCAACATGCTTGGCATATTTCTCGCCCCTTCTCCTGACTGGATGCTGATGGTCTCACCTTCCTCCACAGGACTTATCCCAGCTGAAGCATTGAAAATCAGCATACCAAAAATATCTATCAATGCCAGACCAGATACTTTACCCCTGCTTCAACCTCAGAGTGCTGTGTGCCAAGTGAGGAGACAGAAAAAACTGTTCATGAAGGATTGTTAATACGCTTTCTTTCACACAGAAGCTGTACACTGTGACCACTTTGACCTGATCAATGAAAACACCAGACATTCCCTTTGCATTTGTCAGTAAAGGCACTTCCACACCTAGATGCTGAGCTGCACACATCCCTGCCTGAGCCACCATTTAAGGGGCAGGTAGGGGCCAGGTAGTTACATAAGAGCAGATGAGCTGATCAGGTGCATTCCCACAGGGACCTATACCTTAAAGGTTTCTCGACAGATCGTCTGAATGGCCTGAATGGAGCATATTCTTCAGAACACATGCCCAACTAACGATATCTTTATCCAAATACACAAATTAAAAGCTCATTTTGTAAATTTTGGGCTTTAAAAGACGTCCTTTTTGCTAGGCTTGGGAGTTAATGAGCTACCTGGTCACTTGGTCCAATTACGACTATCTTGCCACCGGAGGAGAGAGCCAAGCAGCATGTTTAGCTGTCAAACTGAGCTGCATTTTCTACCTGTAAGTTTACTTTTCTGACTGCTGATTAAAAGTTCATACTCATTCAGATCTCTTACCGGAGGGATCTCAATCTTCATGAAGCCGTGTGAAGCCATTTCCCCGTCTATCCAATCCTTTAACTAGCATTTAATTATGGTTATCCCATCTAGTTTAAAATACTGCATTCGAATGAGTTGAAGGTACTTTTGATCCTTCGATATGAGGTCCATGTTATTTATGAAATTCAATTCAATTTATTAAACCCTTGCGCCCTACAGCTCATCAGAATGAAATGCAATAAAAATATAAAGTCATAAAAACAACAACAATACAACTACTAGTGGTAATGATAAAAACTCATCAGACTGATGCTAATCTTAGCTCCGATGTACATTTTAAGTACTTTCATAAGTTGTTTAATTGTGAAACATTGTTAAGTGATAAATTACTTTGTTTGAAAACACTTTGTTTTGTGTAATAAAAATTTTGATGTATTTCTGACTAATCGTTCTGTAGCAAAGACATTTTGAAATTTTAAGTTCCTAAAAGAATAAAATGAAATTCACCCTTGATGTCATCTAAAATACATAGTTCACAGGTTCTTAATTTTTATTGTGTCTGTTTACCTTCCAGTTTCTACAGCTAGATTATGTAATGAAACACTCAATTCGGCAAGAAATTCCTTATATTTCTGTGAAATTGGCTTATTTAAATAGAACTGCACTGTAAAATTATCAACAAGATGTTGGAACAATAGCCCTTTACTCCTTGTGGATATTTCATCTGTCAATGTTTGTCTAAAATTATCTTTCACTCTTTACTCTATCCAGGACGGTATCAAATTATCTGACATACTTTCATGAAAAATTAATGACAAGCCAATTGTCTCCAGTTCATTCTGTACTCAAATTACCTAATCAAATTTTTTTGTTAAGTAGATCTTTATAGCACGCTGTTATAATACAATTTTTTGAGGAGCGGATTTAAATCAATATTAAAAAATCATAGCTTTATACTTAAAAGAAGCGGTATCTCCTCACGGTTTCATAATATACTAAGTTATGTACAATGAACTTATATTAGTTATCACTAGTGCTCCTTTCTATACCCAACATTCTTTTAAAAAATCTGCATGTGCTTTCTTATATCCCTTACCATGTTAAATCTCCATGCATAATTTAAAACATACTAGAGTGCACACATTAAAGTGAACACATTAAAGTTATGATTTTTTAACATGCTACTATTAGCAAACAATGCTTTTTTACCTTGTTCTGATATATGTTTTTGGGTTTGACAAAACTTACAAATTTGCAAAAAGTATTGCATACAGATGCAGAACTTGCATTTCAAATTATAAAATTATAAACCTTTTAAATTACTTAATATTTCAGATGAAACACCCTTCAGAAACAAATTCTCAAAGCAAATTAAAGGATTGAGTGCTGAATCTTCCAAATTCGAGAAATTGATATTTACGTGAGTAGAATCCTTTAATTTCATTTACTATTTTAGAGGTTCTTGATATCGCAGGGTACAGTAGCTGGGCTGCTTTCTCCCCAGGGAGGTGAGAACATCACCACCTAGTCTGACTCAGGGGGTCAAAACATATGCCAGGCAGGTTGGCATCTAATGTCAACCACACTGAGACACAGTGGGGTGCAATGTTTAAGAAGCTGAATTTACTTAAATCTGAGTATTTCTCACCTTATAGCCAGCCATACTTCTCTGTTATCATTGCTGTCAATATGACCACTGTCTTTATGAAACACCATTCCTGAATGAAATACCTTCCATGTTTGCCCAAAGTCCACACTGTACATGATATCAAATCCAGGGATCTCACAGTTGGCTGATAAGGTGCCATCTTTGCTGAAACTGAAGTGCAAAGTACTGCATTAAAAACATGCTATTTTATAAATCTAAACTATAAGTAATTTCCCCTCCAAAACAAAGTTTCCTCAAAAAGGGCAATTTTCTCTTACACAAAAACCATTAACCATCTTATCCCAAGCACTGGGATTCAACAATTTGTTTGTTTTTTTTAATTCAGTGATTTATTTCCTTTTTAATCCAATGATTTAATTCATTGTATTCCCTTTTTAATTCAAAAATTTAATTCTAAAGGACTGTCCTAGTATTCAGAACAATTTTCACTGTTCTGACTTTCAAAGATGTGGCCTTTCTTTCATTTTGCACAATAACGCAAAAAAGGTGAGATGTTTTTTATCATGGCTATTTGTAATCCTGAGATAATGGCACTACGCACACTTTATATAAACTTTTAGTAACAGGATTTTAATGTCTTTAAGGTCTGAAATATTAAGACTACTAGTCATGATATCATTTTAAGATTGTAGTAGACATGATATTAAGTAAGATGATTGCTAATCACTATGTTGTTTTTACAATGTATTCAATGTTACATGACTGCTAGTCATGATCTTGTATTATATCTGATATTTAGAGGACTGCTAATCATGGTGTTATTTCAACATTGTATTAGATGTGACTTCTAGCCTGGATGTTGTTTATATGCAATACTAATTCTATTTTATTTTTATTTCATTTTTATTTTTATCCATTTATTTATTTATTTATTTATTTTTTTGGGGGGGGGTGCAGAAAATTACAATTTGCAACAAAACTGTGGGGAAAAGTGATAAGTCAAATCCAAGGTTGCAATAAGATGGTAAATATAGGACTTCCCATCCAAGAAAATATAAGAGCCTGGAAATATGCCAGGTGCAGTTCACGGTGAAAAGTAGGTCAAAGATAAATTTCAAGGTCACAGGAAGACCTTCAATACATGAGCTCCTATTCAACATCAATAGTAACTATGGGCATATCTCTGCCAGTTTTGGAGTTTGGAGATATAAGGGACAGAAACTTTGCAAAGTTCAGTTCATGATGAAAAGTAGGCTTAACAAGTTCCATGGGCATATCTCTGCAAGTTTTGGAGTATTCCACATTTTTATTTTCACCACTGAATATTGTAACATTGTAATATTTGATATAGCGCAACTCCTAAACCATATGGAAAACAAAAAAATTTGAGATCACTTCTAGTATTGCACTTGACAGGCTCTTAAAAATGCAAAAACAAGAGGTCTTTAGCATCTATGGTTGCAGAATTAGAGTTTTTTCAGTTTCTCCCGTAAAAATACTTCAATTTACCCCAAACTCTTGAAGATGAAAGGAGTCCCTAATTGTAACCTTTCAATATAATATGAGAGTTTTCATCTGTGTAGTTCCTGAAAATTGGCACAAACTATTTTTTTTTTTTTTTTTTTTTTTGCAGAAAATTCCAATTTTTAGACAATTTTGCCCCATTTGACCTTGAAATAAATGTCAAAGGTCAAATTCATATATGAAATCTCCACATATGACTGTCAGTCAGCCATCTATAGAAATTTTTCCCATAATTCCTTTGAGTTGGGAGAAATTTAGAATTAAATTTTGCAAATTTTAGACAAGGGTGCATTGTGACAAGCACCACACCTAGATCCGAGCACCGACTAAGCCCAAAATTCACATGGCTCAAGTTGAAATTAAATGTGACCTAGCGCCACGCTGGTTGTACAATTACAATATAGTACAGTTTGCTGAAAAAAATGGAAAATGCAACGTACCTGTGGTCAGATGAAGGTGACTTTTAAACTTGACTTGCATTTTATTAATATTCATCAATATGTTTGATGACAATAGTTTAACCTGTTTTCCACTTTTGTTATGGATTTTATTCTTCTAAAGAAAGTGAATATGTGCTATCAGACACCAAACATTAACTGAGCAACCTGCTCCAAAAGGAGACAGTCAGACTGAACAAGAATGTGCTGTTGGTGAAAATGGAACAAAATGTACTTACACAGCTCCTGGTAAAGGCAAACGATACCAAATGCCCAAAGAATCAAGTTCAGATAATTCCTTGAGTCCGAGGGTGCTCGCAAACTTCTCCCAATCTTCTTGCATGAGGTCAGCCTTTGTGTCATCTGTCTCCCAGGGAGCCTGATGCCATGACCTCTCAGCCACTGCCAGTAACCGTGGAAACAGCATATAGTAAAACTGATCTGCACTACGTATAGTTTCTGTCCATAATTGACTTTGTATTCCTTTAATAAACAAAGATAGAGATAACAGGGTCACTTTCATACAAGCTGAAAGCAACATTTCTATTTAATCTGTACACTTTGCAAAAAATTAGTACAATTTATTTTCCTTTTGATGTCTTTTTATCTATCAAGTCTACATTTACTTTTGTAACATTTCATATTACTACAACTACTAACAACTTCCAATTCAGAATCAACAATTAATTATAAAACTGTATCTTATCAGTCATGGAATCTTCAACATCTTAGAATGCATTCCCAAAAACCCATCCTTTCAGCTGGATTGATTTAACATGGCAGGGCTTCTCTTTAAAGCCCACTAACAGCATCTTTTTTGCGTCCCTTGTGCAATGATTAAACTGTTGCTGTGGTTATAGTAAACATACAATCCACACAGCAAACCAGTTCTGTTTTCTAAAGAATCTTGTATATGATTCTCAGGTTTCTTCATCTCTTTACACTTTCCCAATATGTTTGAACTAATACATTTATACACAATTCTTAGCTTTTTGCATTAAAGCATCTGTTTTCAGTGAACTTACCCAAAATGTTCTCAGACTGATCCACTAGCTTACACTTTTCCTGGTACCCTCCGCAAAGAGGCCTATACTTGAACACATGCTCCAAGGATATAGACCGCGAAGCCCAGTAAAGACCACGCTCTTCTGGATCTTGAATTTGGGGGTGGTCAAAATAGAGATAGTTTGCATTTGACAAGATGACCTGAAGAAGAGTTAAGAATGTGTTATGTGACATATCTGTTGTGTGTGATTGCATTAACAAGGCAGCAAAGCTGTCAAACGTACAGACAAAAACCAGAAAATAAAAATGCAGAAAATAGGATACTGTCAATTCTGATGAACTGATGCATTATGCTTTCTGTAACTGCATAGCCAACATCGAATTCTAATTCTGCAAAAACAGTGGATTAGGATGAAAGTAAAATGTGTAACAAGCATTAGACTGAATTCCCATACCTAGATCAATCCAACAGGATCAATCCAACTCCAAGGGGTTTCTCACTAAATTGCTTTCAGCTTAAGCGGCTTAGGATTCTGCCATGCCAGTTTCAGTAGGCGTGACAGACAGCTTAGCCACTTAGCAATTTGATTGCAATTAAGCGAGAATTCCCTTGGAGATAGATCGATCCACAGTTAGTGTAATAGGGTCTGGAAATGGTCCCTAAGGCTTCAGGCTGATAAGAGTTAAAGTTCATACTTTGGAAATGCCAGAATGAGATAAAGTGAAAATTTCACAAAAAAAATTGCTTAAACTAATATATATATATATATATATATATAATTTAATAGAGCTGTTCTTCTAATTTGGGCTGTATGTCAATCCTAAGAATCATTCTTGTTAAAAAAAATACAGAAAATGTTACAAAGTAACAGTACAGGGCTCCTGGTGGATGGGAGTGATAAGTCACATCTTGAAAATGCCAGTTTGAAAAATGAAAAATTAAAAAAGAAAAAATTACAAAAATATTCCACTAAAGCTGCCATTCAGTCTAGTTGCACTACCATGATATGAATCATCCAACTTGAGTTTAAGCTGTGTAAACAACTCACAGAAATATATTTGTTTTATCACACAAGGCACCAAAGCTGTCAAATGTACAGACAAAAAACAAAAAATAAAAATGCAGAAAATAGGATGCTGTTAATTCTGATGCACTTATGTATTATGCTTAACTACAGCCAACATCAAATTTTAATTCTGCACAACAGTGGATCAGGATGAAAGTAAAATGTGTAACAAGCATTAGACTGAATTCCCATACCTACATCAATCTACGAGGATCAATCCAACTCCAAGGGGTTTCTCACTAAATTGCCTTCAGCTTAAGCGGCTTAGGATTCTGGCATGCTAGTTTCAGTAGAGGTGACAGACAGCTAAGCCACTTACATTAATTGCAATTTAGCGCGTGATAGGGTCTGGAAATGGTCCCTAAGGCTTCAGGCTGATAAGAGTTCAAGACACTTTGGAAATGCCCGAATGAGAATAAGTGAAAATTTCACAAAAAAATTGCTTAAACTCAATAAAAAAATAATAATAACAATAATATATATATAAGAAATTGTAAAATAAAACATAACAAAAATTCCAATAAAGCTGCTATTCAAACTTTTAAGCTGTATAATTACTAACATGATTTGAATAACCCTATTGAGTTTGAGAATAATACTGCACTGTTATTCATCTTTAGCATTAATGTAAACGTTACACAAAATTTTTCTTTTGTAAAATTATTTTCAATATTAAATAACATTTACCTGCATAATAATCATCGATTCCTAATTATGTGACACAATCAAGAGAGCTAAACCTGTGGGACTTTACAATGAAATCTCAACGTGTGTTTTATGTAATCTCATTTAATGGCCACTTGAAAATTAATTAAGCAAATTACTTTATAACCCTAAAATAACTCGAAAAATTAATTAAGCAAATTACTTTATAACCTGAATTAACATACTGCCCGCTATCCATATACATTTATTGCACCATATAGCACTCTATAGAACTGCATTGCTTCCAAAACAGAAACAAACACACTGGTTTTCCAACACAAGCTGCACTTCAGTCTTATGAAACTTTTCAGTAAATTTGAGTATCATAAGTAACATGGTTTTCCCTTAATCGCTATCCTGGCAGCAGTGTCCAAAATAGGGTTTTCTTCAATTTTCATGCAATATAACATAATACTTAATAGCATAATGACCATAAATTTTTTTATAAAAAAATAAAAGTATCATGGATATTCAGAAAATATGATATGGGAAGGTCATCAAGGCCATGGAAGTTCAGAGTCACACTTTAAAAATGCCAAAATGTAAACAAGAGATAACTGTACTGAAATGATTTTCTTTCCATTTTCAACACCTTTTTTACATTAAACAAAATAATCAATTTATTGTCATTTTTAAATGATCAACTAGGAAAATTGTTGACATAGGAAAAATATCAATAGAACAATTTCAAATGTCCAATTTGCTCCATTCGGAGATTCTGAACATAGTGAATGATTGAATCTGACGAACTACAATGATGAGTTCCTTTCCACTTTTGATACTTTATTACACAATGCACGATAACAGGTTTACCGTCATTTTTATATAATCAACTAACAATATTGTTAAGAAGCAGAAAATGTCAAAACAACACTTTTACACATCTAATTAGTTCCATAATGAGACTGTTAACATGCCTAAGAATTAAATCTGAAGAAAAACCACTTATATACAAAAAGGCTAATAACTTCATCAAAACTCAACTGATTAAGCTCATTTTCAAACTTGATCTGTATACTGGTCAGACTGATCACTCCTGTGAGTTGAAAGGCAAAAGGCTGATTTGTTTTCCTTAAAATGCGTCATCAGTGTTGCATATATGCTGAATAAAGGAAAAAACAGCATAATTTTTGTAAAAGCCAATTTTCTCCAATCAAGCCAATTTTCGAACTTGACCTGCGCATTATGAATATTCATCAGTTCTATAAGTTTAAAGCCTAAAGGTAAAACAGTTCTTAACTTATCGCGTTATCTGTATTGCATATATGTTGAAAATAGTGAAAAAACAGCATAACTTCCCTAAAAATGGCCCGATCATGCTGATTTTCGAACTTGACCTGCGCATTATAAATATTCATCAGTTCTGTAAGTTTCAAACTAAAAAGTAAAATGGTTTTCCACTTATGGTGTTAACGGTGCTGCAAATGCAAATGCATCCATAGTCATTGCAATAAAAGGAACCCTTGTATGTTGTCTGCTACAATATTGTTTCGCTCACTACACAAGAAGCATAAATGACACAAATACTTTGTAAATATGATGAAAGCCTTAGTTAATCTAAAATGTTTTTTGGCAATTTGGAAACTTATTTAGCAAAGAGACAAATGTTCCCTTATATTTCACTAATTTTCTCATTTTACCAAGACTGATAGTAAACTGATAGTAATTCTTGAAGAAACAAAAGATCAAATGATAGCTAGGCTTTTGAGATCAATCTTGGTAAAATTGCTGCTTTTTTAATTCTGATTTAATATATATGACTTCTTATTTGTATTCTAGTCATTATGGGTTAATCTCTTTTAGTATAGGAAATGAAAGGGGTATAAAGTTTGAAAAGTGCATCAGGAGGTCAAAGGCGACATGCAAGATCACATTTGGATTTCCAATACATTATTTCCTATTCAACTTTAAGGATGCTGTCTCTAAATTGACAATATCATTTTTGCCCTAGTAAATTGATAACAAGGTAGCAAAGCTGTCAAATGTACAGACAAAAAGCAGAAAATAATGCAAAAAATAGGCTACTGTTAATTCTGATGCAAAAATACATTAAGCTTAACTGCAAATTCAACATCAAATTGTAATTATGCACAACAGATAATACCAATGTTAGTAAAATGTGTAACAAGCATAAGGCTTCAGGCCCACGAGAATTTCACAAAAAAAGTCAATAAAAAAATGATAATTCAATACAGCAGGTTTTCTAATTTGAACTGTACATCAATCCTAAGAATGATTCTTGTAAGTTAAAAAAAAACTAGAGGATCAGAGAGGCGANATCATCAGTGTTGCATATATGCTGAATAAAGGAAAAAACAGCATAACTTTTGTAAAAGCCAATTTTCTCCAATCAAGCCAATTTTCGAACTTGACCTGCGCATTATGAATATTCATCAGTTCTATAAGTTTAAAGCCTAAAGGTAAAACAGTTCTTCACTTATCGCGTTATCTGTATTGCATATATGTTGAAAATAGTGAAAAAACAGCATAACTTCCCTAAAAATGGCCCGATCATGCTGATTTTCGAACTTGACCTGCGCATTATAAATATTCATCAGTTCTGTAAGTTTCAAACTAAAAAGTAAAATGGTTTTCCACTTATGGTGTTAACGGTGCTGCAAATGCAAATGCATCCATAGTCATTGCAATAAAAGGAACCCTTGTATGTTGTCTGCTACAATATTGTTTCGATCACTACACAGGAAGCATAAATGACACAAATACTTTGTAAATATGATGAAAGCCTTAGTTAATCTAAAATGTTTTTTGGCAATTTGGAAACTTATTTAGCAAAGAGACAAATGTTCCCTTATCTTTCACTAATTTTCTCATTTTAACAAGACTGATAGTAAACTGATAGTAATTCTTGAAGAAACAAAAGATCAAATGATAGCTAGGCTTTTGAGATCAATCTTGGTAAAATTGCTGCTTTTTTAATTCTGATTTAATATATATGACTTCTTATTTGTATTCTAGTCATTATGGGTTAATCTCTTTTAGTATAGGAAATGAAAGGGGTATAAAGTTTGAAAAGTGCATCAGGAGGTCAAAGGCGACATGCAAGATCACATTTGGATTTCCAATACATTATTTCCTATTCAACTTTAAGGATGCTGTCTCTAAATTGACAATATCATTTTTGCCCTAGTAAATTGATAACAAGGTAGCAAAGCTGTCAAATGTACAGACAAAAAGCAGAAAATAATGCAAAAAATAGGCTACTGTTAATTCCGATGCAAAAATACATTAAGCTTAACTGCAAATTCAACATCAAATTGTAATTATGCACAACAGATAATACCAATGTTAGTAAAATGTGTAACAAGCATAAGGCTTCAGGCCCACGAGAATTTCACAAAAAAAGTCAATAAAAAAATGATAATTCAATACAGCAGGTTTTCTAATTTGAACTGTACATCAATCCTAAGAATGATTCTTGTAAGTTAAAAAAAAATAATGAGTAACAATTTTCTTTTCATAATGTTTCTGGTGGCAGTGCACAAAATAGGTTTTGTTGCAGTATTACATAATGATTAAAGGTATAATTACCACCAATTTGTAATTGTCTAGTATAAATAACATGGACATTATGTTTTTTTCTTAATGGCAGCAGTGTCCAAAATAGGGTTTTCTTCACTTTTGATGCAATATTGCATAATTCGTAACAGCATAATTACCATCAATATTTTATGATCAAATATAAGTATCATGGATATTCAAAAAACGTGACTAGAAAAAGTCTTCAAGCCAATGAAAGTCACACCTTGAAAATGTTAATATATGAAGAATAAAAATTTCACAAAATACTATATTACTTTTAGAAAAATTACCCAATCAGACTGGTTTTCCAACTGATGCTGTATTTAAGTCCTATGTTTCTTTACTGTAAGTTTGAGGACAGTAAGTGGCATGGTTTTCCTTTAACAGTCACTACTGCAACAGTGCCCCAAATGGGTTTTCTTCAATTTTGAGAAAATATAACATTAATGCTTAACAGTATAATCACCACCAATCTTTAATTAGGCACTGCAGGTAACATGGATATTTAGAAAATGTGACTAGCAAAGACCCATGGAAATTAAATTCACACCATGTAAACGAGATAACTGTACTGAAATCAGTTTATTTCCATTTTCATTACTTTTTTTACATAAAACAAAATAACTCATTTACTCTCACTTTTAAAGGATCAACTAAGAAAATTGCTAAGATGGGAAAAATATCAACAGAACAATTTTAAATGTCCATATGCTCCATTCTGAGATTCTGAACAAAGTGAATGAGTCAATCTGACAAACTGCAGTGAAATGAGTTTATTTCCATTTTGACACTTTATTACACACTAAAGTTAACAGGTTTAGCATAATTTTTATATAAACAGCAACAAAATCATAGAAAATGCAAAAAAATGTCTGCCCTAGCATTATCTATGCAATTTGGATATTATATTTCATAGTTCTTCTTGTTTTAAATTTCATATGTATATAAATATATATTTACCTTATATCCTTTTTTGAGAAGTACATGAGCTATATCCTGGCCTGAATGCCCTATGTCCCACACATTTATGCTGATTTGATTGTCTGGCATGTTATACTGGTCCTTGTGGACAATGTCTTTGTCACTTTTCTTGATTGCATCCCATAATATTACATCTACTTGATACTTTGCTGAAAGAAAATCAAAAGCTATACTCCTACCAACTTCCTATCAGCTTCAAATTTAATGCTCTACAGTTTGTATTCCCTGTAATATAGTTCACTTTTCCATTCTTGGCACATATACAGAGTTTAACCAAATATTACATGTTACCAAATACCTATGCAGACATGATGAAACTCTCGGTCTGATCGGTCATGACCGGGAAAATTTGTCTGGACTGGTATAAAATTGGACTTGGTCGGTACAAAGTACCGACAAGAGTTTTAAGAACCACAGTTTTGAATTTACATTCATCATTCGACATACTTCACTAATAAAATTATATGAAACCCAAAGCGTTTTTCCCCTCCATTTCAAACCTATCACATTCACAAACAAAGTAAGTTACTTAATCATACTGGAAGTATCTGTCTCAAACGAATAGACAATTTTTCATTACTGTCGGTCTAAATGTCCGGCCATTCTGAAAAGTTTTCAGCATGTCTGCTATGTGACATATTTCCTTTATGAGGCACAATAATTAGCCCTAACTGAACAATTTAAATTGCACAATATAATTTATCTTATGAAAACCAATTATTAAAGTGTTCCTCCAATGGCAACCTCCACACCGACTCACCCACACTACTCAACTAGACAGCTAATTGCACAACACTATTTCTTTCCTCAGTGTAGAAAACATATTATTGCCAAATGAATGTCAACTTCAAACAACTACTTTTCCTACCAAACTTAAAATGCACTACATGCACTACTTTCAAGTTACAATCTACCAATCTACAAGCATACAAGGTTTTTAGCAGCATACGTACACCATTTCACACAAACACACTCATATAAACACACATACTACCCAATGTTATCCCCATCTACACATTCCATCACCAATTGCAATAAATAGGCCTGCACACATTAATTGAGTGCTCGACTGCATGTGCTGACTTTTTCCTTCTGACTGTGCAACTCATGGACATTTTACACAGGAGCCAGAGGAAAGATGGCTGATTTCAATACAGTGTTATTAACCTAAGATATTGTATCTAGGGCCAAACTACCAAACCCTAGTGCTGAGATACAAACTAGCATTGTTATAAAATGATTATAACTTGTTACAGACTAAAAGTTAGAGGGAAAAGATTTGACAGCATGCCACTGTACACATGAACTTGTGTCTGTGGAGCACTAAATTGTGTTGTAAAATTCTCATAAAACATGTTGCTAGAAAATTTCCCAACTAATTTGAAGAGCAGAGACACTTCAGCTATCAACAAAGGTGCAATTTAGAAAATCAAATCAAACTTTTGGGAAATGAAGCAAAATACACCTCAGGATGAACAAGATATAATTGTCACACTAATTTCACCAGCTGTCAGGGTAAATCTATTCATTGCTGAAGTGTCAGAGCATTATCTGATAGTTTGTTATAGACTGTGAAAATTTCTAAAACTTGGTATAGTTTATAAAATTACAAAAACCAATAACAGAAGAATAAAATACAGTTTGTTATAGTGACAAGGGTACTGCTCTGGCCACTTGAACCTATTTGTCATCATAAGGTATCATGTTTCCCAAGGACAGCAATCCATTCAACCTTGTGGTCAGAGACAACATCTTCTGTCTGATCTGTCTGATAGTCTCCAGTCTGGTTGGCCAAAAGCTAACAGTAAAAGCTTGTGCTCAATAACCTTACTATTATGTTATCATACTACTAATGAACATTTCCCCTGGGCAACAATTATAATGAATAAAAATAACAAGGATAATAGTAATAACACATCAAATGTCAATTAACTATTAATAAATTATAATCAATTCATCATTAAATTTCTTTTTTCCAAAGCTTGCATCAAATACTTGGCCAGTTCCTTGGTTATGATCATCATAATAAATTGCAATGTTAGGTCTGTATCATTATTAGATGTATACTAGCCAATCATTGGGTCTATAAAATGTTTTCTACGCATGTGAGTGGCCTTGGAAACCTTCTGTATATTGAACTTCTCATTTTAAGTCTTCAATATAATTGAATCTACAACTTGCATTTTTCCAGATTGGTTTGACACACCCCCTAAAAAAACATCTGTCATATACTGCCTGTCAGCTTGAGTAAGGTCAATTTTGTATGTGGCCTAAGCAACATGATTATTAACCACAGCAGTGACTATCAAATTTGTCAATGAAATGAAAAATAATTACAGTTATAGACAAGTATCTGTCACCTTCCCCACAGTTAACAGTATGTGCCTGGTCATAGAAATATCCAGTCTCCACAGGTGACACCTTGCAGAGCCAGTGAGCAGAATCCACCGTTTTGCTAAAAATAGCATTGTCACGCAACTCTACTGCTAACATATTCAACAATGAAAAAATAGTGATTTACTCATATTTACTTCAAAATTACTACTCATACTTACTTCAATATTACATATTACATAAGACTGCTACACCACACTCTTACACATAATAATCTGCCTTGGGCCTCAACGATTTTTTTTTTCAATTAAGTAAATGTTGTCCTTACTACTACTTCTGTACATTTCATCACAGTATCAATGACATTTTATCATAATTTGCCAATGAAGAGGTAAGAAATATACAGACCTGTTATATTAATAATTTTCTCAGCAAACATCTGCCTGAGTTCTTCTCTTGATTTCCCCATCTGCATACAGACAGTTGACTTCTCCCATGCGCCCCGAGGTACCTCATCACCTCCTAAATGTATAGTCTTGAGAGAGTTATGTCCCTTGTGTAAGTCTATCACAGATTTAATCACATGCTCAATAAAGACATATGTGGAGCTAAGGCATGGGTTCATAACGTTTTCTGTAAATAGCTGCACTGAAGAGAATTCTGAGTCATCATTAAAGTCATTGAGCAGGTATTTTGAAGCTTTTTGGGGATCTTTTGATATGTATTTGTCATATCTTAATAACATTGACTGGATGGCAGCATGTGCATGAGCTGGCATATCAAATTCTGGGATGATTTCAATATGGCGATGAGCAGCATAGTCTAGAATTTCCTGATAATCTGAGGTTGTGTAAAAACCACTTCCAAGACCCGTAGCTTCAGGACCAGATCCAAGTTGTGGCATAAGGCATGCAACTTTGGTAGGATCATGGCAACGCCTGGCTCCAATCTAAACATAATAAACAAAGAATCAACATAATGCCCAAGTTTTCAAAGAAATAATGAAAAAATAAGATGCCTAATTTACAAACCATATCGAAAACAGTCAACTATCAATGGCTGACAGTAATCTCTAGGATATCACAGACCTTGTATACATTTGCATTGGAACATGCTTAGCATTTAATGAATTTAAATTAAAGGGATAACAACTGTCCGTATGATATCCACATTTTACAATAAATGCATTGTAAACAACTCATAGAAATAAAATAGATTCTATTTTACCGTCAATACAGCAGTTCACACAATTATTCTGGAATTTTTGCTTGCTATCACATCACGTGACTTCCATAGATGGCTATACTCTGTAATAATCTCTTAAGAGAATATTACAAAAATGAAACTTTTTAGAAAAAAAAAACAGGGACTAACTTTAAATGTTGGAATGGATTCATTTACCATTGGTAAGTATGGGGAAATTGTCCTTTACTCCAGGGAAATCTATTTTTTTGCAAAAATGAACAGCTGTTATCCCTTTAATTGGAAATTATAGGTAAAATTATGTAGGATGTGTGTGTGTGTGTGTGTGTGTATGTGTGTGTATAAGTATAGTAAAATCATTTTCTATTAGGAATTTTAAACTCAACTGAGTGAACAAGAATGAGAGAATGTGAGAGAAAGTTACTAGTTAACTTGAGATTAATGTGTCTTGTACTTTCTGTTTCTTTTCTTAGAATACCAAAAAATTTATAAATGAAACACTGCAACTAGAAGAAAAAAGTTTCAATTAAATAAAACTAAGTTTTTAATAAATAAAACTAGATCAAGAGAATTCTAGCATCCAGCCCCCCCCCCCCCCAACCATTGTTA
Organism: Lingula anatina; assembly: GCF_001039355.2. The sequence goes on from NW_019775510.1 coordinate 175,524, forward strand.
CCACCATTCCTTCCATCTGAAAAGGTCTTAATCTTCAACTTCAGATCACAAATTATCTAACATGGTCCTAATCATTAGAGATGTGGTCCTACCATGGGCTGACTCAGTCTGCTTTTTTGATTAAATATCATCTTACTTTGAATAAGCAAAGCCAAGTTTTTTTTAAACAAAAATTAACACAGGGCATTTACAACAATGAGAGACAAAGACACCTTCCACAATGAAAAAAATGAAAAAAACTCTTACAGATGATGACTTAAAATACAAGTAAAAATTAGTAAGAGTAAGAGAATCTCAGTAGGCTATGACACATGATCTTTTCTATTCATATGAATATTTTTTTCTGTGCTTTCCCATTTCTTCCTTAGATCAACTGCCTTTTAAGGACCCAGGAGGTATAAAGACTGAAAATCTATTTTTTTGCTTCTCCAAATACTTTTTGCAGGGATCCCAGAGTGGTTTAATTTTATTCTGCCTGCATAGAGTGAGATATTTCTTTATATGAAGGAGTAGAGTATGCAAGAGCTGTTATCCAATAATCCAAATAGAAACAGGCAAGAGTTTTGTTCTAATTCAACAGGGCACTGTGTGCGTAGGTTCTGAATGAAACAAGTTCAAATGAAATCCCAGAAAATATGCAATAAAGTCTCTTTTGGGGCATTACAGAAAGTGCATCACTCGTTTTTTCCACTTAATGTGTTACCTGCATTGCACATATGCTGAAAAAAAGCTAAAAACAACATAAATTTTGGAAATATGGCCCAATGAAGCTGTTTATTTAACTCAACCTGTGTTTTAATAATATTCCTCAGTTCTGAAAACAAAAGGTCAAACGGTTTTCTGCTCATTGTGTTATCTCTGAAAGAGAACGGCAACAACAGGTGATGGCCATGTGTACAGGCATGATGTATCTGTGCATAAAAAATAATCCACTGAGAGTTTTTTCACTTATACCTGTATGTTAGTAATGTGATCACTCCTGTAGGTTTTAGGACAATGGGCTTATTGGTTTTCCTTTAAATGTGTTTTCTGTATTGCATACAGTAAAATATATGCTAAAAAAATACATCATTTTTTAAACAATGGACCAGTCAAGCTGATATTGGATCTCAAGCTGTATTTTACTAATATTCATCAGTTCTGTAAGTTTGAAGACAAAAGGTCAAACAGTTTTCCACTTATCATGTTACCTCTGAAAGTGCATGGTGACCACAGAAGCAGATTATGACTTTATGTACAGACACTATATGCCTGTGCAAAATAAAAAGAAAACTTCTACAAACCTCAGTTAATTCTGGAAGACCTGGAATCTCCAGTCTCCAACCCTCATCATCTGACAAATGGAAGTGTAACTTATTCATCTTATACTTAGACATAGCCTGCAGCGTCCTTAGAATGACATCCTTTTGGAAAAAATTCCGTGATACATCAATGTGTGTTCCTCGATAAGAAAACCTTGGTGCATCTTGGACTTTTAACTGTGGAATATTCCCTTGTTCATCCATAGTTGAATATATGGTCTGCATAGCATAAAAAACCCCAGCAGTTGATGGAGATGTGACCTCAATTCGCTCATCTTGTGCACTGACATCAATTCTGTATGCTTCTTTGCTGTGTATTGCCTTCCCCTGTATAATGACATCAACTGGGCCCTGTCTGATGCGTATGACTTTCTTGCCTGGATCATCTTGTGACAGAGGAAGGAGCATTCCTGGAGAAGAATAAATAAAGGTTGTATAATACTAAACAGAGCAGTTATTGCTGTTAAAGGAGTAATTTTCTTTATTCCTCATTTCTGACAATTTTCACAAGTCTCAGTCATTTTCTTCTTTGGCTATCCATTCAAGTTTACTCCAAAGCCTACAGTCACTGTAATGCTGGCATATGGCATGATTTGTGTTACAATATTCAATAAATATATATTTCATTCACTTTAAAGTTTGTTATCCAATGTTTCAAAATTTTATGCAATATTCTTTTTTTTTTCATTCAATGTTGTTTCATTTTTTACTGCAATACTTTTTTTTTCATTCAATGTTGTTTCATTTTTTATGCAATAATTTTTTTCATTCAATTTTGTTTCATTTTTTCATGCAATGGTTTTTTATTTTATTTCAATGTTGTTTAATTTTTTATGCAATAATTTTTTTATTCAATGTTGTATCAACTTTTCATGCAATGTTCTTTTTTTTTCATTCAATATTGTTTCATATTTTTATGTAATATTCTTTTTTTTTCATTCAATGCTGTTTCAAATTTTTATGCAATATTTTTTTTTATGTACAGACACAGATGTGTCTCTACATATTACCCCCCCACCTGCATCTGTCGTTGTCGTTGACTCCATGCGCTTTCATCGATAACACAATAAGTGGAAAGCAGTTTTACCTTTTGGTTTTAAACTTACAGAACTGATAAAAGCTCATAATACACAAGTTGAGTTCAAAAATCAGCATGATCCGTCCTTTTTTCAAAAGTTATGCTGTTTTTTTTTTCACTTTTTTCATCACATATGCAACACCAATAACATGATATATGGAAAATCATTTTACCCTTTGGGTCGAAACTCTTGAGCTGATAGCAATTTAGCATGAACCCCCAGGGAGTTTGGTCGATCCAGATGGATCGATTTAAGTATGGGAACCCAGTTTTACAGAATTGATGGTCATTAAATGCTGGTCAAGTTCCAAAAAAAAGACATGATCAGGCTTTTTTTTTTAAGTTACGGTATGCTGTTTTTCCCTTTTTTCAGCACATACGCAACACTGATAACACATTTCAAGGAAAACCGATGTACCTATTGTCTTGAAACCTTACAGGAGTGCTCAATATTACTAAAATACAGGTTTAGTACAAAAATCAGCTTGATCTGACCATTTTTACAATAGTTATAAATCTCCCAATGAAAATATCAAACTGATTTAGATTATATTGGATACCCCCCAACCCTCTCTCTCTCTCATACTCACTTCTAGGAAGGCCCTCTTCTAGACCAGCATCTGCCACCACCACCCAGTCATTGGTCCGTATGTTCAGTGGCTTGGTGTGATCAGCCACTATCTCCACAGGGGTTGGAATAACATACAGTGGTGGAATCTCAAATCGTTTCAAATTTTTGTTATTATTGTATCTTTCCACTGCTTTACTGTAGTGCATGCTCAATCTGGTAGCATCTGAAATGCCACTGCTGTCTTCCCAAAAGTATTTGGCAAAGTTCAGATCCTCCCCCACAGTGCAGTGAAGAAGCACAGGTGTACACCCTGGCGACGTGATGTACCTGAAGAAACAGCAACCATTTTTATCATACAAAACTAGAGGATCAGAGAGGCGATACCACCTCTGGGTATTGTACCACCAGCTGGAGTAAGCGCATTCGTATGTAAAAGCAAAAACAAGGACACCACCTCTAGTTTTGTGCTTGACAAGATCTACAAAATGCAGGCTTGAGTTCGAATTATTTTTCTTGAAAATTACAATTTAAAACAAAATCATGGGGAAGAGTAAAAGTTTAAATCCCAATTTGTAAAGTGCAATTCATGGCAAAAAGAAGGTCAAAGGTCATTTTTAAGATCACAGTTAGATTGCCAGCATGACTTCCTGTATTAGTTCAATAGTAACTATGGGCATATCTCTGCTAGTTTTTGAGACATAACAGATGGAAAGGTTGTAAAGTTCAGCTCATGGTGAAAAGTAGGTCTAAGGTTAATTTTAAGGTTACAGTTAGATTGCCAGTACATATCTTCCTATTCAACTTAAATAGTAAATTTGGCCATATCTCTGTCAGTTTGGGAGATATAAGAGATACAAAGTTCAGTTCAAAAGTAGGTGGCCGCTACTCCCGTGAAAATGCACCCAAACTCACAGAGATGAAAGGTGACCTGAAGGGTAACACCTGCCAATAATATTATAGGTAAGGTCTGTGTAGTTTCTGAATATCAGCACAATTTTTTTTTTTTTTTTTTGTAAAAAATTCCCTTTTTTGAAAATTTTGGCCCGTTTCACCTTGAAATAAAGGTCAAAGGTCAAATCCAAGGGCATATTTGAAATCTCCACATATGACTTTTGGTCTGCCATCTATAGAAATTTTTCCCATAATTCCTTCGATATGGTAGATAATTTGCATTTAATTTTGCAAATTTTGGACAAAGGTGCATTGCAACAAGCGCCACACCTAGACCCCAGCACTGACAAAGCCCAAATTTTCCATGAATCGAGTTGAGATTATATGTGACCTAAATCCAAGAGATGGGTATGCAGGCCCTTGTAGTCTAGGAGCAGAAGCGGTAACAGTGACATGGTGGCGGGGCCGGCAGAGCCGCAGGAGCCGGCGGAACACACGGGTTGCGACTAAAACCATGGGTACTGCCAGCACCTCCGTAAGCTGGTGGTACAATTATGACTCAATATTTCTAGACCTGAATTTTGAAGGGTGTAGGAGGAAACATGTCAGGACAGAACCAGCAGACACTTGAGCAACGTTATTTGCAGCAATAAGCTTTTTAAAAGCATATACATTCTCCTGATCAATCCAACTTTAAACTGACTTTAAATTTGTAATTTTGAAAGACTTTCATACAGCCTTAAGGCTTTCCACTATTAGTTTGTAATAAAAAGGATGGTTCAAATTAGTTCAGTATCATGGTACTGGATTATCACAGTAAAATTGGTTTCACATTTTTATATTACTCAATATTTTGTATAATATGTGGTAATATATTGTCCTACAGGCACTTTTGTTCATATTTTAATATTTTAAAAGCTAACTTACTGTTTTGACATGCAGTTGGGCCTAATGCAAATAACTGCCTGATGTAATTCAGATAGAGTTGTTCCACAGTTCAATCATGGGCAACCCCATTAACCATGGTGTATGAACATAACGTTTTCTTAAACATCCAAACATTGCATAAACATGTTGAATAGATCAATGAAAGTTGNACCAACTTCTTCCTAAAAAATTCATTCAATAGTTTTGCAAAGTTATCCCGAGGATAAAAACTGAAAAATAATGCGTGTCACCTTACGTCCGTTATGCTAACCTCCGTTACGAAATAAGTTAATTGTTATAAAATTGACTGTTAATACTTTAAAACGTTATTTCTGTGGTTTTGTGAGTTAATTCTGATCATATAAGTAGTTCTACCTCTATGTTCTGATGTAGTATGTATTCATACTGCTGGCTGTTAAAGACATTACCCCGCATTAATATAGATATAAAATATACATACATAGCTGATAATTGTACCAAGAAAGGCTAATGATTTAAGTTTTTACTCCAGTTTGCTATGAAATCGAGGGTAAATCGCGATTTGTTTTATCTAATTGATTTCTATTTGTCACTTGACGATGCCTTTTTTGGACTTATCGTTCTGATTTTAAGCGAAATGAGTAGTTTTCAGGACTGTCTTGGCAAAAAAGGTACTAGCTGACATCAGTACTAACGTGCATGTAGCAGACATTATTTTCGCGGGAGACATAAGTTACATTTATCAGGTAGAACTGCGGGATTATTAGGTCCTATTTTACTATTTCAGTAGCACATAATAGTTTTTATCATCTTCTAGATGCTTCCAGTAACTTTAAATGGACAGTTATTGGCAAACACGTGTCTGTTGTCGGCCTACTTGATTGTATGCATTGACTTTCTCTGGTATTTTGTTGTTTTTTATTGCCTATAACTGCGATCATGTGCATGTAGGTTTAATGTTTTGTTATACAGACACCAATATGCCACTTACAAATACAGAGCGACAAAAACACTACAGAGAAAAAAATCTAATGACCGCGAAGCTTTTCTTGTGAAAGATTTTGAACGGTTTAAATGTATGACATAATTTAGACTAGAGTTTTACCTTAACTCTGTTACTAAGATTATAAATTAAACTCTTACTCTGGTAAAATATGAAATGTGAATTCTACAGGTACATATATCAACATATTAGCGGTGAAATGTATCCAGTAGTGGTAAATATATTTATGTAGGCCTTGAAAGTAAGCAAAACAACCCGTTGTAACCATTTGCCATTTAATGGTTTGAATAAACATGTTTTTATCAATTTTTCTATGTTATTATGTAAATTTGTCGTATCTGTAATACTATAAACTCCAAATTCATCTTCCAAAGTCTACCTTAAGCTAAAAATATCAAAACAAATATATGATCTCTGACCTATGTAGAATGACCTAACCTCCGTTACGAAATTACTCATTTTTCATTTGAACACTGGATGTGTGTGTGTTCATTGATCAATGCTCATTTCATAATGGATTGATAGCACTTTGTTCATAGAAAAATAGTATGATAAAAAAGCAAGTCTGTCCCCAACGATTAATAAAATATTTAAATTGGAATATCTCAGCCTTTGTATTTATAGAAAACGAGCCACTTATTACCAATGTGTTTGCACAGCATTTTCTATAATTATTGAGAAATCTTAAATGGGCAATAATATTTTGAATACATACAAAATCTTAATAATTGAATCAAATATGGAGCCTGTGACCTTTGGCATGATTGAAATATAACCTAATTTAGATGTTACCTAACCTCCGTAACGAAAAAAATACTGTACCATGTTTACACGTGCATATTTCTTTAAATACAGTAATGGTGTGGGTTAAAATTCTTCTAGTACTCTCTGAATACCTCTTCATCAAAATAATATAAAAAGTTTTCCAGTTTTCCAAAGTTCATATCGCTGCATTTCTTGTTTTGGAATTGTACCCCTTTTCGTGGAATGGCTGATAAACATTCTCCTGATCAATCCAACTTTAAACTGACTTTAAATTTGTAATTTTGAAAGACTTTCATACAGCCTTAAGGCTTTCCACTATTAGTTTGTAATAAAAAGGATGGTTCAAATTAGTTCAGTATCATGGTACTGGATTATCACAGTAAAATTGGTTTCACATTTTTATATTACTCAATATTTTGTATAATATGTGGTAATATATTGTCCTACAGGCACTTTTGTTCATATTTTAATATTTTAAAAGCTAACTTACTGTTTTGACATGCAGTTGGGCCTAATGCAAATAACTGCCTGATGTAATTCAGATAGAGTTGTTCCACAGTTCAATCATGGGCAACCCCATTAACCATGGTGTATGAACATAACGTTTTCTTAAACATCCAAACATTGCATAAACATGTTGAATAGATCAATGAAAGTTGCCAATACCAGTTACAGTTTTGATATTATCATTATGTTTTCTTTTCTTATGATACCCCTGTACCCTGACAAGGAAGCCATTTTCATGCCAAAGAGTCTGATACAGTGAAGTGCATCAGCACTCCAATTCAGACTACGATAAATAATCTGTGCTATTTATGCTGCATCAAAATTGAATAAAAAAAAACAATTTTTTACTTGTTAATAATAACCACAGGAAAAAAAAAACCTGTATGAATGAATGATTTACAGTAAATATTGCTATTGCTGAAAATGAGTTTTTAGACATAACTTTTATACAAATAAATCCCCCAGAATGTGGAAAGCACTGACCATAAATCTTCATTAATCGTATGTAGTACTGAATTTATCAGTCTTCGAAATAAACAGTTGTCGGATTGCCCAGGACAACTAAAAAGGCATGTCAGTGAACTTAAAATTACGAAGTTGTTGTCTGATCGGGCAACTGAATAAATTATTGACATAAAGAGTAAACCTATCTCAAAATCTACACAGAAAACAAAAATTTTAGCTTAACCTAAATCGTTCTGTTTTCCTCAAGATTTACTATCGCAGTAACCGACCTGCTGATCAAAGTGTTTGCTATTATTAGAGCTATAGTTATTTATAGCACTGCTAGTAGCTGGTCGTTTTATGAAGCAGATAGAGACAGGAAGATGACGTAATGCCTGGGGAGTAGGAGGAAGGGTGTCATGTTTGCCACTTTGCCAGATTCTTCACCTTTCGTTCAAGGCAAAACCTCACTACGATTAGATGGCATTAAGGAGCACGATTCCTCAGAGGGGCATTTCAAAGCGACAGCACCAGTGCTGGCGGTTCCAAAGTGGCGTGGCGGACTGCTTGCATTGGCTGCAGAAGTCAGAATCTGAAGGTCTAGGAGTTTTAATGAGAAACACGTAAGTTTCAATTTTTTTTTATATATTTTTACTTGTTCTTGTTCTCTGCTTTGAAGTATTTTTACTTCATTTTAATAAAAGATAAAAGTGAAATTGTGATGACAATTGAATTGTTTTCAGACAAGCACTTTTTCTGGAAAGAGAAGAATTGGATCCAGTGCCAGAAAGTCCCAGGCCAAGTCCTGTCACAGACTCAGAGGGAAGTATTGTTGGATGAAGAGTTAGAGGGAACTGCAGCTCAGTCATCAGATGAAACTGCTTCCTTTCTGGAATTTGAGGTACAGCCCTGTCTCACATAAAATTGAGAATTCGTAGGGCATTGCTATGGTCGAGTCCTGTATTCCTTTCAATCAGTGTATCTATGTGAAAATCAATATGCTTCAATGTCTGAACTTCACAACCATGCAATTTAGGAGTCTTCCAATTTTTTTTTTTTTTTTTTTCATTTTTATGGTACTGTATGATATTTTATATTGAATTATTCATTTGTCTTTTCTAGCAGGAGGTAGTTACAGATTCTTTGGTTACTTCAAAGGAGAATGATGAAGATGAATTTGATGAAGTAGATGAGATGGAGATGGAAGAAAACACGGTGTTTTTTTTTTTTTTTTTTTTTTTTTTTTTGTCCTTCAAGGACTAGTCTGAACCAGACATTTCATGTTTAAAATAGTGACATTCCTTTTTATATATAGACACTATATTCTGATCATTCTGTCTGTCCGTGCTGTCCAACGTGTTGTACTTCCTGTATCATGATTACAATGGTGAAGATGAATTTGATGAAGTAGATGAGATGGAGATGGCAGAAAATGCAGCAGTTTAATTATTGTTTATTATGATAATTGTATATATGTAATAAATTAATATGTCCACATTTGAAAGTAAGTTAATAGACTAAGAGGCAGAGAAATGGAGAATCCTATTACACTTAGCTAGCAGTCAATATATTGAAAATTATTATTCATTCTGGCTTGTCTTCAAATCTTGACCTGAAGTGCCTTTTTTTGCTAGAAAATATTCTAGTGTTTGTACAAAAGTATGATGATGTATAGTTGTTCTTAAAATAATTGTTTGTGGGAAGACATGTTACTAAATGCTGCATTGTTGCTGTTGAGGTTCTGTAATATAAAACTGCTCATCATCATCATGTTTATTTGCATAAATTAATCTATTTAAAGCTACACAGTGCATGTCAGCCTTTAACCCCCTGAAATAAAAGGAATCTTGGAAGTTTTGTGTTATTTTCCTACGCTTCATTTGGGCAACCAAAAGGGGATGGGGCAACCTTTAAAAATGGTTGTCTGATGGGACAACCACTCTAAAAAGCTCATTTCACAGACTGATTTATATTACTTGTTGGTCAACAAAGACAAGGCAGCAAAGCTGTCAAATGTACAGACAAAAAACAGGAAATAACTATGCACAAAATAAGCTACTGTCAATTCTGATGCAAAAATACANAAAAATTTAAATCGTTTAAAATAAAACTAATGTAATCTTCTTCGTGACAAACCAATTGAAATAACCTTTTAATTTCACATTTTCAAAGATTTTGTGGAGATGAACCCCCAAAGCCTCATTCAAGAGGAGTATCCCCCTCCAAAACCCTACCCCACCACCAAAAATAGCCTTATCACCTAGCAGTCTTGAAAAAATGGTAAAATAAAAATTTCAAAAAGATCAGCAAAAGTTTGGTAGAACAAGTAGATTTTTTGTCCAGCTAATTTGAAAGACCATCAAAGCCTTGGAGTTTTGGCCATGGCTGCAAGAATAACATTTGATAGCAATCAGCAGATTTCAAATGTCATTGAATTATGTCATCATAAAATTCAGTGTAGGAGTAGCCACAGTGATTCAGCACCATGGAGTCTGAACTGAGCACATTGTAAACTTTTGAGCTGTGCTCACTAATAGATTGGTATGAGGTAAAAAACTTACACCGCACATAATTATGTCTGTGAGACAGATCTATGGAGACAAATTGTTAAGTTTTCCATTCAACAGAAATTGCTATAAAAAATGGAGACATCTTTTTGGGCTATCCTGTATAAAAGAAAGGAAGTCTTGTGACCAATGAACCTTTGTAGCAAAAAACTACGATATAAGAACCTTTATACTTTTATATGAACCTTGACACTAAAACAAATTTAAACAAATGACCCCTCAGATCAATGAGCCCTCAGAATATTGAGACATACAACTTACCAGTTAGGTGATACATCAGAACGTGCCCAAGTGGAAATTGAAGATTTCAAAGAAACCACCAATTTTTCCTGTGATTGCAGCACCTGTGTTGTTGTATTTTTTGAAAAGCGAAGACGAAACAGGGACCCATCTACATGATGTAGCTCCATGGCTATACCATCAAACTTGGAATCAAGATGAATTTTTCTCAACATGTGATAAAAATAGAGTTCCACATTTGTCAAATTCATGGGTTGATCTCCAGTGTTTGTTAATGCCATATACTCCTTTTTTGAATTTTGTATCAGATAGTATTTCACATCAAGGCTCTCTGCAATATAATTCAGATGCAGTTGTTCTTTGGTAGGCAAACGTGCTGAAAATATAAATGAATAACTGTCACCAGCGTACTGGATTATCAATCATTAATATAAAGGTTTCAGATTTGACAAACAATTTACTTATTTAGTAAATCTGTACTATAAACAATCAATTGCAGTGGGCTAGATACCTAGATACCTAGACAGTGAAGATGCAACATATGCAGAGTGACTGATATGAAAAACAAGGCAGCAGAGCTGTCAAATGTGCAGGCACAAAACAGGAAACATTGCGCAAATTAAAATATTGTTTGTCAATTTAAAAGCATCATTATATAATGTTTAGTAGCTTTATCACCACCACTTCCAAATAAGTACTTAGCACAGAGCTTCAAGCCCATACGAGTTCAAAGTCCTACGTGTGGTAATTGTAATTTCTATCAGTTGACAAGAGGAATTTGAGTGAAATTATTTCCTCTCTGGTTATGGCATGCCAGTAGAGGGTGTGATTGGCATAGAAGAGTTCTCGTGTCATTCAGGTGATATACATTCTGTTACACACTTTGGATTTGAATTTGTATTATTAGGATTTTTCCTTATGATATATTGTTGATTATATCATATATAATTTATAATTACAGGTGTATGGAGGTCGATACGTCTTTGGAAGAGCTGAGAAGCCTTTTGTTCTTGAATGACCATGATTGTTGTAGGTTATCCTTCTTAGTAAAGGAAGAGAGCTTGTTGAGTGTTGGATGGCCTTAGTTGCAATATGTCACCTTGTTTACAAGCAGGAGCATTTTCAAGGCCCTGGGTGGCCTTAGTAGCAATGTTTCATCTTTTTGACAGTTGGGAGCCTTTTTGAGCTCAGGATGGCCTTAGTTGTCATGTGTCACCTTTTCAAATGTGGATACCTTTGTCAAAATACTTTATGTAAATGGTGTCATAAGATAACACATTTTTACTGGAGTACAATAAAAATAACAATGTTAACAGTTGTCTCTTGCTGGGAAACAGTTTGGTTGTTATTAATGGCTAGTATTAAGAAAAGTTTTATGTTCTTGAAATTCAAACATACAGGGAAATGTTTTTAAAAAATATGAAAATGCACCAATTGATCCCAAACTTCCGAAAATGAAAGGAGTCCCTAATCATAATCCTTCACTATAATATGAAAGCTTAGGTCTGTGAACTTTCTAAAATTTGGCACAAACAAATATTTTTAGAAAATTTTTAGAAAATTTTAGCCTGTTTGACCTTGAAATAATCCCCCTGTCACACTTATTTGGAATCAACAGGAATCAAAAAGAATGAGGCTGAATGAAGAATTTTAAAAATTCGCACCACATTTTTAAATTGACCTTTATTATTGTAAGAGTACCGTTGGAATACTCAGAATGCGCTTGAATTCGCCTGGAATGATGAGTGCACTTTTGGCTGTTTTAGCTCTCAAATGCAGTTCGAATGTAGTTGGAAAACTAGGAATATCTATAATGCTGTCAGAAGGCAGTAAGAATATTTAGAATATACTTTGAATGGCATACTAGTGTAGTTCGTTTGCTGGCAAAATTAACATTTCACCTCATCCGAGGCACATTCTCTGTGCCTCTCAACTGAATTACCTGTTCAGGTAATTACCTCAGCCTTGATGATGACTCATTTTATTTTACTTTTAAACATGCTGAAAAATGAAAAAAACAGCAGATGTAAGTTAGAAGAAAAAAGGTCAAATGGTTTTCCACTTACTATTATAACACTGAAAGTGCACGGGGACGATTAAGACAGGGACGGCAATGACCAATGCAGGTGACAGCTATATGTGCAGACACATTTGTGTCTGCATATAAAAATATACAAACTTAAAGTTTCAATAACATCTAGGCAAGATAAATGGTGACATAGTTTCAAAAATCTTGGAAAAAATTAACAGTTTTTATTTTAACAACAGGTATGATCTATCTTTTCATACTTTTGGTTTTTCTGATAAACCATCAATGCACACTAATGTCATAGTGACAACACATTCCAATACTTTAAGTTATCAACTAAACACAATGGTTCATTTTTCACTGGCAACATTCTGTATGAGTAAGCCATGGCCAAACTTGTATAAAATATATTAATCTATATTGATAAACAAGGCAGCAAAGTTGTCAAATGTACAGACNGTAATAATCTACTTCAATTGTGAGACATACAAACTATAAAGACAACATTAAGTACTCAGGTCCACTCACAATGAGTTAGGTCTCAACAGCTACTGTGTACTAACTTCAAGGGGACTCTCGCTAAATGCAATCAAATTAACAGACAAACAAGTCTCCTCTTGTTTCCAATGAACTTGTATAACCTCCAGCTTCTCAGTATCCTACTTACTAGTAACCTCATGTGCATATTCAGGATCTGTGCCATTACTCTCACATACCTGTATATATGGCGGCCAACAGCAATAACATGGTCAATATGATAATTGCCATAGTCCCACTACAACAAGTCCTCCGCATGAATCTTAGATGACGTCTTGCACGACGTGACTGGATCATTGCACAGACAATGATGCGCAAGCGCCGCAGTGACATCTTCAATGCCATACCCTCCTTTTCTTTCTAAGTGATATCACCACCCAAACCCCAGTTATAACAATCTCCACAGTTCTGAAAAAAAGACTATAGATGTTTAATCAAAATCTCAGAAAGATCATCTCTACCTTAAAACATACCACATCTGAACAGACATTGCTTACAATAACCTAATTATAACCCTAATGAAGACTCACTGGTTTAGGCAATGTAGAACTTTATCAGTGGAGAACTTCTGAAACAACCATAACTGAAGCTAAATGCAGTGCAGAATGACACACAAGATGAGAAAAAGTGTATTTTCAGAGTAGGTTGGATCAATGTTTTATTGATAAGGGTTAGATATATATATATATAAATTATATGTGGAATATGCTGGTAAGCCTCCAGCTTTCTACTACAGCCACAGTCACTGCTAAGGTGTTATGTCAAAACACATCCTCCTAAGGCTCACCTCCAGGCCAATATGTTATATTGATCACTCTTCCTCCAGCTGCTATGGATTAAGTCAAACACACACAAAACTTTATTACCCTCTAGCCATTAAGGTGACAAGTCAATTTAGCTGATTACACTGATTGCAATTAAGCGAGAAACCCCGGCTTGATCCCACTGGAATGATGTTTGAATCTGAACATGGTCACAGAATATATTTTAGCTATCAAATTAGAAAATAAGTGATTTTTAAAAGGCATCTTGTGCTTAAGTAAGTGGGCAAAGAGTTCCCCGGTTGACAGGTCAAGATGACAGCATTGATAACTTGTCTCATATGGCAGATTGCTATCTGATGACGTTTGCTACTTAAACCTGTGAAAAGTAATAAAGTTTTGTGCATGTTTGACTTAATCCATAGCATAACTTAAAGAAATACCATACTTCCCAAAAAATATATATATATTTGAACAAAAATATTTTGTTTCTTTATGTGCTACATACAGCCTTTGCTTGTTTCTGACACTCATTTGAATATGGGCATTTGAAATGTCTCTTCCGGGACATTTTAGAGACAATTTTCAAGATTACAAGATTGGTAAACGATCCACATGGCTACTTTTAAAGACATTTTTACTTAGCTGGACCATAAAGGATTATTTAAAACAAGCAGCTAATTTGCACTGAAATAAATGTGGGAATGACAATCACTTAAATGTCAGTCTCTGACGGGACATTTTTGACCCGTTACTGTGTTTTGATCCATATTGTGCCTGCTGCAGTAATGCAACAAAGATCACTACCTCATTGGGCAAAATTATACTAACTGGAGGGATGGATAAATAGGTCAACTTTGTTTTTTTTTTCTGGTCGCGCAATTCCTTTGATTTATCCATTGCCATGACCATGCTATTTGAGTCATATCGCTGTCATGTAAATAACTCTAGCAAAAGTTAATTTAATGTGTTACAGGAATCTAAACTGGCTTCATATGCAACAATAACAGCATGTGCAGGAGCCAAGTCGCACTCCCTAATCACATTACCCCAGGTTAGGAATGTTCAAAATCCACACTTGTCCCTGAATTCACACAATTACCATTAATCAATGCATGTCGAGTTAGTTGCACATAAGCCATGCATTCTCTGTTCAATATGCCATATAGCATTATGTAATCAACAATCGACTGACTGCAGGGGCAACATAAACTGGTCTATTTGACTATACCCATCACCTATGTTTCTCTTTAATGAATATTAAAAAAAAACACAAAAAGGACATGTTTGATATTTCACCACGTACCATGTTCAGTATACGGCAAATCGTAAACGGGCAGATGTTGAACGAAGTAAACCTCGGCCACTGGCATGTTGCTCCTCTGGACTCCCAGTTTGTCTTCGTTTTTTCCCTTTTTTCCACTGTTCGCCTCTTTCTGATGAAATATATAAAGTTGATGGTCTCCTTTAGTAGTTTAAATATTCTTTACTCTACATTTATCTCGCAAAATTAGCGAGGATTCACCTAAACGGGAGGTTTAATATGCTAAACCATTCCCTGCGATATGTAAACAAAGTACATTTACTGCGGAGCTACTTTCGAACTGTAATCTACGGGGGGGGGGGGGGGGGCAGGTCTGATCACAATGTACAGAAAATAAAATTATCAATCCACAAATCACAGTAAATAAAAGTTTTATTCATAAATCATTGTATATGGAGGAAAAGTACGTGTTTAGAATGTGGGTATCGCGGATCACGCTAATATGAAGTTTCGCAAGTCGTTCAATAAAAAGTGACTTTCACGGGTAACAATACAAGGGCTAGTCGGTCATCCGGGCGCTTTACCTTAGCAACCGGCATCTGGGGTAAAACAATGCGGGCAACTTGGCGGATCGCATTGCCTCAGGGGCGGATTAAGGCCGTCTTCTGGGTCTTCTGGAAGACTGTCAGATTTTCAAGTTTACGTTGTCAGCCATCTAATGTTTTCTGTCGGAAGACGGTCAAAAATGGAAGATGGATCAACAAAGAAAATTTGGAAGACTGTCAGAAAATATCTCTGGATCCGCCCCTGTGCCTTCTATGTAAAAGTTGGCCGACCCTCATCTACTATTGCTTTCGTTTAACACTGATAGAAACCATTCCCATACCCTAACGTACTAGCAGGATCGATCTATCTCCGAGGAGTTTCTCACTAAATTGCATTTAGGCCTACATTAAAATTCCCAGGCTGAAATTAGCTGAATCATAGTTCTGAACCGCCCCTGCAGGTCACTAAAATAAATGAATGCTTTTTAACATTTTTTCGAATGTGAAACATTATAAGAAATCGACTTAGTAACCCTTGGTAATTTCTTGTTAGGTCTAAGGGAGGACTGCAGGTAAGATTTTTTATCTTAAACGAAAGGTGTTAGCTTTTTTTAAATCCTGTTGCATTCACTTAATGTATCTACAAAACATTTAATTATAAGCTTGAAACGCAGCTCCAAGTTACCGTGTGACATCATATTGGGACTTTTGGGGTAAAAACATAATTTTCGATTTCCTGATTTTCTCAGACGCCTGGACAGCTATAAACATGATTAGAGTAGGCCTAATATTTGATTTTAATATTGCAATTCATGCATTGTTTTGAGCTCTCTATGCATTAACTAGGCCGACATTAAATTTATAGTTTTCCATCTCGCCTAGAAATTGAATTAATTAATTGTATATTGTATTTATTATATTATTGTTATAGGCTAGTCGTAGGAGAAAAAATCAACTCAGCAACGAAATGTACAGTTTGCCACTAATTTCTGAAGTTAGCGATATATCAAAAGTAAAAAAATATACGAAACTTCAAACGACTGTTCGCATTGAGTACATACAAGAATAAAAAAACAAAAAAATAAAGTTAATTTTACTCTCAAAATTGATAGATGGCTATGTGCGCGCAGATGCACTTTGTCCTTTTGGTAAAAAAATGTAATTATTTCATCCAGCTGCCGCATAAATACATAAATATTATCATGTGATATTTCCAAGAAACAGCACTAGCCTTTCAGTGGAAGAACAACCTAAAACAACGTCACACTGTTAATATGTCGGTGACCTTCCTCCATAATGAAGCCTGCAACATCACTATATAGCTTCGTTTAATAAACACTTCATAAATATTTTAAATTTTTGAAAGTCTAAATTAAAATACTCATCTTTCATATATAAAAAAGCCTATCGCGTTACTATTACTAATCCCATAGGTTTTCTGGTTAAAGACAGCACTCTTAAAACTGAAGTCTGGTATCTTATAAGTGACGGAATTCATTAAAAAGCACATCGGTGTCCTTTACCATTTTTCGCTGTCTTTGCAAGCACAATCTGAAGTAATACATTTGTGGACATCGTCAATCATGTTGTGACTGACTCTAAGACTACACAGACCATATACTATAAACTCAGTACTGTTGTAACTAATCTTCCTCTTGGAATAACTTTCTAAAATTTGGCACAAACAAATATAACGAACGATATGAATATTTGTGTACATTGATGACTTGTTTTGTCTTTACTTTGATACAAACATTCGGTCGCGGATCTGGTAAGCACTGGTGCCAATCAGCATGTATTCTATAAAAATACGATTAAGTTCATTCAGCTTACTACCGCGTACGTCATAGTCAACCACTAGTATAGAGCATTATATCTTTCTTGCTCCCTTTACTTCTTTAGAAATTAAAATCCTTAAGTATAGAACCTTGTTGGATCTGCCGTCATATTTCACACACCAAGCTTCTTCCTATTGGTGCGTTGGTCACTGATTTTCAATATACAGGACCGTGATAACAATTTATATTTTATTTAAAGTAAGCGAGCTGAAGAATTGTTTGCCATAGTGGGGCTTTATAAACACCAGGCTGGCAACTTAATCACTTATGAAATAATTACTAAGTGTATCTGTTCTGACAAAAAACTAGATATATCACTTTGTGTCACCAGGGTTTTATAAAAATTAGAATTTACGAATATATGTTTAACTTCATTTTTCACTTCTGTTTTTACCTCCGCCATTGAGGTTATGTTCTCACCCCTGTCTTTCTGTCTGTCTTTTTGTCTGTTTGTCATCAACATAACTCAGAAAGTTATGGACCGATTTTGATGAAATTTTCAGGGTAGGTCAGAAATGGGTTAACTTAGAAGTGATTAGTTTTTGGTGGTGATCCGGATCAATAGTCAATCAATAATCAATAATAATCAAAAATCGCTGCCTTGGCGGAGGTCTGCGCTCTCGGAGTGCTTTTCTATCAATTGCCAGTATATTTGTCGGAGTATCTGAGGTCAAAGTCCATGTCCCCCATGCATGTAGGAATTTTAAGCGAATCAGCGATTTTGATCTTAATTCTGTCGGTGACGTTCTTACCTCCCCCCCCTCCCATCCCCCCCACCCCCCAGATTTGAGCTTACTATACAGGGTTGCTACTTAATATGGAATATTTTTTATCATTGTTATTTTTGAGTGCTGATTAAATTTTTTTTGGCTTGAGTCATTAAAAAAGTATGTCACTGAGTGATAATAACATCCAGTCTTCTGTTGTGAGATATTTTGGTCAATAATATTAAATCTGCGCAGTCGTTTTGGTACACAAAGTTGTTCCTGAAGATGACTCTTACCAATCGAAGCATTGTTTGCTGTAGAATGTTTCTGTAGGAATCCTGGGTGAGGTTGCCTCCTAGAAAAACCAACTGGTTCTGGACACCGACATGAAATGCTCCCCAAACAGAGACGTTACCATACCCTGCTTGCACCCTAGGCAGTACACAATCATCGTTTTATGCCCCTCGTACACGTCGGTGGACACGGATTCGACAATCAACCCTAAAAAATCCATATCTGGCCTCATCACTGAAAACGACGTGATTCCAGTGTTTTGGCTGCAAACGCACGTGGTCCCCAGACCATTGCAGAGGTCGCTGTATATGACCTGCTGTTAACAGTGGTTTCCCTACTGGCATTCGTGCAAAATAACCGGCTTGCAGTAATATCTTGTTCACGAGGGACCTTGAAACGGGCGTTTGAATGACATTCTGCCTCTCTTTTCTGAGGACACTGGTTGTCTTTGTACGACCAGTACGGCGTCCTCTTAGGAGAAGGCGATCCTGTCTTCTTGGTGTGATACACGGACACCCTGGTCGAGGTATTGGAGTAGGTGCCCCTGTTGCAGCAATTCTTTGGAGGACTTCACAAACGGTTCCTGATAAATGTTGAATTACCTGGCAATGGCTGCCCGTTTCTGGCCATTTTCTCTTAGAGCAAGAATCCCATAGTAAGCTGCGTTGCTTAGCTGTCGAACCATATCTTCTCTAATGTACCTGTCAAGTTTGAGAGCGATCCCTTTGTTGCTTCTCTAAACACACTCCAAAGATTGACCACACCCATGCGTTTTTATACAAGGGAAGAAATTGCCGAAAAGACCACCCCTCACATTTCTGACCACAGAACATGCAACTGCATGCATCAATTGTTTCGAGAGTTGTGTGGTAATTAGGTAACACACCTGGCTACACATGGAGTGACACCCCAGCTTTGGATTTAAAGTAGTTAGAGAGAAATTAAATATTTTGTAGAAAATTACTCGCCAAAAAATAATATTCCATATTAAGTGGTAACCCTGTATATAACGACAGATGCAGTTCTCGCTATTCTAGCCCTAATAGTTTAGAGTCTTTATCACTGCTAATATTTCAGGGTATTAGTACTGATTTTCTAATTTACATTTGACCATGAATCTTTCGTAAAGGTTTTTATTTAATATTTTTTCATAAGATAGTCACGTGTCCTAATTATCGAGCTGGTGCCATATTCACACTGAGAATTCACGCTATGCATACTACGCTATTGCTTCATTTATCTTGTGGTTTAATATTTTAACAACAAATTCCCCTCTTCTTCTTTGCCGTTATTCTTTCAGTTGGTGGTAATATCACTTGTTTAAACCTAAGAGTGCATTCCCATAGATTTTTAGATAGATCTATCCCCGTGGGGAGTCTCACTAGAATGTTGTCAGCCTGACCGGCATAAATGTCTGTCCCGCCTACTAAAATCTGTAAGGGGGGTAATTAACTTTTGTTCCCGCTCGGCTCTCGGAACCTGACAGCAATTTAGCATGAACCCCCCAAGGAGTTAGGTCGATCCGGATAGATCGATCTAAATCTATGAGAACCCAGTCTAAGACACGTAACAATGATAAACTTATCTGGCGTATGTTCTAAGATTGTGGATGGAGTATCCCCGATTACATAATTATGTTGCCGAAGACTGTTTTTGTAATGAATTCTTTGCCTATTTACATTTTTATCAGCTTGAAAAGTGATTAATTTATACACATATCATCAGTACATCACTCTCAGTGGTGGATTTAGAGGGGTGGTTTAGGGGGATCCTGACCCCTCCTTCGATTTCTGAAAAAGGCCACACGCATGGTCCCCTCCTGAAATTAGAATTTTGGCTGGCTAAACCGTACCACTGTTCGCCCTCTAAAAAGCCAAAAAGTTTCGGGGGCCTTCAGCGGGCCCCGAACCCCACGCCAAGGGGGGAGGGGCGGAATGAGCGGCTTCACATCCTCGTCCCCCTTATTTCGACAAACTGTATATGACTTCAAAGACTTTCCATATGCACAATATTTCAGAGACTTTATATGTATTATGACTTCTCCCTCAATATTCCCCCTTTGTGACATTGTTTACCGCTTTTTACTGTAATAATGATTTACTCGGGATTTGATGTTACGTGTTGGCATCGTTGGCTGTCTATGCTACTTTTAATACTTCAAGTGTATGTTTACACATCAAAAAGTACCTGTGAGTACGTAAATAAATAATAACAAAAAAGAGATAAATAACTTACAATTTTAGATTCACGAAATTAACTCTTAAACTAAAATAGCTTTCCAACACTATCCATGAATTATTACTTGGAGAACATCTGTACTCCCCAAGCCCATTCTCACGTTGTCTTCACTAACAAAAGTGTGATTTTTGTGGAGTCCGTCACAATCATGGTTGAGACAGCGTCATAAACCAGACACCGCAGCCTGTGGCACATTTTTCTTATGAACAAATGTTGTTCACTTGAAATTTTCTTCTCAGTGGCAGATATATTACCCAAAAAAAGGGGAACAAAAAAGAGTTAAAAGGACAATACAAGTAAAACAGATTTAGCAAAGACGGGAGACCGGGGCTAGTTGGCCCAGTTAGACACTTTTGGCCTTGTAGAGCCAACTAGGAATGAGTTAGAGTAACAAAATCGGTTTCAAAGTAAGCCCCATGAACTAAGCTACGTATGCAACGTCATTATTTTTCAGATATAATGCCAGATGGCTCACAATTTGACAAAAAACGCAGTTGACGTCAGGGGGGGCCAACTTGCCCC
>NW_019775510.1:196648-216161 GCF_001039355.2 Lingula anatina
TTTTGGGCCTTGAAGAGCCAACAAGAAATGATTAAGAGTAAAAAATCGTTTCAAAAGTAACCCCCATAAACTAAGCTACGTATGCAACGTCATTTTTTTTCAAATATAATGCCAGATGGCCTCACAATTGAAAAAAACCGCGGTTGCCGTCGGGGGGGGCAAACTTGCCCCGCCACGGGGCAAGTTGGCCCCCTATACAAAATGGAGTAAATATCCCACGTAAACGCCTTGTAATACATTTTTAAATATTTTTAATTTATTAAATTGACTTTTGAGAGTCTTTGATGAATAAATAGTTCAAATGAGGCAGATTTATTGAGGTTTCCGTACGTCACGTTGTAGGGGGGGGGTATGTGTTGCAAGAAGCAGAATATCTATTGATAAATTTGTTTTATTTTAATAAAGAATTAATTAATAATGGTATAAAGCAGGTTTTTAATGAATGAAAACGTTTTCGTTTTAAAAGAAAGTAACATATTCAGTTTTAAACCATTGAGTTTGTTTCAACAATGGTCTCTAGCTGTGTTGCGCGCAAAGGTTTGTGGGTAATATGAGGGTCCAACTTGCCCCGAGTCAAGGGGGCCAACTAGCCCCGGGTGCACACTTTTTATTTTAAAGGATGGCAGCCATTTATGGTGCTAGAATGAGCAACGATGATACGTCTCTGTGAAACTTGAAACAATGAGCTTCAGTTTGATGCCCTATACATATATTATATTCGATCAAAAGCCTATGAAATAGATTTTTAAATCTCTTTAACAAAATTACTTTTAGGTGCAAAAATACTTTATTTTGACTCACCGCTTAAGTAAAACTTTTTAACGTCCGACACTTCCTTAGCATTGTAGGCTACGGTCACTTTACAAGACTATGTGGCCAATTTTTTTACCTCGTTATTTTGTTTGTCATAAATTGACGGGGGGCCAACTTACCCCGGGGTCCAACTAGCCCCGGTCTCCCCTACTAAATCAAAAGAATCACTTGAAGTTCATTTAAAAGCAGGAGCTGCCAGGACTTATAAACGGATTAGGCGTTAACTAACCCTACCCGCAGATCTTTTAGCTCGAACACCCATCTAAACCACATAATCCGCGAATTAACCAGCACACCGTAAATGTATCTACCACTGCGCTCTTCCATTAGGTTTTCAATACAACAAAACCAGCCTTCAGTGTGTGTGTGTGTGTGTGTGTGTGTGTGTGTGTGCTGAAAAACACTTTTTAGCGGAGTCGTACACTCTCCTGACACATCTACTGACACTTTGCCAACCCCCCGGGCCAAGCAACCCAGTTATACATACAGTTTGCTTGAGTCCATCATATCACTAAATCCTTTTTATCTACCGTTCAGTACAAGTGATGTCCTTTAATTTTAAGCTTAAATAGCATGTCATCACTGCCCATGACTTCATGACTTATTACGTCAGTGACATTTAATTTTCCTATACAAATATTTCATACATCTCTACATATATCTCAGAGAAATATTTCCAGTCCTTTATTTTGCTCTACATTTATTGCAATTTAATGAGCATTCGCATTGTTTATATGCAGCCGCAAAGCTTTTAAGTAAAGGGGCATTGAACGGGTAGAGAGCGGCGAACGTGTTCTAGCTTGGCGCCGGCATTGCATATTACGCAGTAGATTCCTATTTCCGTATTTTGACCATTTCGTGGCGTACACACATTGCATGGCAAATATTAAAATGACATTGGCTTCAGATGTAAAGTTTTAGTAAAACGATATGTATCTTTGGTGGAAATTTTTGTGCGCACAATTCCTAAAGTATGTGGGCGCTCCTTTATTATATGCGCCGAAGAACTCATTAACGATTCACGTAGACACATTATGGAAAAATTATATTAAATTATTAAAAAGATAAATATATACCCAACTGAACAGAGTGAAATAACTTGCAGATACTCTGTTAATATTTTCTATTTATCGAGCACTTAGGGATCTTTAACATATGAGATACACAATATTGCAGAGACATTTTATGTATGACCTCTCCCTCAGTATTCCCCCTTTGTGACATTGTTTCCAGCTTTTTACTGTAATAATGATTTACTCGGGATTTGATGTTACGTGTTGGCATCGTTGGCTGTCTATGCTACTTTCAATACTACAAGTGTATGTTTACACATCAAAAAGTACATGTGAGTACGTACATAAATAATTACAAAAAGGAGATAAATAACTTACAAAGTACGTAATTACAATATTAAAACGAACTTGATTTTTTCCCATATGAAATTTGAAGGAGATTACAGTGGAATCTACTCAATGGATAAAGTTTTAAATACGAATAAAACAGAAGTGAGCCAGCGCATGGCAGCCTGTGGTATCTATACTACCGTGAATTAACTTTGTAGGGCGAAAGAGGCAAGAATCAAGATAGGGCGGATAAAGATGGTATAGGGGCATATTTTTGAATAGCGACTGTACGTGTCCCTCTTACAGGAACGTTGTCTTTGCCACAGAGTTTCTGACACAACCAGGCGTCTTTGATCCTCTTACCTGCTGGAATATTGTTTGTTGTTCAGAGAGGACGCCTTGACGTCGGGAGGGAAAATTTTCTACGAAGGGGGAGAATTAAGTAGGTGTGCCCTTACGAAGGGGGGGAATTAAGTAGGTGTGCCCTTATTTGAGGTTATTTGCGTAATTGTAATCACCAGTACGTGCGACAAGCCTTGAAGGAGATGATTGAGAGCCATTTATCGTATATAAAGGCTTTTACCCTGTCCATGTTGAAGGGTATCAGTACACACACTCAAGCACACCCAAAACTCACCCTCAGACCTTTAAATTATCATCATATTGGACCCCTCTCCCCAAACACACACACTGTACACTCTCCTCATAACACTGGTTACTTTGTCGACGGCTGTTTTCATCACATTTTCTTTTCATATACCGTGTAGTAAATGTTAGATTTACGACATTAACTCTTAAACTAAAATAGCTTCCCAACACTACCTATTTATTATTACTTGGAGAACATCTTTACTCCCCCAGCACCATCTCACGTTGTCTTCACTAACACAATTGTGTGATTTTTGTGGAGTCCGACACAATCATGGTTGAGACAGCGTCATAAACCAGACACCGCAGCTTGTGGCACTTTTTTTTTATGAACAGACTGTTCACTTAAAACATTCTTCACAGTGGCAGATATATAAGTCAAAATGAGGATGAAAAAGAGTTAAAGTTCAATAAGATTAAAGTACAAGTAGATTTAGCAAAGACATTAATCAAAACGGAAAGAATCACTTCAATTATAATCAGGTGCTGCCGGACAAAGGAATAAATTACTTACAAAGACCTTTCATTGCGTGTTCAATATATTAGCTGAGAGACATATGGGAATACCCTGTTAATTAAGTTTTTTGTACTCCCACATATTGTAAATATATTTGGCCTTGAGAAATAATTTAAATATAACTGGTGAAATGGTGTCAACAGCAAAAATACTAATTCCAATGGTTTCAATGTAAGACGACTGCGACGTGCAAATAGACCGATGTGGTAACTTTCGATGTCATTTTAGTAACACAACTAGTATATAATTGTTTGTTAAAGGAGTTCATATTTACAATGGCAGCACATATGACCGCACGGTTCCCATATGTACGTGTATGTTTGTAATATGATCAGTAATATAACACTAGTCCTTTACAGGTTGTTATCTAAGCCTTCAAAACGGTGACGGACAATTTGCGAGAGTTGCGGGATTTGAAAACATTTTGATTGCATTTGAAAATCTGTATGTAGAAGTACTAAACTCAACAAATATATTACAATATCTTATAAGACTTTCCCTTCTACATACTGTGTTAAATATACATACTTTTGAGTTACTATTGGTATCAGAATTTATAACATTGCATATCGAAGATCCGTTTTGAATTAACGAAATTAATTTTGATGCTTCGGATAGCGTTTACATTTTCTTATGTGAAAAGTTGATATTTCACAGCCCGTCAGTCAGATTTGTTAGCACATAAAGTGGCTTCTGCTTTTTAAAATAATTTAGTTCCATAATATAACTGTATTCACAGGCTATAGGTTGGTATTCATCAGCTAGGTTGTTTCCACATAGGTTACATATAATGTTTTGCATCTCTCTTGTGTCATCTTCCAACTTACATTAAGAGATTTTGGTTTGAGCATCCAAACCATAGGTTTTCACTTTTCCTATTTCGCCACGGTAATTGCTAGAGCGCTGATGTACAACATATACGGTTTATAATTTTGGTATTTCGCCAAGGTTATTTGCTACAGCGCTGATGTATAACATATACGGTTTATAATTTTGACGGGTGTATTTATTTTGTAGCACACTGCAAATTGCTACTAAATCGGAATATTATTCCATTATAGGCCAGATACTTGCACCAGTTTGTGATATTAGACAGAACATGTGTCGTTATCTTGCTATTGTGTACTTTGAATTGTGTGCTACAGCACTGATCTAAAACAAAGCCTATTCAAATTGTAACCACTCTGGGCAGTATTTCGTTAATTTACTTAGCACGTTCTTATGCTTTTTCTCCAGTGCATGCCTTAACGAATCTTTCGCCCTTGTATTTTTTTTTTTTTTACTTTAAAGCACATTCGCTTTTTAAACCTTCATGGCAAATAATTAAGTTGAATATCTTTTTTATCAAAAATGTAACTTCTTTGAAAATTGTCTCCAGTCTATCCTTGTCATGTGTGTTAACCTTTGGTCTCCAGTCAATCCTTATCATGAGTGTTAAGTCTCCAGTCTAGCCTTGCAGTGGCGGATTTACTGGGGGGGGGGGGGGGGCAGGGGAGTCCTGAACCCCCCCCCCTTCGATTTCTCAAAATAATCACACCAATGGTCCCCTCTTGAAATTAGACATTTGACTAGCTGAATTATAGTTCTAAACCGTAACAAAAGGCAGCCTTCGCCCTCTAAAGTGCAAAAAATTTCCAACGCCAACAGAGGGGAAGGGGGTTCCGATTGGTTTCGCATCCGCGGACCCCTCTTCAAATAATCCTGGATCCGCCTCTGATTCTAGACTATTTGTTATTATTTCTAGACAAAAAATGTACGATGTTATGTCATTTGAGTTTCTAAACATATTGATTCTTTTCCACTGTAAGTGCCTACGGTCTATGGTGAATGTGCACTCATTTCTTTATATCACTAAGAGGCCAATTATTGTTTTGAAACAATATTTAACAACATTAAAATGTCGATGAAACATGTATATAGGTGGCTGTTTTGGCTTGCAGACACACATATATTTACTAAGTAAAGGTTTTAGCAAGAAAATATGATATGTTTTGTGGTATGCACTGAGAAGAGGCTCATTCTGCAAATTGTTTGTCAGTAGCTTAAATAGTATGGGGTTGAAAAGTTTTCCCTGTTAAATTGTAGATTGAGGACGTGATTATCAACTTTACAGAGACTACAGCAGCCTGGAAGAGTACAATATAATTCAGGAGTAAGGGACCATTTCCAGACCCTATTGTACCAACTGTGGATCGATCTATCTCCAAGAAGATTCTCGCTAAATTGCAATCAACTTGAGCGGCTTGGATGTCTGGCACGCTTTCTGAAACTGTTAAGGGGTAATTAACTATCTTTTTAAAGCTTCTGTAGGCGTGCCAGACATCTAAGCCTCTTAAACTTAAAGTAATTTAGCAAGAAACCCTTTGGAGATGGGTCGAACCTGTTAGATCAATCTATGTATGGAAACCCAGTCTAAAACATGGGTGAAAGTTGTAAAAAATAAAAAATCCTGAAAACGTAGCTTGAAATTTATCCACATGACCACATGACCACATGAAAAAATACAATTGTCAAGAAACATACATGTATAAGATCTCCATATAAACAATGACTGCCCCTTCAAAGCTCAATATGCTTGAAAACTGTCATTAGTTCAGAACAATTTATTCTAGTGAAGTCTTTCTCCACAGTATAAAACGATGATAATAACGGCTGCAAGAAGATCAGTGATACGTGTTGTAACATCTGATGCTCAGAAACGTATGTATGGTGCTGTATCAACTCGCTCCCCTTTTTATTCTGTTCTGCCATCACACCCAAACAGCTGTACCCCCAAATATTCCGAGTATCCCCCAGTTTTAACACTCTCCAAACAAGAATGAGATAAAGATAAAGATGAAACACTCATCCGAGACCTTCTCAGATATTAGATATTAATTAAGTAGATAAAAGCCATGCTCTCTTGATTGTTGTCTTTTGCCAATGAAAACTGACCCCCAACTTAATCTAACGCATGCATACATAAAATCACTATGACAAAAACACTGTACTGGTACTTTTATTGAAAATGTAATAAAGCAGAAAGGACAATGTATGTTTGAAGGAAGGAGCTGATGGGAGGATTGTTTTATCAACAGGTTAATGATTTATTACCATTTCGTCACGAAGACGATTAACAACCACGGAGCGCGAAACCATTATAAATTAAACGGGCGCTAATGGAAAAATCTTTCACAAAAGACCGCTGGTCAGTCATCAGCTGATTATTCAGCTCTTCTTTCATATAGGGTCCGCCATATTTGACCCGTGGATCAGAAGATCCTCCGATTTTCTATTCTGAATAAGCTCTGTCCACATTCAGAACAGTGGATTAACTTTTTTGAAGTACCCTGTATAAAGAGAACTCTCCAGATCCCATTAAAGCATTGCATTATGGACAACATTTGCCACATATACATTAACAAACATATTATTGTCCTGAAAATTTGTTTTTTATTTCTAAAAAAAATTAACCTGTTTGAACTTTTACCTATTTTTCTACGGCATCATCCAATACTTTTATGTTTAGAGCATTCTTTCAGCAACTCAATGTTCTATAAATCCTTGTTTTATTTTATTTATATTCTAAATTATGAATGATATGCCGTTACTTCCCCTACCTCATTGTTTTAAAACGTGTCCATTCAAGTCACAAGTGTTACATGACATTAAAGTAAATTCATATGCCACAGTTTTCTGTTCTGGGAACACCTAAAAAAAATTAGACGTCGTGTTTAAGAAAATGCATGCTCCAACTGTTTGTCAAGCTAGGGGTTGCACGTGGATTCTTTGTTCCTTCCGAACTAATAAAGTTCTTTGCTGTCTCCACAAGTACAATATGATGAAACTAGTGGACACCGTCACAATCATGTTGAAACAGACCCCAAGTCCAAATCTTCAGCCTCACTTGTATGTGAATTATTTTAAACAAGCTACCTTCTGCAGGCCCGGAAACTGATGCGAATGGGAGAAGTCATGCTGCTAAAGTAAAGGAATGCACAGCGAGAAACATCTACACATATTAATTGACCACGAACTAAAGTCCCCTTACAGTAAAGAGCTTGTATATTATTCTTAATCTCTGAAGCTGTAAAATACGGCATTGGTCAGAAAGGTTGTCCCACTCCCAGTTTCGTGTGCTTTTATTTATAAATGATCACATCACAGGAGATATTGCTATGGATGTTGATTTTCATTCCAGACACCATTACTAATATGATTAGTGGTACAGAAAAATGCAAAATAGCGGCGAAGATATCAATATTTAATACCATTTATTCACATTTATTACATGTACCCCCTCGACTTTGACGTTTCACTGTCATTTCCACAGAGGTAAAGAAATGCCCATTAAATTGAAAAGACACCACCAAATATTACCAAATTTACACACATTTATCATTAGGGTGTGCTCGTTAAAGATCACATGTCTAATAGCTTGTGTGTCTACCGTGTACTGTAATTATCTCCAGTAGACGGTGCCGCTGCCTTCACAACAAGGGTAACAATTCTGTTTTGTGGGATATTGTCCCATGTTACCTAAAAAGCTTGGCGGAATTGGTCCGCAACGGGTGCTCAGTGGGTTTAATATCAGGACACAGAGATGGTTTTTCCAGCCCCAGAACTTTGGGTTTCTACATCAACACACTCAGCAGACGAGAACTGTGTGCAAGTGTGCTGTCTTGATGAAGACTGGATCACCACCGAACTCCCCTCTTTCAGATGGAATGAGATTTCAGTTGAGAATGTTAGGTTTAGTGACCCCAGAACTACCAGAACTTGGTCAACGATCTCTAGGAACAAGTTGGTTTTGCTGAAGAATCAAGGTATTTATTGTATGCCTTCGATGTTCAAATTAGGGCCTGTAGACATATAGTAGAATGAGGTGTCAGGTTAGTCCACGTTTGGGGAGCATTCCAAGCCCGTGGTTTAGTACATTTTCTTCCCAAAAAAGAATGTTAATGGGTCAATTCACTGAAATTTTTCACTCCATTTGCAAGAGGTGACTTCAGGGATACTGCAGGCGTCGTCGTGGAAATGCACTTGCACACAATTCACGTCTGCTGAGTGATTTGTTGCAGGAACCCAATGTTCAGAGGATGGAGCAACCAACTTTGAGCGCTCGTGGCATGAATTGAAGTGTGCAATCCAGAGGAGAACCATTACCGTCACAATTATGTTGAGATAGACCCTGAGGTCAAATACTGCAGCATTAACTCTGTTGTAACTCAACTTTCTCTATTCTCCCGGACCATTACATACCTGTCAACAATGGCAATATGCAGAGTGGGAGATTCCCCCGCACGACCTACGCCCCCCACCCGACACGCGCGCGCACGCTCAAAAGCTTTTTTCATGCTTTGGAAAGAAACGCCTCGGTTATAAATGTGTTGTTAGTAGTTTGCTATAATAAAACATATGTACTTTGATTATACAAAATGATGTAGATAAATTAAATCGGCAATTAAGAAATTTATTTTATTCCAATTCAAGTCTTTCAATGTTTCAAGAATTTTACCAGCCTGTTTTAATCAATAATTAAAACAAGTCAAATTTTTCGCTCCGATATTTCTGTCTCCGTTGTGTGGCTTATTGCACATCTCGGGTACAGATGACACTTACGTTGTTAGCCTAACCGTTTATGTTACTGGAACATTTTTGAAATATTGTTGAGATTTCGTTGTGAAGTCCCAAATACAGACTTGACATTTAATATGGAATATTTCAGTTTCGAGGGTATGCCTAGGTAAAAATGCGTTCTTTTTTTTTTATAAAAAAACTCCGATCTCATATAAGATATGTGAATGGAGAAGTGTGTAGTCAGGTGTGTTGCTTCCCATTAACTGAATTTCAGGTATGTTGCACTGCTGCATT
Organism: Lingula anatina; assembly: GCF_001039355.2. The sequence continues at coordinate 205,823 of NW_019775510.1, forward strand.
ATGTAATATGCAGTGATTTAATTGGGTAGTGCTCCTTTTGGCAGGCCAAAGCTTGGCTTTGGCAAAACATGGTTCTGTGAAAAAAGTATCCATATGTCCGTTACTGCTGCATAGAAGAATTTGAAATTTTGCATGCAAGTGGTCGGTTTTGCAGTGTGTAAAATGAGCTATGCAGTGCTACAAATTTGTTAACCTGTGGCAAAATGACGCGAAAAAGACAGACATTGCCAGACAGATAATTGCGCCAAACGAAACGGTCCGCACAGTTTTATAGAGTAATGCCCAGACTGATGTACCTACATAGAGGCCACACCCATTATATTGAAATTTTACCACCAGGGTACAGGACCCACTGTCTTTCAGGATATGCTGTTGCAACTAAACAAAAACCAAACAGTTCGTTCAGAATGAGGAGTAAATTGCCACCAAAACGCATTTTTCAAGGCCCTTAGCGAACACCAAACTGGTTTTAGCAGGTTAGAATACCAGACGACCTACGAGGAACCCACTGTAAACAGCTTAACATAGTTGTATGTTTCTCTAATGAATTGGGGACCTTGTCCGGTTCTGGGTTGAAGACTGAAACTTCGTGGCTTTTTTTAGGTCAGATTTCACCTGTACTGCTCAACTAGTCAAAACGAAGTTTACAGAAATCCAGAAGAGGCCAACGACGAAGTGTGTGCCGCGTCTAAAGTGACTTAGGTCATTAACAGCGTCAGTATTTGGAGTGGATACAACATTGGTGCCAAAACACCAATGGTAGTCATCGACGAAAACCTAAACCAGATCAAATAAAGGAATTATCTGGGAACCACTTGACTATCATTTAATAGGGGGCACCTTAGGAACAATTTTATGTTGCACGGTGAAATTGCCGGTTCACACAGAGCACTTTTAATAGCAGATTACTTACAGAACCAAGGGAATGAGCAGCTACTTTGGTCATCAAAATCGCCATATTTGAACCACATAGACAATTTTTGGGTAAGCCATTACTCGCCGAATCAATGGCCTACATGTCCTACAACAAAACTGGACCAAATTGGACAGATTTTGACCGATGCCTGGAATGTTATTCCAGATTGAACTCTAAAAACCTATCCCAAGGAATGCCTTGCCACTTGAGAGCGCTAACAGCAGCCAGAAGAGGCCAGGCGTAACAGCGACCGTTTCTGTGACTAGACACTGACATGAGGGTCCTTTGTGGACCGTGTAACTCTTTTACAGACAATAATTTGGAAAATATGGAGATCCAAAATATCTCTTTTAATGGTTGTCGCATGACGTAGAATAGGCAATGTGTTTTTTTTTCCTCTGGCAAATTCCATTAATAAACTGATGTCACAGTGACCTCAAAGAGATCATTGAAAGTTATTAAAACACGATTTTAATACTTATTTTCATTTATCAGTCAGCAAAATAGGAAAAAACTGATGAAAAATGATTTGGAAAAAATTCCATATTAAATGTCAAGTCTGTATCTCACTTCGTATCAAATTCATTTTTAATTTTAAAAATAAGATAAAATTATCTTTTTGTCCTTCAAACCGTACTATTTAAGTCCATTGCCTATGTGGACAGTTCGGCAATTCGGCTCATTCATTAGCACTTCTGTTTTGTTTTCTGATGTATATTCTGGATTGTCGCGCAAATAAGCCCCAGTGGATAAATGAAAATGTGCAATATATCGTGAAAGTCGGCAAACATACTTGATGTGAAAATAAATCGCTGACAGTTTGTGTACTTCAAACATAGCAAACTGACTCCACGTAAATTCAGTCGGCACTTTATGTTTCATTTTTAACCTATTTTAATTTTAGTTCCTTTCGTAGCGTTGACGGTCATCTTCAAAGTTAATCTTTAACACCCCATTTCCATAGATTTTTAGATCGATCTATTCCTGTGGGGAGTCTCACTAGATTACTGTCAGCTTGGCCGGCTTAAGCGTCTGTCCCGCCTACTAAAAGCTGTAAGGGGGTAATTAACTATGGTGCCCGCTCGGCTGACTGCAATTTAGCGTGAACCCCCAGGGCGTTAGGTCGATCTAAATTTTAATCTTTAGATCGTTCTAAATCTGTGGGAAAGCATCCTATGAATTACTACAGTTGAAACATACGGTACAAAAAGATAATCTGTACAGGGTTTTTTTAGAGACAAAAATTTGTATAATCTGGTGTGTTAAAGTTAAAGGGCACCTGTAAACACCCGAACGCTCTCAAAACTCAATTTCTCCGATTCTCCCAAACCTTTTATACCATCATCATACCCTCACCCCATCATTTTGTGCCGTTTTATTTCAACATATTTCCTTTAATCCAATTTTCTCTACTGAAAGGTTCGTCGCCATCTAATTTAAATTAAAATAGCATGTTGTCATTTCCAATTTCCATTTCTTTATAAACATTTCAGGGTGATGTGTGGAGTCTGTCACAATCATGGTTGAGACAGCATCAATATCAACACACCACAGCCTGTGGCCACCCTCTACCAGGGCCATAGATTGATTTTTACTAGATATTCAAAGATGCATCTCTGGTTAAATAGATGGCTAATCTCTGTACTGTAAAAAAAAAAAAAAAAAAAAATGTCCACAGCATAATAACTGCGGCCTTGATAGAGGGAAGCCTTTGGCCCATTTTCCGTATAAACTGAGATTGTTCATTTGAAATGTCTTCACAGTGGCAGTGAACATATTTTGCGCTAGCGAGAAAGATTAAGAGGTTAAAAACGAGTGCGAGAAAGAGTGGGAACAGAAAAGTTAAAATAGGTTTAGTCGAGGCATTAATGAAATCAAAAACCAAATTAATTCAATTATAAGCAGGAAAATTTTGATGGACAATATTAAATTACACACAAGTATCTAGTACGAATGTCGGAGATCGACATTGGGGGGATAATCATTATCAGCGTTCTGCTAAAGCCTAGGCTACATTTTTCTCAAACGCCATATGGAATTGAAATCAATTTTCCGTATTTTTTGCACTGTAAAAGTGTCTATGGACTAGCATGCTTATACGTTCGGCACGGGCGCCGTTCCATTTGTCCCACATGACTTTGAGGTTAAGTATAACGGACGCCGCACGAGTGATGGCATATGGGCACCGTACGGACATCGTATACTACAAATGTACACTAGGATTAGATATCTGGTAAATTTTTAATATATTGGTCGGGAATTATGCGTACAGTTTTTGAAATGTTTGCGGGCGCACCTGAGAGAAATTTCGGTCACATATTTTTATCATTATCAAAAACTGTTTGTGTGTGGAGTGAGTATTATGCAGGGCTGACACTTGCACGACTTTTGGCCCCGATTTTGTCTTCGCAAGTCGTGCCATTTTGGGGCACGAATTGGGAGGCTCCCACACTGTTCCCGACTAGTTCACGCATAGTTTACGACGAGTTCACAACGAGCTAACGAACAGATCACGAATTCGTGTCCACATTGACACGAACTGGCACAAGTTCACGCATAGTTTGCGCATATTTTACGCACTTTCCGCAGTGGCACGACGAGTTTGCGCAATTCGGACGGTGTCGTGCCGACTTGGGCAAGCAATATAACAAGGCAGCAAAGCTGTCAAATGTACAGACAAAAAAACCCCAGAAAATAAAGATGCAAAATAGGTCATTTTGTCAATTTTGATGCAATAATAAATAATGCTTGTAATAGCACTGTCAGTCACTCTGAATTTTAATCATGCACAACAGGTAACATGGTCAATAACAGGAGCGGACCCAGAGATATATTCTGACAGCATTCCAAAGTATCTATGTTGATCTATCCTCCATTTTGATGGTCTTCCAACAAGAAAAAAAATAGATACCGCTCAATATAAACTTAAAAACCTGACCGTCTTCCGGAAGACCCAGAAGATAGTCAGATAGTCTCAATCCACCCCTTCAATAAGATTACAGTTTCAGGATCATGAGTTTTCAAATTCACATGATGAAAGTCCCAATGTTTGAAAAATGATGACAGTGCATAAAATAATATTACATAATGTTTAAAGACATAAAAACCAATACAACTGCTTATGTGGAAATACAGAAAATGTGCAGGCGTATGGGAGTTAAAAGTCACAAATGCCAGTGTTTGAGAAAAAATTAAAAAAGGAAAACATAACAAAACTAGAAAAGCACTCCAAGAGCCCAGACCTCTGCCAAGGCAGCAATTTTTTATTATTATTGATTATTGATTGATTATTGATCCAGACCACCAAATTTCATCAAAATTGGTCCGTAACTTTTGGAGTTATGTTGATGATAGACAAACAGGGGTGAAAACATAACCTCCTTGGCAGAGGTAAATATAATTCCAATGAAGCTGCTATTCAATCTTTGACCAACAAAATTTACCTGCATAATTATCACTGCTTCCTTATTAATAATCTAGCAGAGAGCTTAACCTTTGGGACTTTACAGGGAAATACCAACAAGTGTGCATTATGCAATCTCATTTAATGGCCTATTAATTAGGCAAATGACTTTATAACTCTCAAATTAATCTACTGATACCCAAGGGAAATTTACAGACTGACCCTCTCAAAGGTCTTCAGGCCCATAAGTCACACCTTACGAAAAGCACAAAACAATAATGCACAAAATAGGAGACTACCAATTCTGATGCAATAATACATTGTTTAACTGCACAGTCAACATCAAATTTTAATTATGCACAACAAGTAACACCGATGAAAGTAAAAGCATAAGGCTTCAGGCCCATCAGAGTTCATGTTTATACTTAAAAAGTGCCAGAATGAGAAAAATGAAAATTTCACAAAAGATGCATGAATTTAATAAAAAATGATAATCCAATGGAGCTGGTTTTCTAATATGAAAGATAAAAATTTTCACAAAAAAAAAACTCTATAACTTCCAGAAAATTAACTAATGAGACAGATTTTCCAACTGAAGCTGTATTTCAGTCCTATGTTTCTTTCCTTTAAGTGTGAAAAGAGCAAGTGACATGGTTTTCCTTTCAGGCAGTGCCCAAAATAGGGTTTTGTTCAATTTTGATGCAATATTACACAATGCTTAACCGCATAATAACCATCAGTTTTTTAATGATAAAATAAAACTATCATGGATATTCAAGCAAATGTGACTAGCCCATAGAGTTCAGAGTCACACTTTGAAAATCCCAAAATCTAAACAAGAGAAAACTGTATTGAAAAGAGTTTTATTTCCATTTTCAACACCTTTTTTACATAAAACAAAATAATCGATTTACTGTCATTTTTATATGATCAATTAAAAATATGTTGTCAAAGGAAAAATATCAATAGAACAAATTTAAATGTCCAACTTGCTCCATTCTGAGATTCTTAACTTGGTGAATGATTGAATCTGACGAACTGCAATGATATGAGTGTTATTCCATTTTTGATACTTTATTACACAATGCACAATAAAAGGTGTACCGTCATTTTTATATAATCAACTAACAATTTTGTAAAGAAGCAGAAAATGTCAAAACAACACTTTTACATATCTAATTTGTTCCATAATGAGACTGTTAACATGCCTAAGAATTAAATCTGAAGAAAAACTACTTATATACAAAAGGCTAAAAACTTCATCAAAACTTAACTGATCAAGTTTATTTTCAAACTTGATCTGTATACTAGTCAGACTGATCACACCTGTGAGTTTCAAGGCAAAAGGCTAATTGGTTTTCCTTAAAATGCGTTATCAGTGTTGCATTTATGCTGAATAATGGAAAAAACAGAATAACTTTCCTAAAAATGGCTCGATCATGCTGATTTTCGAAATAGACCTGCGCATTATGAATATTCATCAATTCTGTAAGTTTCAAACCAAAAGAAAAAACGGTTTTCCACTTATCGTGTTATTGGTAAAAGTGCACGGCGACGACGACGGCGACGACAGACGCAGGTGATGGCTATATGTACAGACACATCTGTGTCTGTACATTACCGCATAATAACCATCAGTTTTTTAATGATAAAATAAAACTATCATGGATATTCAAGCAAATGTGACTAGCCCATAGAGTTCAGAGTCACACTTTGAAAATCCCAAAATCTAAACAAGAGAAAACTGTATTGAAAAGAGTTTTATTTCCATTTTCAACACCTTTTTTACATAAAACAAAATAATCGATTTACTGTCATTTTTATATGATCAATTAAAATATGTTGTCAAAGGAAAAATATCAATAGAACAAATTTAAATGTCCAACTTGCTCCATTCTGAGATTCTTAACTTGGTGAATGATTGAATCTGACGAACTGCAATGATATGAGTGTTATTCCATTTTTGATACTTTATTACACAATGCACAATAAAAGGTGTACCGTCATTTTTATATAATCAACTAACAATTTTGTAAAGAAGCAGAAAATGTCAAAACAACACTTTTACATATCTAATTAGTTCCATAATGAGACTGTTAACATGCCTAAGAATTAAATCAAAAGGGGGCCTCCCCAACCCCTGGTCATTTTTGGATTGGCTTTGGAAGAGAGAACATGATGAATGCCAGAGACACAATCATTGCAGAGAAGAGAAGATGCCTATAGCTGGCAGCTGCTCTAGCCGTTTTTGAAGAGTAGCAGAAAAGGCTGGAAGAGGCAGAAGAGCAAGAAAAGGCAATCCCACCTCTAATAAAGACATATAGGAAAGTGTGGGCCAAGGAATGGTTGACCAGAAGGCACGAGTTTGGACAGTATGACAGTCTACTGAATGAACTCCACAAGGAAGATCAAAGGGGCCAAAAAAATTACCTCAGAATCACACCTGACCTGTTCCAAGAGATGGTTGTGAAGTTAACCCCTCGCCTCCAGAAGCAGTCCACCTTCATGAGGGCACTGCTTCAAGTTAGACTCAAGCTGGCTGCCACCCTCCGCTTCCTAGCCACTGGAAATTCCTATCCAAGTCTGCAGTACAGTTTCAGGGTTGAAGCAAGTACCATCTGCAAGTGCATACCTGAGGTGTGTAAAGCCATCATCGCGGTCTACAAGGACGAAGTGCTAAGCTGCTACAAAACTGAAGAGGAGTGGAAGGACGTTGCTGCCAGGTTCAGCTCCAGATGGAACTACCACAACTGTCTGGGGGCTGTGGACGGCAAGCACATCGCAATTAAGAAGCCACCCAATGCCGGCTCTTACTACTACTACTACTACTACTACTACAAGGGCTTCCACAGCATTGTACTGATGGCAGTGGCAGATGCTACCTACAAGTTCCTCTATGTGCATGTTAGGGCAGTGGGTGGTGCGTAGGATGGAGGAACATGGAGTAACTGTTACCTGCATGATGCTGTAGAAGAGAACAGAGCTGGAGTCCCTCAACCAGAACCACTCGCTAATGATGACCAGCCAGTGCCCTATCACTTCGTAAAGGTGAAGCCTTTGCTCTCCGAAACTGGATGATGAAATCATTCTCCCATCGGTCACAGGTCCTACGAGAACGCATATACAGCTACAGGCTGTCTCGTGCCCGACGTGTCGTGGAGAATGCCTTTAGATTTTTGTGTCAAAGGTTCCGTTGCTTCTTGACGATGATGCATTAGCACCCCGACACCATCACACTGATCACCATGTGCGCCTGTGACCTGCACAACCTCATCCTCATCAGATACCCACACGCAATTTCAGAAGTGGACCGCAAAGATCCGGACACACATGATCCGATCACTGGTGGATGGAGGACTGACCGACACCTGCAGGGGCTGCTGCCTCTAACTGGCCATGACTAGCCGAGACTAACTATCACATTACTACATGTTCCCTGCTGGTGCTGTCCCTTGGCAAGAAAGAATGGTAGTAGCTCCATGAGCTGCATCTACAGTTGTTCCATTTTTGAAATAAAAGAAATGAAACTTCCCCCTCCCCCACCAAAAAAGTAAAGAAGAAATAGGAAATAAAAGACATTAAAGAAAGGAAGTCAGAAAAAATTTAAAAACTGAAAAGAAATAATGAGAAAAGAAGTCCCCTCCCCCACTCACCAAAAAGAAAGAAAGAAAGAAAGAAACGAAGAAATGAAAGTAAACAAAAAGAGAAAGGAAGAGAAAGAGAAACGGAAAAGAAACGCAAGAAACGAAGGATTTCGTTTTTGGGTGAGGGGACTTTCTTGAGAGGGGAGGGAGTGGGGGGAGCTTTGTTGTTGTTTTTTTTGTTTTGGTTTTTTTTTTTTTTTTTCGTTGTCCTTTTGTTGGGAAGGCACGGCAATGCTGCGACGGACACCAATTCGTGAACATGTCGTGAACTCGACGTGAGCTGTTCGTGAACTATTCGTGGTAGTTCGTAACAGTCGTGGCATGGCGCGCACTGCCACGCACTGGCACGCATCCTCCCGCATCGTCCCGACGAGTTCACGACGAGTTCACGAACAGTTTGTGCATAGCTCACGACGCGGTTGCGAAATTTTGTCGTGACCAAAATTTTAAACATTTCAAAATTCTCGTCCCGACATGGCACGCGGTCACGACGGGTTTACGCACACTTCACGCCAGTTAACGACCAGTTTGAGCGTACCACAGAATCGTGCAAGTGTCAGCCTTGCTATACTTAGCCTATATACATGTACAGCCTATGTCAGTAATTACATTGCCTTCTATACTACCACTATAAATACTACTATAACTACCACAGTGGACGACTTCATCTTGTAGGTCTACTACTACATGCACTGCTACTTTTACTTACACCGCCACAAGTATGCTGAGGTGAGTTTCCAGAAACCTCTTACATACTGTCGTGGACAACCTGAAAATATTTGTTCCCCTTGACTTAGTACGAATGTTGTAAGGAACTGATCTTTTTGTGTCTCCCTTCCTCTCCCCTACATCCATCCCCGTTATCCTACCCCCTTCCCCCACCACATTCCCATTCAAACACTCTAATCATTGCAATACACGTACATGCTATCTCCCTCCCCGTCTCACGTTGTCTTCACTAACACAATGGGCTGATATTTGTGGAATCCGTCACAATCATGGTTGAGACGGCATCAAAATCAGCTGGAGCGGAGTTTCACTTGTATTGTTGAAGGAAGGACACTAGTAACCCCTACCAGGGCCACACAGAGAATTGTTCATTAAAATGTCTCATATATTTTTCTGGCCAATTATCCACCAGTCTTTGGTGGAGAAGCGAGAAACTTTGAAAACAAAAATAATAAAACGCCCTCCCCCCCGCCCCCCCCCCCTCCGTAGAAGGACTACCTATTGGTCATATTGGCTGCCCTCCTCACCTTCGGCTCCGTGGCAGAATATAGCATAATTTATTTGTATGATATGATCTTTTAGTGTATTCATTACAGACAGGAGCGATGCATAACTTTAATTTGATTTTCTTAGCTATGCTGTGATTTAGTTTCGAATTTTTAAAAGCAATATGTGATACATGTAGGCCTAAGTGAGTTGCACTTTTTGTCTGTGGCAGTTCCCAAAGATTGTTAACTGAGATGACAGGTTAGAGTTATCCTTTGAGTCTGAATTGAGGTCGTCTTCCGAAGAGCGGTACCTTTTACTGGACCGGTCCATTTTAAGAGACTTGACTTGACATGTACGTAAGAGTGTTACCTAAATGGACCCCCTCCCTCCTCTCTCGACACGGTTGGGTGATAAATTGGCAGCTTTAAAGCGGGAAGCAGTTCAGAAGAACTTGGGAAAGATAGTAAAAGCCTCTGCAGAGAATTTACGTGTTATAAAAGTTAAAAGTTAGTTTTATAAAATTATTATTTATTTAACCTGTTATTCAATAACCTCACTAACATGAAATGCAGATAAATTGATGTCTGTTTGCTCTCAGAAAAAAAACATAGAAAACGGTAGTAGTTGTTTGATAAAAATGACAAGAATGGCAAATGACCAAATTTGCTTAAATAAATGTAATTAAGGTTGCCTCTCAGGTCTGTTTATGAGCGTAAGCAAACTTCCTGATTCTTGTAATTTATAGCCAATACTTTTGTTTTTATTTCATTTTCTGTCTCTTTTCATATATTCAGTAAATCATTCAAGAAATGTATAAATGTAATACATGTATAATATAGATAATTCAAAACCAGCGGGTTTTTTTTTTTTTTGGGGGGGGGGGAGATGGGGTTGTCTTGCGGGGAATTGTTCGGTGGTGGATGCCTTGGGAGGATTGTCCAAGAGGAATTGTCCCGGGGGGGGGGAGGGTTGTCTTGGGGGGATTGTTCGGGAGGAATTGTCCGGTGGGGGGTGGGGGTGTCCTAGAATCTTGTATCCAGCCAACTTTGACCCATTGCCATCATTGAAGAGGCAAGTCCTGATGTGTAGACTGTGTACTGCCCCTCCCCACGGCCTTCTCCACGTCCCTGCCCCTCTCCACCGCCTTCTTCACCTCTC
>NW_019775510.1:226347-244599 GCF_001039355.2 Lingula anatina
TTTGGTACATTTTAAGTCTTATTGTACATCCAGCATAGTGCTGGAGGTACACATGATTTTAGTTCCGACTGCTGTTGTATTGCGGCAGAGCCAGTGGAACCAACGGAGCTATCTGAGCTGTTGGATCTGCTGGCCTGCCTCCAAGTCACCGTTACCTCTCCTCTTAAACTACAAGAGCCCCTGTATCCATCTCTTTTATGTAGGTCAGATATAAATTCAACTTGACCCATGTGAATTTTGGGGTTTTATCTGTGCTTGGGTGTAGGTGTGGTCATCGTCACGATGCACCCTTGTCCAAAATTTGCAAAATTAAACTGAAGTAAACTGAAGGAATTGCAGGAAAAATTTCTTTAGGTGGCTGAAAGTGATATGTGAAGATTTTTTTTTTTTTTTTGCAAAAAGAATTATTTGTGCTGAATTTCAGAAACTACACAGACCTAACCTATAATATTATGGGTAGGTATTATCGCAATTACCGACACTCACGCATCATACATTGTGGTAACTCTAAATAGATCGTCGGGAGAAGATAACAGAAGGCCTATTGACGAACAGACAACTTCCGGTCAAAATTGACAGAATTCCATGAAATTCGAACGTTTGGAATTTCTGAGTGCCTCCTTTTCATGAATTTCGACCAAAACAATCTTTTCCCAAATTTAATTATTTTCTACTGTTCGAAATTCATGGCACATTACCGTACCCTTAGGGTCACCTTTTATCTTCGTAAGTTTGGGGTCAGTCAGTGCTTTTTTATTAGAGAAGTTGCCAGTAGATTCCAAAACTGAAAACTCTAATTCTGGAACCATAAATGCTAGAAACCTCTTGTTTATTGCATTTTATAGAGCATGTCAAGCACAAAACTAGGGATGGTGTCCATTTTTTTGTTTTCCATATGGTATACGAGTTGCATCATATCAAAAGTACGACATCGCAATATTCATTGGTTAAAAATTAAATGTGTAATAACCATAGTTACTATAGAACTTCAATAAGAAGTCATATACTGGCAAGCTAACTGACCTTTAAATTGACCCTTTGACCTACTGAACTTTGTAAATTTTCCATCCCTTATATCCCATAAGTGGCAGAGATACGTCCATATTTAATATTGAACTAGAATAGGAAGTTATATACTGTCTATCTAACAGTAAACTTGAAATTAACCTTTGACTTACTTATCAACATGAACTGAACTTTCTGTCCATTATATCTCCAAAACCGGCACGCCCATAGATACTAGTTACTGAACCTGAATAGGAACTTGTATGTTGACAGTTTTCCTGTGACTTTGAATTTGACCTTTGACCTACTTTTAGCCATGAAATGCAATTTCCAAATTTTCAAGCTCAGATATATACAATTGAACTTGGATGGGAAGTCCTATATCCTCATTCTTACTGCAACCTTGGGTTTGAACTTTTACTTCTCACAACCTTGTCATAAATTGTAATATTAATATTCTTAAAAAAATTGAGAACTCTTGTTAACTGCATTTTGTAAAGTTTGTCAAGCACAACACTGGAGGTGGTATCTCTCTCTTTCTCTTTTTTTTTCTGTAAGAATGCACTTACTCTAGCTGGTGGTACAATACCCAGAGGCAGTATTACCTCTCTGATCCTTTAGTTTTCACTTTTCTCAAATGAATTGTGAAAAAAAAAACACATTTCAATTACACACAGCAGATTAACTTTTGCTTTCTACACACTTGTAGGTGTAATGTTTAAAAACCAACCTTATTAGATTTTGCTCACTTTCACTATTCACAGTTTGGCATATTTTAATTGTGATTTAATAAGTATTAACATGGGTCTCAAGTCTTGTGGTAACTCAACAGATGCATTTCTTTATTGAAAACAGGTTATCATGTTGTTGTTAAGCACTAGGTAACAAAACATAAACATTGATTTACTGAATCAAACATTTGTGCCCTTTCATTTTTTAAATGGCTTCCTTAATTTACCCCCAGTACAGCGGCAGTAGACTGTTTTCATGTCAGTGCTTCCACCATGTGTTATATATCTGTCTGTACACATGACAGCTTTTCTGCCTTGTCACTGGTTTACAGTATGTCCTCAGAAAAACCCTCCTCCTCAAGAAGTCCAAATAAACCAAATAAGCACGTTACATACACCTGTACATACACTGTAGATTCATATGTGGACATACAAAGACGTAGATGTCATATACAGCTACATGTAGTATGTTGATATCATAATGTGGTAGGTACTTATTGCAACAGAGACGATCATATTTTCCTCCAGGTGGCGTTATAGTACTGACCAGTTTGTCAAACATGGCGAAAACTGCTCAGATGAAAGCAGTGGACCGTTTTAGAATCGCCATTGACCTACATAATATTATTTTATTTTGGGTGTTTTCTTCTGGTTTGTTTATGAAATATATTTAACACAAATGCACTATATATATGCATTTTGATTTTAGTAAAATTTTTATCAAGTTTTGCTTGTCAGATAAGGGTGAGGGTTGGACAGAAATGCTTTAGCCCCTCCCCCAAAAAGCAAATTTAACCTACTCTCTAGGAAGAGTAGATACACCTTACGTGATCAGGGAGTGGATGCGAGGCGGTTTAGAAACTAAGTATACAAATATTTATGTTTCAATGTATCAGTGTTAGGGATTTGATGCTAACTTATTTGTAATTGATTTTATAGGAAGTAATGTGACGCGTGCATGTATAAAAATGGCTTGGCCATTCCCCAGTGTTTCCCCCACAACATGTTGCTTCCTCCATTACTTCACCTTATCACGTCCTCTGGAAATGAAAACTATTTCGAAATTCGTTAGTAGAAAAAGTATCGTCAGTTGAAGACGTACCAGGAGTATATTTACTAGAAGCAGACAAAAAAGGGGAAATGCTGTGGAATCTCCCATTTAAATTCCTTGTTACTGACGTGTAAATATTTGTAGTAAGCGGTTGGTGGTCGAAATAAAAAGAGCATAACAGACAGTAGGTACTGTATAAGTATTACACTTCCATTTCTAATTTCGTCACGATTTCACTAGTCCAGTTGTACTATTTTAGCCCGTTGAATGTATAAGTTGAATTATAGCTACACTGTACAGATTTTTGTGTGACGGGAGCTTTAAAATATGTGGCTTCACTGTTGTTACCCCTTCAAGGCATAGGGGGCGAACTGATAGCGCAAAATACTGTTTCAAACAAATGTTAATCGTTCTGTCGACACCTTTGAAAATAAAGCATTGGGTATTTGAAACATGGCATTTTTAAGACTTAGTGGTCATCAGATACAGGATTAGTTTATTTCAGTAAAGATATCTGCCCCTTATGCCTTTCAATTTGCTCTGATCTCGTAAGACCTAATTTGCCGCCGTGGCATTTGTAAAATGGCACCACAGTAATGATTATCTTTTACCAGGGCCACAGATTGATTTTGCACCAGATACACAATGTATGTCTCTAGTTAAACGATGGGACTTTTCTGACCTGCAAGCATCAGAGAAAAGTGCACATAAAATCAGCGGCCCTGGGAGATTGTAGGTTATGATACACGTGACCAAAAAAGTCCGGAAACGTGAAATTGTTTGACAATAATTAAAAAAATATGTAATGTATTAGGAAAATCTTCTGTGCATACAACAAATAACAAATGGAGGGAATTTTAATATTTGGTTTAATTATTTACCTTAGCTAATATGGTTATTTATTCAAAATAACGATGTTTCCAAACTTTTTGGGTGCGAAAATAACGAGTTGTGACTTACGTTTTCGTGCGAATTTAAAATACGCAGTTATGTGGAAACTTTTTTTTTTACAATTTCTTAATTAGACAAAAGTGAGCGTTTAGAAAGATTATTTGGAAGTTGCAACAGTTTACTGATATATTTTCCTGACAGGTGATTTTCATGATATGTACATTTTCCACGTTTTATGCTATGGTAATAATAAATCAAATACATAATGTAGATATAAAAGTAGCCACAAGTAATGATCTTATCAGTGGTGCAATTTTTGTCAGTCCATTCCTTTATCAAGCTAATTCCGAATATGACGAAAAAAAAATTTTTTTTGTTTATTGATTTCCATTTACAAATTACGTCAGTGATGCACACATTTTGTGTAATATTTGATGAACTGTTTTAGATCTCTTTAATTACTGTGAATTTCTTTCCTTATCCATCTTATAGATATATAAATATACATACAGCGAAAATCAAGGGGCACTTGTGAATCATGCAATTATTCCTTGAAATGTGTGCGCCTCTGGCGGGCCATTTGGTTGACGATGAGATGGAAAATATGAGGGGAGTTACAAGAGCCGCCATTGTTTTTTAATAGAGAAAATTGGTAAAAGTCGTTCTCAATTTTTTTTTTTTTTGAATGCTTGTTGATATTTATAACACCAAACCGTGAACGAGTAGTTAAGTTGACACTTTATTATTAAGACGTAATACATTTGTTGTATATATTACACCCTTAAGTGAACAGATATAACTTTTGTCTTACGTGTATGTCTTACGGATATTCAAAGTGATTAAGAAGTGATTTAAGTGTTCTTAAACAAATATAATTAATACATAGTTGTTTGGCACTGAATAAAGACTTTCCAAGTATACAATATGTCTTAGTTGTTTCTTCGGGGGTTGTATTGCTCAGCGGCAACGTGGGGTTGGGCTTCGACCTTGGCTTACGTTTCTAAAATTTCTTTCATGTATTGGGATTTTCTTTTAGTAGTTTACTTTGGTTACTACAAGAACTTTGTTGACTTAGTGAAACATCTAGGGTTTGGGTTCTTTTCCTGGTTCGGGTACTTAGAAATCATTAAAGACTTCAAGGGGCTTTACAGAATTTCCCCTTCGGTTACTATAAGAAGAAGGTTTTTCTCAGGGTGGGTGGGTGGGAACAGTTAGAGGAGTAGGTAACGCGCTTGCCTCTGAGTCAGCAAGTCGTAAGTTCAAAACCTGGCGCTCCTGGGTCCCAGCAAATTACCTTTTGCAAAAAAATATTCAAATAAGCAAGGTAAACTAACACAACAGGCTCAGACCTGTACACAGAAGAACGAGAGTTCGAATAGAGCTAAAGGGAACAGGTGAAAAATGAAAGGGAATTCAACATACAAATATTTGTTTTCATTATTTATTGATTCAACAAATTCCAAGTAATTTCAACATAGTTTTATACAAAACAAAATGCGTGAAGTTAATTTTTTGCTACATCGATAGCAATCATAACAATAGCATTAAAATTTTTAAAAATTGTATAAATTATGCTTAACAAAAAAAAAAAAAAAAAGAAGAAGACTACTANGAAGCTACTAGATAATAGGCTAGCTACTTTGGAAATTACAACGTATTCTTTTGATTTATATAAAAAAAGAATTTGGACATAATGCTTACCCAAACAAAATTCATAAAAATTGACCAGAACTGGTAGATAAACTGAAAGTCCAACCATATCGTACTTGTCAAATTTTGTTCAAAGGTGACGTTTATAATTGATTACTAATTCCATCGAGGAGCAAAGTGTCCAATTTCAGTGGTGTGAATGATATCGAAATTCCAAAAAGCATATTATCTCATATGGGAGTCGTCCTCTCACGCACACCTTGTTCTATGCCGTCGTGCTGATTCTCGCACAGAAAAAGGAAGCCAAAAATAGTCATTTTTAAGAATCGAGTGTTTTATATTATTTTGTTTTCATTTCATTACATCCTAATATTGGTAGGTTAATGGCACAGCATGCGAATCAGGAACGGCATAAAGACTTGGTTAACTTACAAGCTTATTCTAGTCATAACAATTTTTAAAAAATATGCAAACAAAACTGAAAAGATTACGCAGAAAGAAAAACAGTGACTTAAGATTCATTAATTCATAAATAATAATACCCTTACTCTGGTCTCCGGTGTTCAGTGATCAAGAAATACCCCCAACAGGACGTGCAGGACTGGCATCTAATCAGACCTTTTTCTCTCAATCACAACCAAAGAAATGTTAATATATATTAATAATGCACTTCGAACAAGATACATAGGTGAACGTAACTTCAGTGAATTATTTGGGACGACTATTCACCCCAACCCCCCAACCCCACCCCCACCCCCCAACAATGTTTTGCGATGGCTGAAGAAATCAATTTGAATTGCAAGATTGATTTTCGAAATTAAAAATGTAAAGTTTATGATAAATGTCAGTTCTACATAGATATTTTTATGCATATGAACAAAAAAGTATTTCCAGGAGAGCACTTGCATTTCTGCTTTGCATTTATTGGCAAAAAGTCGAACACCACACAAATGAGCTCATGCAATGCTGATAAATTTTGTCGGCCCCAAGAAGGGACAATTTTTATCACGTTGGTAACATATATTCTCCTACTGCAATAACGAATGCGCAGTAATTTCGTGAAAATCCTTATTCCTCTCCTGGTTTCATTTTCTTAACATTGTTGTAGACCCCTCCCAGCACAGTAAATGTGTATCTGTCACTGATCAGACACGATATCAAAACGCCGAAACCAAAGTAAGTTCATTCTTAACATGCGTCACAAACGGACATCGACAATTAAAAAAAAATTGTTCCTTATACATGGGCAATTCTGCAATCACGTGGGCAAATCTTATCATTTTCATAACGCTGTAATTTCCAAAGCATTATAACTTGAGGTACAGTGTTTGTAAATTAACAACTTGTTCTTTTCTCAAACTTAACGTCCAATGTATGAAACCATTTGTCTCTCAAAAGTTTCACGTAATGACGTTGAGATATTTTTCTTATTGGAATCTCAAAATTCAATTCAATTCAAATCAAAATAAATATTTAAAATATCCTCAAATGCACAGCCAAGTGGCTAACTGAAGATTTGCCCACAGACAAGTTTTACCTTCAACTAGAAAACCAATACTCTACCTAAAAATCACCTTATAAAAATAATTGATCACTATCATTTTTGTTTTCATCCATCATTCAGCAAAATACTTTTTGCATTAAAATTATTTTGTTAAATATGAACTCCAAAAAGTGCCGTATTTTGATTTGAGAACTGATGGGTACCTCCTGACACAATAATAAATATACATAATAAATAAAATACCTTGAAACGATATTAGCAGACAGAGTACTGTACTTCAATTTAGAAACAAATGTATAATATATAACCAGCGACATGCAGGGTCGACGCCATCCATTTCTTTCTTTTTCTCTGATCAGAAATTTCGTTAAAAATTCTTGCTGCGTGCAACAATTAATTTGACACACATTTTATGCAGAATAGTATTATCCAAGGCAAAGATTACACTTCATATCGAATGTCAACCCTGCGAATAAACTACAACACAAATTTCAACAAGGGAGAGAATGTTGGCATGGGCGCAGGCGATGTCCAACATGAATCTGATGTCTTTGATCGGCGATGCATCCAATCATCCGGTAAACAGCGGTTGGGAGCCACTGAAATAAACGAAGAAAATCACATTCATGACACAGTTTGATGAAGCAGTATGTGTATATCTTTACAGCATGCTATTTTGGAACACATGCGATTATGTTAACCAAACACTATTGTGCCATTCCTATTCTTTTCTACCCTATAGACACATTGTTTAATGACAACATACTTCTTTGCATTCATATGTAAGATGCGGTATGAAAGGACCAGCCGCCCGGATAACAGAAATATTCACGGAAATGAAAGTCAGTGAATGAAAACATTTGGCAGATGGGCCCAATTAGTATAAAATTGACAGAATCTAAAAAGACATTATGTAGGCACGTTTTGACGGACCAAGCCAGGGTTTTTAGGCGGAGGGGGCGAGGATACATTAGCTGTATTTCGTCTAGTTTCGTGCCATGTACAATTTTTTTGCACTTTTGATTTGTTCTTGTTCTTGTTGTTGCTATTTTGGGAGGGAGAAGAGATACCTCTTAAACTAATGTTGTAAAGCAAATGACTTACACTTTCACTAATTGCAGATAATAATTGTAATATTGACAATAAGGACGGTCTGGAGCTTTCGAACGTTTATTCACCGACTCTCTTTTCATACAATTTCGCAAGTATTTAAACTCTATTTCTCCGGACTGATCATGCATTTACTTGTTTTACTTTGTTTTACAAGGAATTTTCCATTCTCATGTTGCAGGCCACCATTCAACATTTTCTTATTAAATAATCTCTAAGAGACTTGTTTTCAATTAAAAATATTAATTGAATTACTCATGCTTGGACCTTATCCATGTGTTTTACACCTGTCCGAAACTTGCAAATCTATTGAGAAATTAACCAATCAAATCGAACTATATGTGACTTTGACATGTTCCATCTTTTTCTACTACGATCACAATTTTTACACTTATTGACTTTAAAAGAAATTTAACTTACACTAAATTACTCCCTATCCTTTTACTCGTTTGATTCCTTTTAATTATTATCTGCAATTAGTGAAAGATTAAGTCATTTGCTTTACAACACTAAGGAAGGGACACTGTACATGTAGCCCCGTCCCCACCCCCCTCACCTCCCCAAATGGCCTGTCGTTTCCAGGAATGCAGTTACACAATAGTTCAACATCTTGTTACTGAATGTGCATTTGTCTGTTTGAAGTTAACTTTCATTAACAAGATATTTTTGATACTTTGAAAACAGGTCAATGACCTTGCCAATAAAACAATTAGGAGAATGTAGATACCTGCCCAGTCGTCTTACTTGTTGAGGACTTGTTCAGACCTTTGGACAGCTGCAATAAGCCCCTCACTTCCTCATTGGCAAGTGCGTTCCTTCTCTGAAATTACAGAAAATAATTCTTTCAAACTCTGAGCTGATTTTGAAATTCTAATGGAGAGTGTATTAGACATAAGTGCAATGTCTCCACAGTCATAAGGACTAAAATGTCCCAGTGCGAAACGCATCATTTGGGCAAACATCGTCAACACAAAATACACAACGTTATCTTATATCAAGTGCACAATATTACAGCAGCTTCCTGTCATTTTCTGTGCTAAATTTTTGGCCTACGTGTGGAATTTGCAGCAACGTACCATGAGCTTCTGTCTTCTCCATCTTCTACTGACCTCGGTCCTGTCTGAACACCTCTCACCGAAATGCTCACCTGTATTACATAATAATGTACAGATCACCCGCTTTTCACACGCAAGTTTCGATTTAAACTTGTTTTTGTTATTTGATATGGGGCAATGGGTCCTAATTCCAGGATGGTGATTTAGGCTTTCTACCATCATTATGGCAAAAATAATAACATCTTATCAACCATTATGTCTGATATCAAATTATTTAGCTATGTTTCACCCCCCCCCCTAAAAAAATCACTTGTGCGGGTTGCGTTAGAAAAGATACGATGCGTTCTTCTTACCCGATTTGTATAGACCGCTAATATTACTGACAGCGTTCATATGAGTGGGGCCTAGCGTGAGTACAGCTTAGTTAACTGCAGCTGTCACAGCCAGGATTGACCTTACAGATGTGTTTTATAAAGTACATTAAACTAATACTGATTCAAACTAGTTGTAAATGTTCTCACCTCCCTCACTTTCAAAATCTATATGACCAAATAACATGTTTTTATGGAGTTTAGTATATATTTAGGGCGCAAATGTCTCCGTATGTTTATTTTTCACACAGCACAAGTCTTACTGAATAATGAAGTAACATTGTCAATGTTTGTACGGTAATCCGTATCAAAATTCAAGGTCGCGGGGGTAAATATAGTGCTTTTTATAATAAAAATCAAAGCGAAGTTTTTATTTATTTATTTATAAAAAAAAATGGTTATTGAGGGTAAAACATAGTAAATTAAAATTTTGTCTTCCCCATGGCCCTCAGGTGATGGTTATTGAAGTTTAATTACAAGAAATAATTTTATTTGAACAAAAATAAATAAGGTGCCACCATTAGATAGGTGGCATTTTCAAAAGCAGACTCTAATCTGATTAGTCTATCGGCACTTGCATTTATCGGTACATGGGTTTAAAGATATGGGGACGTAGAAGTATCGGGTCCCGTTATCTGTCAAGACGTATCTGTCGAGACGTACCTATCAGGACTGGTAGGAATTGAGACTAAAAAGAGCTGCATGGAAAAATGCACTTTGCTTTTTACTAACTAAAGGTAACAAAAGTGTTGTGATAGACAGGTGCCAATCAAACTCATACGGTTTAATTTATTTTTACGGAAGCTGTCAAAAGCACACGACTTTGATTGACGGTTTTATAAACAAACGTCAATCACAATCATTACGCAGTTGATAACCATAGTCATCGAACAGCTTCCTACAGTACCTGCGTTACGTGGCACGCACTTTCCGCTTATGAAGAGAATGCAACGCACAGCGAAAGTAGTACCCTTTTGCGTTACTTCTTGCCTCACACGCTTATGATGACGTACTGACGGCGTACGTCAGTTTTGCTCCTGTTCTCCCCGCCTTTCTTCTTCCTCCTCCCTTCTTTTCTGCTCTCTAAGCTTCTTTCTCTTGAAATTTTGGAGGAATACTAGAAGCTAAATTGAGCAAAATTTGAATTTTTTGAAAATTGTTGTACACGTTGCTCAATCGACGTTCATTGTCAAGACATGAGCGTGCGTCGTTAGCACGCCTTTTATACTCCCGGCTTGGGGGTGACAAACGTGCGACGCATTCTCGGCTGCTTTCGACTTTGTTCGTTACCTGGATGGGCGTGTGCATACTCAACACGCAAAAAAAGGGCACCTTCATTGCTTGCGACGTGCATCTTGGACCACGCACGACTTACTTGCGAACTGATGGGAGCAAGTTACGCTGGCGGCCTTGCTGTTCGCAGGTTATTCGTGGAATCTTTTGGACATGTCCAGTTTCCCCCGTACGTGCTTACAGGCTGTCTGCGAACTCAAAATTTCGTAAAGCCTAGGTCCCAATCGAACGCTACGTGTGGTCTACGGCCGAAAAAAATGGGGAAAACGTGGGAGTTCGTGCGTGAGCAGCACGTCCATCGTGCGACTTTTGGAGGACGCAAACAGCACGCAGAAACTTTACGACGTGATGAACACTTTGCAATCACCAATTACTTGATTCCTTCCCTGCGATCTAGCTACGTCCTAGCCGGACGCAAGGAACCTAAAAAACCGTGCGTCCAAAACGTAGTTGGGACCTAGGCTTAAGAAAGACTTGCGTGGGACGTGAGATTCTGCGCATAATTTGGACACAAACAGCCCGTAAGAGCCCGTGCGGGCCGGTTGTGACCGAAGCGTAAGATCGGGCCCCACCGCGTCCCTTGCAGCGTTATCATGACAGCAGCTACTTTTCAGAATTCTCTGTTCTCAACAATTTCTTTGAAAAAAATTTACAGATTTTGTAAAAGGAGGAAGAACGATCATATTTCCAAGGGGATAATGTGTGCAAATAACAGGAACAAACTGGACTGTTACAGATGTAGTCTTGAAAGACTGCCCCTTGTGACAGGAAAAACAAAGAATGAAGCCATGTACAGATGTAGGTGTAAACAATTAAGAACACTTTTCAAGAATTAATTTTGTCAGTATTGAATACCATATATGTACAAAGGAATATGGAAACACCCCCCCCCCCCATCCCCGTTCCGAAACAATAGGGAGAAAAACATAGGGTGGTGAAGCTGGGTGTCATCTTCAAGACAACATTAACTGAAGAAATTCCGGGATGAATGCATAGTGAAACTTCTTTAACATTTTTTAAAAGGTTTTCGAAAAAGAGGAAGAAAGATTATAATACCTAAGGGGAAATGCATTCAAATAACAGGAACAAACTAGACCGTTAAAGCTGTATTCTTGAAAGACTCTCTTGTGACAGGAAAAAGAATCAAGTCATGTAGGTGAAAGTAATGAAGAACAATTTTCAATAATTAATTTTAGCAGTGCTTACTCAGTTTGAAAAAAATTATACTTCATAAAGTATATCTTTATTTACTGTCATATTTATATATGTCGATAATTTTAATGTATGCACCAGTGATAAGAAAAAAAAAACAAAAAAAACAGGCAACTTTGTTGGATAGAAATTGCTTAAGGGTCGAGCGATGTGAGGAAGGCATGCAACTTCCCACGCACAGCAAATAACACGGTACGGAAAAAATAACAAATAAGATAAAATAATGGGTAAAAACTGAGCTTTAGAAATGGGAATTTTCATAATTTGGCCTAAAGGGATGGATTAAGACGACCAAAACCTCAGATAAGTTTTTTTTGTCTCTGCGTCTGCTTGTCCCTATCACAATTGGAGGGCCCCGTAACTATAAAGCATCGCGTATTGGCTACAATGTATTATATGGGGCGAGTATGGGCGAGTTATGGAATCGAGACGCTTGCGCTCGGTCGCAATGCGCGATGCTTTCGAGTTACGGGGCTCAGGCATTAAGATTGGGGTGTTACTGAAAAAAAAAACCTTGTCGCGCAAAGCTAATTAAACGAGTCTCGTGCACATGCTAGCTATTCCATTAAAATTAATTTGCAAGTCTAATGATCATTTTGCGATCTGTTCAGCCTATGATAAGGAAAAACATGTATATCCACATCTGCTGGTTGTTTTTTCGTCCCAGTAAGATTTTAGCCCAGTAGGGATACTCAAGCTCTCATACAGTGACCGAATGCTAACAGAAAAGATGAAATATTAGTCTAAACGCGGTCCTTTATATGTATAAAGAATAAAGAATATTCCAATTTTAGCCAAAAAGTGACTTATTAATAAACAAAAACATAAAATGAGTAATAATAAATAAATAGGAAAAATAATATAATACATATACATGTATAGCCTTCAATTTCTTTCGCATTAGCTTGTGAAATGGACATTCTCAAATTATTTCCCCAAATTGTTCCCCAGGGCCTACTTGGCCCAAAACTATATAGGGGAAGTGTGCCAAGTGCCAAAGTTGGACGACATACTGTGCTTCTACTTCTTTATGGGCTGCATTGGTTGATTGACTTTAAAACTATAGTTAAATTGGTATACTGATTTGAAGTCGGATTAAGCGTTTACTAACGCTACAGTACTTGCAGATATTTTAGCTCTAACACCCATTTTAACCACAAAACGTTCAAATTAACCAGCACTACCCGAGGGGATAAATGTAAGTGCTAAAAAATTGTTAAATAATTGTCGCTGTTATGGCAATAAATTGATAACCGTGTGGCTTTTTTTTTGTATTCAGTACAAAAAGTTTCGAGTATTTAAAAATTTTTTTATGATACTCCGGAGAAATTAGATGAAAATTATCATATCAGCGCCCTCTATCATTTATCGCTGTCTTCACTAGCACAATATGATGAAATTCATGGACACCGTCACAATCATGTTGAAATAGACTCTGAGGTCAAATACTGTAGCATTAACCCTTTGTAACTCAATTTCCTCTATTCTCCCGGTCCATTACATACCTGTCAACACTGACAATTGACAGAGAGGGAGATTTCCGCGCACGACCTACGCGCCCCCCCCCCCCAGCCCCCTCACACACAAACACAGGTAAAAGCTACTTTCATGCTTTGGAAAGAAACGCCCCGGTTATAAATTATCAGTTTGCTATAATAATATACTTTGACTATACAAAATGACAAATGAAAAATCAAATCGGCAATTAAGAAATTTATCATATTCCAATTCATGTCTTTCAATGCTTCAAGAATTTTACTGGCTGTTTTACAACTTAGTCATACTAACAGCCTGTTTAAATCAATAATTAAAACAAGTCAAGTCAATTTTTTCGCTCCGATATTTCAGTCTCCATTGTGTGGCTTGTTGCACACCTCAGGTAGAGGTGACACTAGCCTAACTTCTTATGTTACTGGAACATTTTTGAAATAGTGTTCAGATTTCTTTGTGAAGTCCCAAATATGTCACTTCGTAACAAATTCATTTTTAATTAAAAAATAAGATAAAATTATCTGTCTGTCCTTCAAACCGTACTATTTAAGTCCATTGCCTATGTGGAAAGTTCGGCAATTCGGCTCATTCATTAGCACTTCTGTTTTATGTTTTCTGATGTATATTCTGGATTGTCGCGCAAATAAGCCCCAGTGCATAAATGAAAATGTGCAATATTTCGTGCAAGTCGGCAAACATACTTGATGTGAAAATTAATCGCTGACAGTTTGTGTAGTTCAAACATAGCAAAGTTTGACTCCACATAAATTCTGTAGGCACTTTAGGTTCCATTTTTAAGGTATTTTAATTTTAGTTCCTTTCGTAGCGTTGACGCTTTGCCAGTTAATTTTCCATTGCTGCGATTTTAGAAATAGACGCCATCTCTTAAGTTCAACTTTATGAAGTACTATAGTTGACCCATACGGTAGTTATATAGATTAAAAAGATTAAAGAGACAAAAGTTGTAAAAGTTTGTATAACCTGGTGTGTTAGAGTTAAAGGACACTACACTGTAGTAAACACCCCAACGCTCTCAAAACTCAATTTTCCCGACTCTCCCAAACCCATACTCATTTTTCACAAACGCCGTACAGTGGAATCGAAATCAATTTGCCGTATTCTTTGCACTGTAAAAGTGTCTATGGACTAGCATGCTTACGTTCGGTACGGGCGCCGTACCATTTCTCCCACATGACCTTGAAGTAAAGTAACGGATGCCCCACGAGTAGGGGCATATGGGCAATACATAGACACCGTACGGGCATCGTATACGACAAATGTACACTAGGATTAGATATCTGGTAAATTTTTAATATATTTGGTCGGGAATTATGCGTACAGTTTTTGAAATGTTTGCGGGCGCACCTGAGAGAAATTTCGGTCTCATAATTTCATTATTATCAAAAACTGTTTGTGTGTGTGTGTGTGTGCGCGCGTGTGTGTGTGGTGGGGGGGGGGGGGGGGGGGGTGGGGGGGGGTGGGGGGGGGGGGGGGGTGGGGGGGGGGAGGGGGTCAGTCCTTTATAAGGGTAATGAAACGAGATCCGCTCATAGCTCAATCGATTGGTTTTCTAGAGTGTATTGTCATCAAAGCCACGTGCAGTGCGTACATGTATTGCTTATATACATGTACATCCTATGTCAGTAATTACATTGCCTTCTATACTACCACTCTAAATACTACTATAACTACCACAGTGGACGACTTCATCCTGTAGGTCTACTACTACATGCACTGCTACTATTACTTACACCGCCACAAGTATGCTGAGGTGAGTTTCCAGAAATCTTTTAGATGCTGTCCGGGACAACCTGAAAAATATTTGTTCCCCGTGAGTTAGGTCGACTGTTGAAACGAACTGATCTTTTTGTGTCTCCCTTCCTCCCCTACATCCACCCCCGTTATCCTCCCCCCCCCCACCACATTCCCCTTCAAACACTCCAATTATTGCAATACACGTACATGTAACATGCTATCTCCCTCCCCTCCCGTCTGACGTTATGTCTTCACTAACACAATGGGGTGATATTTTTATGGAATCCGTCACAATCATGGTTGAGACAGCATCAGAATCAGCTGGAGTCTCGCTTGCATTGTTGAAAGGACAGTAGTAACCCTTACCAGGGCCACACAGAGAATTGTTCATTAAAATGTCACATATATTTTTCTGGCCAATTCTGCACCAGTCTTTGTCTTGTCCAGCGAGAAACTTTGAAAATAAAAATAATAAAACACCCCCGTCCCCCAGCCGACCCCTGGTGGAGAGTAGAAGGACTGCCTATTGGTCATATTGGCTGCTCTCCTCACCTTCGGCTCCGTGGCAGAATATAGCATAATTTATTTGTATGATATGATCTATTAGTGTATTCATTACGGACATGAGCGATGCAAGAATTTTACTTGATTTCCTTGGCTCTGCTGTGATTTAGTTTCGAATTTTTAAAAGCATCATGTGATACATGTGACTTGCTAGTTAACGAAATTTTTTGTCTGTGGCAGTTTGGAAAGTTTGTTAACTGGGATGACAGGTGAGAGTTATCGTTTGGGTCTGGATTGAGGTCGTCTTCTGAAGAGAGGTAGGCCTACTTTTTACTGGGCCGGTCCATTTTTAGAGACAATTCAATGGCTTGGAATGTACGTTAGAGAGTCACCTAAACTGTGAATAATGTGTATCAGCGCAATTTTAAGTTTTGTTTCTATGTCTGTTTCAGATAACGTTTAGTTCACGATCCCAGCTCTGGGATCATATCCATGGATTCTGCCTTCAACTTGTCCCAAACCACAGACTAATAGGTCTCAGCAGCACACCACGCTGTGTATCTACCAAGGAGATCACTGTCGACACACGCGGAACGCTTCATTTGCACATACGCTGTACAAAATTTTATTGAAATTGCTGCCTTAAATGATAGAGTTGATAAGTCAACTTAAATTTCTTAATCCTTATCTTCCCAAAGAAATTTTATTTGAAAAAAAAAAGCTTCAAATGTTCTTATTCATCCTCGTCTTTAGATGGTCTTAGAGCTCAAAAATTTATCCAGGTAATTAACCCCCCGCCCCCCACCCCGGACAATTCCCCCTGTAATGTATATAATAATGAGAATGAAAATGTGATATTGAGAAAAATTGTAAATGCCTGCTTTTAATAAAATTCTGTCTTCAGGCAGACGTCGTTAAGCAAGAAATGTTTTAATGGAACAGATGTATGATATAGATAATTCAAAACCAGAGTATTTTTTCTGAGAAGGCGGGGGTGTCTTGGGGGAACTGTTCGGGGTGGGGGTTGTCTTGAGGCAATTGTCCTAGAAACATGTAGACAGCCAAGACTGACCCATTGCCATCATTAAAAAGTCAAGTCCTGATGTGTAGACTGTGTATTGACCCCAACCTGCCCCTCCCCGTGGCCTTCTCCAGGTCCCTGCCCCTCCCCATAGCCATCTCCACGTCCCTGTCCCCCCCCCCATCTCCACGTCCCTGTTCGAAATAACTCTGTTTGCTGGGAAAAATGTCCACTCTGGATAAATTTGGTCCATTTGCACAACATCCTGGAATTCGATACGATTTACGTAGGTACACGCAGAGTTGCTTCAGTTTTTTTTTGTCTCATCACGAATAAAATGTTTTTTTAACCGATATGGTTTTAAAAAAAGGTCCTCTTTATATCTTCTGGGCCATAGGCTAGCGGAGGAAAAAGCTTGGTGGAGCGGGAGTAGGCCTACAGTAACTATGCGCAGAAGGTTGAAGGTTATTTGTACCGCCTGTGGTACACATAAAAAAGCCTACTGGAAGAAAAATAAGACACTTTTTATGGACTGTATAAACGGAAAATACTTTCAACTTTATAAAGATCCCCTTTTTCCCCATATTTCTCTGCCCTTCCCAGAACGCGTTTTTTACTGTGTACCCTTTCATTTCTGCATTTAGTATACAACACACTATTTATTTTTAATATTCTTTAAATATGTTGTGAATTTGAACAACACACACACACTAAAACTGGGAGATCAAGATAAATTATAATCTGCAAGTTAAGAATGACAAACCATGAACTGATAATAAAAACCGGGAGTTAGAACAATATTGACGGAAAAGATGTATTCTTTTCTATTATTTCAAGACAAATTCAGGTTATTCACATGGTGTAAGAAGTTATTTATTAAATGATCTTAAGTTACCATTTAGAATATACTTTTGGACTTACTACAGTAAGGACTGTGTGATTGGTAAAATATTGTATGAACAATAGCTTAAATTTAAAGTAAGACCTGCGCTCTAACTTGAAGCCAGTGCAACTGTTTAAAAACATGTAATTTAATTTGTAGGCAATGATACAATTACATTTCAAAAATAAGTATTATTGAATAAACATTGTAGTGTCAGAAGCATTTATACTTGAAATGTTCTGAAGCTAAGAAAAGTATGTCAATAACAATTTATATTAAAAACAATACCAGCCCGGGACCCACCGCTCTGCCACTAGGTGGTTTTAACCAAGCCGAAAATCATGGATTTCTTGGGTTTATTTTTTATTTATTTTAGATTTATAGGATGTCAGAAACGATGGAATATCTCGGCATTTAAGGGTATAAGAGTTTCGTTATGTAAATATAGTTAAAAAATAAATTTCAAATCATATGAGATGCTCCTGGAGTTGATCTAAATCCTATTTTGTGTATAAAAGGGAGTTTGAAATCGAAAATTTACTAAAGCTATAACGGAAATTTAACTTTATCTCCAATGTTAGAGAACCACAATATTCTTAGAGAACAGGTCAGAATTTTAAATTACAGCATATTTATTCAGCTTTCTGTCAATGCAGGCATGTAGGAACTTTACCTTCATTCAGCATTGGCACAAATCAATTCACAGACGAGTATGCAGAAAAAAA